>CAIGQZ010032813.1:14967905-14994145 GCA_903798205.1 Danio tinwini
TGTAATTTGGATTTGTGACTAAAACTTGAAATTCTGACTTTATAACTCAGATTTCTGACTTTATAACTCTGAATTTTACTGATTTGTGACTTCTTTATTTAATTAATTACTTTTTTATTATTCAGTGGCAGGAACGGGTTTCCATAGTAATTTATCACATTAAATACTACAAAAAATGTGTTCCCCACCTTAATTGCTGAAAAGTCTATGGGACTAACTTCCGATGCCTTCCTTTTTGCTATTGGAATGTCATTTTTGGGAAGAATATAGATGTCCACACGGTCATAGATGTCATCTGATTTCTTTGGCTCACTGTCTGTCATTTGTTTTATAGCATTATTTGTTAGAAGGGCCTTTGGGATGGCAAAAACACTTGAGTTTGATTCGACTCGTTCTACTCGCGCATGACTGTTGACTTCTGCGGCTTTTTCCTGTTGAGCATCATCAACACTGTCCTGAATGGTCTTTATGTCCTCTTGTGGGGTTGGTTCTGGTATTGGCTCAGGAACATTGACCTGATTATCTGTTTCTTGTTTGAGAACATCACATGAGATTGACTGATCACTAGTGTCTTTCTCATCCGAACTGCCTTTAGTGGGCAAGTAATTGAGCCATTCGTCTCCTGTGAATATTTCCTCCATTAGGTTGATAGGTTCAATATTGAGTTTAAAGTCTCTTAAAGTAAATTTTCTGTTGAGAAAGATGAAAAAATATTAGATTAAACAACTGGAACACAATTGGTATAGTTTTACTATTTACTGTTGTAAATAATGTTGCACAGCAAAAAGTATTTTAAAACACATGAAGACATTTCTTATAGTAATCACGCCATTTTTGTTGGGGTTTTCAGAGAAAACTTAATTTATAAGGTCATCCAATAGTGTTATTATTTTAAAATTCATTAATTTTATAAAATATTATAACTCCACTCAGTACACACAAAAAAATGATTACTGCTGCTTGATTAAACTACCTGTTTAAATTAACTGAAACAACACAATTATTGTAATTTCTTAGGCCAATTTATTTGTTTTATGTTCAGTCTACTTAAATTTGTAAACCATTGAGTTGAATTTTAGTGTTTTTGTCTGGACAACATGAAGGAAATGTGTTGGTCCAACTACCTGGTTTTGGGATATGTAGTTCCCAGCATGCTTTGCGTGGGATTGAATTAGGAGAGGGAAATGTTGACAATAAAAGTAATCTTAAGTGTTAAAGTTAATAGAAAGACTGCTTAGAGTTTAATCTTCACTTTAGTTTGAAGATTTAGAAGATTTTCATGTAATGCTTCGACTTTTGAGATTACCACCTTGCAGACGCACCCATGCTTAAGGTGTTGGCAACTTAATTAGCAAAAATGCAGTTTGTTGCTTTGCTCATTAAGCAATAACTGTCCTAAAATGAGTTCTATCTCTAATGTATTTCAACTTTTATTTGATAAAATCATGTTGGATTTAATTATGTAAATAGTTTTTACACATTACACATTCTACACATTATATTTGGCTTCAATGTTGTAGAAATTCTGAGTTTAAAAAAATTGTTATCCTGTAAATCACAAACTACAGGAAAAGTCATTAAAACTTAAAAAGTTTTGGAGTGGATAGTGGCAAATTTTGTAGTCGCACTCACTTCAAATGTTATCACTCGATTAAATGGCCGTTGGGCGATGCAGTGGCACAGTAGATAGTGCTGTCGCCTCACAGCAAGAAGGTCGCTGGTTCGAGCCTCGCCTGGGTCAGTTGGCGTTTCTGTGTGGAGTTTGCATGTTCTCCCTGCGTTTGCATGGGTTTCCTCCGGGTGCTCCGGTTTCCCCCACAGTCCAAAGACATGCAGTACAGGTGAATTAGGTAGGCTAAATTGTCCGTAGTGAGTGTGAATGAGTGTGTATAGATGTTTCCCAGTGATGGGTTGCGGCTGGAAAGGCATATGTAATTTAAAGCTGATTATCCATGTCGATGAATGATAACAGGCGCCTGATAACTACTGATAACTCCTTTCAATCGAGTGATAACATTCGAATCAGGTGGTAGTCAAAAAAGTTTGCCTTAAAGAGATGACAATTTCCTCGCCATTTACCCGCACTCCAGGTGTGCTAAAGATTTCTGAGATTACAAAAAATAAGATATTCTGATAAATGTTTGAAAAAAAACAACCATTGACATCCAGAGAAACTAAACATAGTGTTAACATCAATAGCTGTTTTTTCCCAGCATTCTTCCAGATATCTTCCTTTCTAGATAATGAGTAAAGGATGACATCATTTTTATTTTTGAGTGAGCTCTTCTTGTAAATGATGAAATTGTGCTTTTAACTAACAGTGAGCTGCGTGTGGAACTCCAGACATTACCGTAGGCTACACATTTCCTGGTCTGGAGGCTCTTTTGTGCAGAGGCTCTGTTTCAAGGGTCAGCAGTAATAGATCTCTATACTACAAACATGTTTGTGTTTGATTTCTTCCATCACTTCATATAAAAGGAATGCCACTCAACTAGGCGTAGGAGATGCGAGTTATAAATAGATGGACTGAGTAATGCTACTCATAAGGAAGTTAAAACTCTAAAACAAACAATGCAAGTTTCAAATGAGGAAATGCGTTTTTAAAAGAAGCACTTCACTTTTTTTAGAAATAGGCTCCTTTTACAGGAGAAACAGTTGAGTTAGCATTTTTTAATCCATTCACCCGATCTCTGGGAGCACATTTAGCTTAGCTTAGCCTAGCATAGATCATTGAATAGGTTAGATTGGGGTGTCAGAGTCAATTCCTGGAGGGCCACAGCCCTGCAGCGTTTAGTTCCAGCCCTGCTTCAACACTCCTGCTTTCAAACAAGCCTAAAGCACTCAATTAGTTTGATCAGGTGTGTTTAATTAGAGTTGGAACTAAACCGTGCAGAGCTGCAGCCCTCTAGGAACTGAGTTTGACACCTGTGGGTTAGATAATTAGCATCTTGCTCACTAATTACCATAGAGTTAAGTTGCGGTCACACAGGACTTTTCTCCCCATAGACTTCCATTCATATGCACGCGAATGCATTAGACCGGAAACGCAGGGTCATTCGTCAAGTTTCGCATTTTGCTGCGGTGCAAAAAGTTCAAGCTTGGTGAACTCTGACCTGTGAAATTGCATCACTTGACTGCGTGAGACCAATCCAGGATCAAAACATGACCTCTCTAAACAGAAATTTAAAACATGGAGCAATCGCTGGCTTTTAATCTTGTTTAATTCCGCCCCTTTTCGCAGCGCAGAACAACTGAATTTCGCACGCACAAACTCTAGTGTGACTGCAGCTTTACTAGAGACACTCAGTTGTGGCATCATTAGATTACACCTGTTTGTTGTGTACACGTCTTCTAGTGGTGAAAATGACATGTGTCTTTGAGCAGAGCATAGATCATTAACAGCTATTGCTCAAAAATGACCAAAGTTTTTATATTTTTTCTGTTTAAAGCTGTGTAGCATTATTGCGCCTGTTGATAGCAGCAAAGTTTCTTGATTATGCCAAATCAAGAGTATAGTTCCTAGCCATATTGGTCTAGAAAAAAGCACTTTTCATTTTCTGCCAGTTTTAGTACACAATATAATTAAATAAGAGTCAAGTAAAACATTTTACGCATCTTTTTTTTTGATGGTCTATGGCAGGGGTTCTCAAACTTTTCAGCCCATGACCCCCAAAATAATGCCAGTGACTCACGACCCCCAATATCCTCTGAGGTTGTTTTAAATACAGAAATCTTGCATGCAATGGCGCACACACACCAATAGACCCAAGTCTATTCTTCGTTAAAAACTTTTTTATGTATGTCAGTGCTGTAAATGTGCCAGAAAGCTTAAGTTGTGTCTTTAATATAATGTAATTACCCCAGGGGTCGCTATTCAATAGAACTAGTAACTATGTAGTATATAGTAACTATAAATAACTATTTTTTCTCTGCAATAGGTTATGGATAAAATATGGTAATTCTTATGGTTTACTAAAAATAAATAGGGGTAACGCAGTAGTGCTGTCGCCTAACACCAGGAAGGTCGCTGGTTCGAGCTTCAGCTAGGTCAGTTGGTGTTTCTGTGTGGAGTTTGCATGTTCTTCCTGTGTTTGCGTGGGTTTCCTCCGGGTGCTCCAGTTTTCCCCACAGTCCAAAGACATTCGGTACAGGTGAATTGGGTAGGCTAAATTGTCTGTAGCGTATGAGTGTGAATGAGTGAGTGTGGATGTTTCCCAGAGATGGGTTGCGGCTGGAAGGGTGTTCGCTGTGTAAAAATGGGCTGCATAAGTTGGCGGTTCATTTCGCTGTGGTGACCCCGGATTAAAAAAGAGACTAAGCCGAAAAGAAAATGAATGAATGAAAAATAAAAAGATTTTTGTAAATCACCAGGCGACCCCCCCTTCATTGTCCCGCGACCCCTCGGGGGATCCCGACACCCACTTTGAGAACCACTGGTCTATGGAATACAAAGAAACCACATCATCATTAGAGTATTAGCATTTTAGTAGAGTACAAATTTGAGGTAAATTAGTTAAGTTGTTGTTTATTGGGGAACATCAAAATATAAGCAGATTTTCAAGTCGCAATATGTACAACTTCTTCATTATAATAGCCAAAAACCACTAGAGTCTGCAGTTTCTTTAGCAGTCTTTGACAGGTTTTAGCCTTACTCTGCTTTATACTAACATGAGAACAAGTTTTAAAAATGTTAAATGTTCAACATTCATGAACATTATTTCTGCAGGAGTCCTGTAGGATGTATCGAAGCGACAACTTCCCAAGATTCCACATTAATTTATGCCATTATCAAATTATGCCTTTGTTTGTTGTCAATACACATCCTCTAGTGGCGAAAATGACATACTGCGTCTTTGAGCAGACAGTCTCTTATTATGCTAATGACTGCTAGCTGACATGTGGTTGTAAGGTTCACAAAGTAGGATATGTTCTACATCTATGTTGATCATAGAACAACTTTTCAATCAGCCAATCAGAATTAAGAGATAGGTTCAGAGTTTATGTTAAGTTTAGGCTTACAGTTAGGGTTATGTGCTTCTACAAGATTGTTATCCAACTATTGTTCCTCACTGATTTTCGGAATAATTTACATTTTGGTTTGGAGGTAAGAATTAAGTATATATTGCATTTTTGAACAAAAATGACGTTCCAGGATGAACTTAGATGTTTATCCAGGATTGCATAGTACTTAGCGAAATCCCACAGTGTTTGCAAAGCAGCTTGACGTAATGTCCAAAGTCTTATCAATAAATGTGAATTAAACAGATTTTAATAAATACAGTGATGCAAATATAAACGTGGTCATTGGGTTTTGAAATATGTCTAGCATATCATACCTGTCTAAGATAACATATTTCCCCTTTTTCGATGGAAGAGGTGGTGGAAGGTCTGGATCCTCAGCTTCCATCTGCACAGAGTTAGTTCAGATTAGTTCAGATTTAAGTTAAGTGGACATAAACAAGAGGAAACAGTGAGCTAACAAAAAAGTTTACAACAGTTATTCAAATTAATTCAGAGTGTAAATGCCCCAATATACTTTGAAATGGAATTTGAAGGATGAACAAGTCATTTGAAACAAAAATCATGCCAAAAACCGAAGCTCATTTGGAGTTCATTTTAAAGCAGCTTGTCAACACAGACTCTTGAGAGAACTTCAAGCTGCCTTTGTTTCAACGTAATAGGTAAGCATGGCTCTGTGGCTCTGTCACCTTCTTTAGTGTAGAAACAGTCACTGTGTTCCATTCTGACAGGCACATCCCTATGCCCTAAACCAGGGGTGCCCAAACTCAGTCCTGGAGGGCCGCCGTCCTGCATATTTTAGTTTTTAACCACAATTAAACAAACCTAAATCAGCTAATTAAGCTCTTTCTAGGTTTACTAGAAACTTCCAGACAGGTGTGTTGAAGGAAGTTGGAGCTAAACTCTGCAGGGCACTGGCCCTCCAGGAGTTTGGGCACCCCTGCCCTAACCCCTTCAAAGGGTTTACCCTCCAGACTAGAGTTACAGTTTCAAAGGGATTGTGGCATAGGGATGAGCCTGAATGTAACTTGCTGTCCGACACCAAACAACTTTCCAGCGGCAAGGATCATATAAGGGCCTAAAGCACAGGTGTCAAACTCAGTTCCTGGAGGGCCGGAGCTCTGCACAGTTTAGTTCCAACCCTAATTAAACACACCTGATCAAACTAGTTTGAAACATTAAAGTATGTTAAAGCAGGGTTGGAACTAAACTGTGCAGGGCTGCGGCCCTCCAGGATCTGAGTTTGACACCCCTGGCCTAAAGTGTCCTTCAATTGTACTTCAAAAGTGGCCAGTTTTTAACCACTTCAGTTTGGAACGACACTTTAAAATTATTGTTTTCACTCCGAAGGGCCTTTTAGAAGACTATATATATATATATATATATCATTTGGAAAGTAGCGATCATCTCTAGTTAACTTCTGTTCGGTCATCAAGGTCAGATGTCGAAAAGTAAAAGTATAAGCACTGAATAACTGCTTTATAGTAGAAATTGAGGAACATTTATATTGTTTTTCATACTGTAAAGCAGTTTGTTTTAAAGGAATCTGTAGTATTAAGTGAAACTTTAAAAAAACATAGACTTTAAGGCTGAAGTTCCCATAAGTGCCACAATCAGATGCTTTCTTAACTGTTGTTTTCTCACTGTCTTTTTGTTTGTACTGAGAGACTAATACTCAAACAGCACTATATTCCTGATTAAAAACAACAACATGTTTTTATGGTTGAGGAAAGCAGGAAAGAAAGAACTTCACTGAGAGTAGATTGGGGCCTCAACAGGATAGTTCACCCAAAATTGAAAATTTCCTTCTATAGACGTCAATTTTCCAGTAAACATTCTTCAGTATATTTTACTTTGTGTTCAACAGAGGAAAGAAGCTGAAACAGGTTTTGAACAAGTGCAAGAGAGTAAATAATGACAGAATTTTCAGTTTAGGGTGAATTATTCATTTAAAAGATCTGTCAGGCCTTTGAACTATGAGGAAGCAAACGTACATGCTGTTCTTCTTCCTCCACATTGTCTTCTGCACTTGTGCTTGTGTTCTGCTCACAATCCTGCTTCTCTTTAAACTTTTCCTTCAGTTTTTGCGTAAAATTCTTCATCTTGTGTTTCACTCCCTTCTTCTGTGTTTTGGCGAGTGAGTTATCTTGTTCTGTCATACCTGAATTCTCCAATCCTAAAATCATAGCCACTTTGCTGAAGTGTTTCGGTGTCATCATATCTGCATGTGTGTCAAATTCCTCTGGGTTTAAAGCACTCGGGGCTGATAGGGGTCTCTCTTCTTTAGGCTTGGTGCTCACTGGCTCTGAAGCAGATCTTGTTGTCCTTCCTACCACCTTTTCAGCAGTCTGAGCATTGCTTGTGTCCATGCTAACTATATTTGAAGGACCACAACAAGCCTCATCAAGTACTTCAGTTTTAGTCTGTGCAAAGTCAGCTCTGTCTGAGGACACTGAGAGGTCAGGATTTGCTGCTGATGATTGTTGAGAAGGTTCGTCATGAAGTAATGCAGCTTCAGACTTGCCCTCCTCCATGCTAGGGTCTATGTTGTTTTTGACCTCTACCAGTTTACTTTCTTTCAACTCTGCCACCTTTGTTAGCAATGCCAAAGGAACAGAGCTGAAAATCCTTCTCTCCCATTTAGGAAACTCCTCTGGTGACCCTTTGGATTCTTCTTTTCCATCTTCTCTGTCAGAACTTCTGGCTGGTTTTTCCTGATTGCCATCAGATCTGACTGTGGAATCAAAATCACTCCTGTCTTCATTTGGTACAGACTCCACAGAGTGGTGAAACACACTTTTAGAGGTCCTATTTGGCAGCCCACGTAGTCTATCTGTTGTGTGATGGTTGGCTCTCTCCTTTTGGATCATGAGCTTGTTCAGCATGGACTCCAGGAGGGGAATATCACTTCGCTGACCTTCCCTTGCATCACTCGGCACTGACTCAGACACATTAAATGTGCCAGAAATTTTACTTGACTGTTCCTCATCACCATCAGATCTGACCGTGCTCTCCGAATCTTTACTCTTTTCATTTATTAAACATCCTTCGGAGTCAAAAAACACAGTTTTGCAGGCTGTATCTGGGAGGTTATCTGTTTTGGGATTGTTGACAGTCCCTTTTGGACGTTTCTTCAGCACAGATTGAAAAAGCGGAATATGATTCAGCTGACCATCCTTTGCATCACTCTGCATAAAAGAGACATAATATGTTCTAATTAAAATATTCTTATTTATGGCATTATTCACCTGGCACTAGCTGTATTGAAGTCTATATGAAACAACAGTCTTCTCTAACATGACATATATGACATAATAAAGTAAAGGGATAATAAGTCTTGAACGCGTCATGTTTTTTTTTTGGGAATAATATTTCCAAAGGAGCTGTTGACATGGAGTTGATCCAGATTTTGTTACAAACCTATACAATACAGGCATAAAAATAAAACAAAACAAAAAATATGATTACAATGAATAATTAATTAATTAATTATTATAATTACAATGAAATGACACAAGGAGAAAGTGCTGAACTACTGAAATGTATTTAATACTTTATCTAAAAGACTTCTTTGGTGATGGCAGCTTAAAGACGCCTCTCATGTGGAGAATGAAGTCACACAAATTGCTCAGGTGTGAGTTTTTTTTACAGACTTCAACAGAGTGTAAGAAAATCTTAATGGTTCTGTCGGTCTCGTCTATCAAATCTGATCTTTAATATGTATTTTCTATTGGATTCAAGTCAGGTGATTGGCTGGGCCATTCTACAGCTTGATTTTCTTTCTCTGAAAGCATTTAAGAGTTTCCTTGGCTGTGTTTAGATCATTGTCTTGCTGAAACCTCTGGTTTCATCTTCATCATTCTGCTAATGTAGATGTTGGACTGAAGCAGAGAGTATTAATTTACACTGACAAAGGGCAGAGGGTTGCTGAATAACTGCTGAGAGATTTCAGCTGCTGTCTGGGCTTTCACTGTCTTTCTACACCTCCATTTCTTCATGTGTTCAATACTTTTCCCTACGCCATTTCATTTTATTACACATAACTTCATTGCTAAATTAATATTGTTTTCTTTGCATATATGGATTTCTTTTATAGTTACCAACATCCGATCCGATAAAACTCAAGCCAACAGCACCTTTAGAAATATGTTTTCTGAGAAAAATGGTGTCATGATCACACTGTATGCAAGTTTGCATTTAAACAACATTGTTGTACTAAAAATGAAAATATTTTTTTATTTCACTTTTGTAAAGTTTACCATTTGGCAAAACAATCTGTTAACACAGATGCACAACCACTGATCATCCAAAGCACATTTAAAATTGGTTCTTTTTTATTTGGAAAAAGTACAAAGTGAGTAAAATTGCGTCTCACACAAGGTCAAATGTAAGATGTTGAGGTTCTTGAGGGTGATGTAAGAGGTTTTACTTTTGTCCATCTGATATTGACTGCATTGTTGCAGTTTGCTACTGGTCAATTTCAGGTCATAGATATTTCATAGCAGGAGAGAGAGAAAATTATTTTACATAATTACATTTACAGTTATTAGGATAAAATGCATTTAAAAAAAAGATCTGCACAAGTTACTTAGGTCACACTTTATTTTGAATTTAAGTTACATTGCATTCTCATTAGATTATAAGTAGACTGTTAGGTTGGGGTTAGGGTTAGTGTAAGTTGACACTTGTTTGTGCAAGTTGTGTACTTGCAAAGTTTCTTTTAGTCAGTAAAATGTCTGTTGAAGGAGCAGATATTAAGCAGACAGTCCACTAATGCTCAAATGGACCATCAAAATAAAGTGTTACCTTTACTTACAGCAATATGCCATGCTAAATAACATTTGTGATTTAACGTTAAGTTAAAGTTACTATACTTTTTCATTATTAGGCTAGAATATTATCAACAGAATTTACTTACTCTAAAATATTACATATCATCACTTATAGATCATGTTTTCTCTTTCTGTGCTCTAAAATTACATGAATTTGGAAATTAACATTTTTTTGTTCAGATCCCCCAGCCCCACTGCACAATTTCTATACAATATATTAGGCACATCTTTAATCTGTTTTACATCGTGTCATGATATATAAATTTTGTACATCTTTAACAAATATATCAAGCATATATTTCTCATACCTTTGCTGTTTGTTCCTCCATGGTCTCTCATCTTCAGTCATGATTTCATCTCTAAAATTGCTTTATTTGTTTAAAAGGATAAAACTTGAGTCTCTCTTTTCTTCAATCCAAGATCAATAACACTTGTAAAACACTGTGTGTCTGTGTGTAGCACTTTGTGTCTGTTCCTTCCTCTCTCTGACACACACTGCCTTCTTTCTGACGTTTACATTCCTTTAGGCTTATGTTTCAGTACTGCCAAAACCTGTTCTCTAAATGTTATCTGCCAATCCATTCTTCTTCCAACTATAGCCTATTAAAGGTAGATAAACACACCAGTGTGTTCCAGTGTTATCTTCTGCATTGATTTGATTGATGTAGGGTGTCCTTTATATTTCAAAATGGATGCAATGCAATATAGGATGCAGGTACACTGTAAACTATTATATTAATAATGCCTGCAGCTCAATGTGTCTTTATGTTGTTACTTTTTTTTACATTAAATACTCAGTAAATTCCAGTCATTCCTGGGGAGTCCGCAAGTAAACAGGAAACAATTTAAAATTTCTTGGAGAAAACACTTCAGACAAAAAGTGGCAAAGAATCTTTTCGTCACCCCAGAGAAGAATCGACAGCCAAAAGTTAAGTACATTGGTCAAAAAAACTTGAAAAACAGGTAAGTCCAGTGATCTAATGAATTCCTTCCGGGACTTTACAGTTCATTTTGGGACTACACCTTTGATCATAAAATATCTCACTCATGCTCGACGTTCACAGACAGACAGATGGGTAACATTTTACAATAACAGTACATGGATAATGAGGTGGGAATATGTAAACTAAACACTACTTTATTATGAACTAATGATGAGTTAATGCATGCGCTAATCATAAACTAACTTTAACCCCTTCAGACCTGAATTATGTTCCAAGTTTCAGAAAAATGTTTTCACAGTTCTTGAGGCTCCTGTAAATGAGACCAACTTATAATAATACAAATTCAACACCCTTTAAGTATATATATTTTTAGCCATTTTAATGAAGATCAGATCAGAACAGTTGTACTTTCCAAACATTATACAAACATAGAATACAACAAAAAAAAACAGATGATTGCTGGTATAATCTTGAAATTTATTTCACATTAAATCACAAACATTAAGATTGTGACATTTTTACTTTGATTTTGAGGTTTTTGTTGTAAAGATTGCACCTTGTTTATAGCAAACATTATCTTCATCTTTCTCATCACTTCACATAATGTCCACATCTAAGATATTTTCATCTGCTATATGCTCAAGAACTACAAGATCTGTTTCTTCTGCATATGAAATAGTTTCAGCAATGAATCAGTACATCGATATAGTATTTTTTATATAAAAAGTTTAATCAGCATTACTGGAGATCAACAAAAGAGATTTTGAACTCATTGTGCATGTTAATGGACAGACATATTTGAAAAAAAGCCTGGTCTAAAGCTTGCAATGTTACAAAAGATTTTAAACTTTAATAAATCTAAATCTTTTCAGTGAAGTGTTTTTTTTTTTTATTACAGCATGTCAAGCTTTACCGCATAATTAATTTACTTGATTAGACGACAATCGTCCACTCTCATGGACTGAAGGCTTTAAATTAGATGAAATGCTCTGGAGTCACAAAAAAACATGGGCTGACATGTGATGTCCATTGTAACGGACACAGGGTCCGAAGGGGTTAACTACAGCATAAGTCAAGATTTCACGACGGCTGCCTTGCTTGTTTGTTAATTAATATATTATTTATTACATTAGTTAATGCTTAAATTAACCATCATGAACTCATGATATGTTAATGTAAAATTATATCATGACTTTACTTGGAGGGGCACATCTTCATTAACCCATTCTTAACTACTAATGAACTCCTTATATACATTCATCTAGTGTGTTTACATTGAATAACAATAGAAAAGTAGGCAACACTTTAGTTTAGGTCACAATTCACACTGTTAACTACTGGCTTATTGCCTGTCTATTATTAAGATACGCTGTATAAAAAAAATCGTAATTTTATGGTTTATTTCTGGCAGCTGGGGTGCCGAAAAAAAAAGAAGTTAAATAACGGCTGTTAAATTACAGAAATTTCCTGTAAAATAACAGGTGAAATTACAGAAATTTACCAGAAATTCAAATTTAAGGAAATTTCTGTAATTTAAAGTCCATTATTTTACAGTAAATTTCTGTAATTTAACAGCCGTTATTTTACTTTTTTTGCCAGAAATAAACTGTAAAATTACTGTTTTTTTGCAGTGTAGTAACTGTGCATTAGTAGTTATAAAGTATGACCTTATTCAGCATCCCTAATCCAACCCTAAACCTAACTTTTACCTTACTATTTATAAACAGCTAATTAGTAATTTATTAAGCTAGTAGTGTTAGTTAATAGTTTGTTAATACTGTGAACTGACCTAAACTAAAGTGCTACCAAAAAGTGTTCTGTCAACATCAACAGTGTAAACACAGGAGTTCTTGAGGAGTTAAGGATGAGTTAATGATGATCCACCCCATATGTCAAGTAAAGTCATGACATAGTATACATTAACAGCTCATAAGTTCATGTTGGTTACATTTAGCTTAAACTTAAATGTTAGTTCATAGATTTATTAACAACATGTTCTAACAAGTAATTTAGGTAGCCGTTATTCACACATGAACTCATAGGACTCATGTTGCGGTTAAAGTTAGTTCATGATTATCGCCTTAACTCATTATTAATTCATAATAAAGTGATGTTTAGTTTACATATTAATACATTGCTATTCATATACTGTTATTGTAAAGTGTTACCAACACATGCTTACAGTTACGGGTGAATGGTTAATGCCAGAGCTGTGAATCTGAGACCAAATCTGCAGTACAGTCCCTGATTAGTCTGTATACATTGTTCTACTGTACTAGAATACTGCATGTTCATTATGGCAGTGTCGAATTCTGGATGCTCTGTGTTCAGCAAAGCAAAATGTAAAGTTGCTCTGTGAGAAATATTTAATTTATATATTTTCATTTACATTATTTCATATTTCATTACATCACGTTCAGACCTTTAACGGTCCATATTTTTTGCATAGTCACATTTTAATATGGCATAAGTTTTTAGCTCTTATGTTAAAGGCATAGTTCACCAAAAATGATCATTTACTCACTTTTTGATCACCCTCAAGTGGTTATAAAGCTTTATGACTTTCATTTTGTTTCTGTTGAACACATTTTGAAGAAAGCTGAAAACCTGTAACATCTCAATTCCATGCTACAAATACTCCAGATGTCAATGGTTGTTTCCAATATTTTTCAAAATAACTTGTGTTTAATAGGAAAAAAACTCAAACATGTTTGTAAAAAGTGAATCGTAAATGATGACAGAGTGTTCATTATTTTGGCTGAACTACCCCTTTAAATAGTACAAGGTGTAAGCTGCATATTATTATTCATGAGTAAATTCGTATTATCAAGTGAAGTGAACTTCAAATGATCTCCCCTGCTCTGAGCTGTCAATCGGCACTACAGCTACTGTAGCCTACTGCCAACCAATGAAAGGCGCTACTGGCCATCACGTGGTCTAGAGTGCGGAAAGAACCTTGCATGTACTTTGTCACAGATACTTTGTACACAAAACTCCACGTGTCTTCGTACAGTCGCTGAAACAGACATCTTAATTCGTCTGAAAATGACCCTGTCAGCTGCCTTCCACGTTTTTGTACCCTTCCTGCTTTGCATTGCGCTCGCAAACACTCACATTTTCGACAAAGTTTTGGTGGACGTCAGTTATGATCACTACGCGGAGAAGAAAGTCGACCACCTCCCTGCCTTCCTGGCCATGCCGTTTAACTGCCTGATTAACGTAGGATACATATTATTGGGGATCTATTGGATCTTGCAGCGGATGCCTGATGGTAAGAGCAGCCGAGCGGCTGTCTACAGTAAAGAGGTGTTCGCGCTGATGGCGCTGGCCTACGGGCCGGTGCAGTGGATCCGCTTGGCCACCCTGCGGCGCGCGCCCTCCGTCCTGGACCAGTGGTTCACTTTACCTATTTTTGCATGGGTGCTGGTGTGGTGTGAGGTGATTGATAAGGGCTGGTCATCTCGCTATGCTTTAAGGGTGGAGTCGTGCTCTCTGCTCAGCTACGGGCTGTCTCTCCTGCACCCTCGGGGCTTTGAGGTGGCTCTGGGTCTCCACATCGTCTCCGCCGCGTTTACAGGCGCCCGCGCGCAGCTCAGACACGGAGACTTGGCGTCCACGCGCTACTTCTGCTTGGCTTTGCTGTCCTGCGCTGGTTTCGTCGTTTTGAAGCTTCTGGATCACCATCTCGCCGAGTATTGGATGTTTCAGACTCTCACCGGTCATTTCTGGTCCAAAGTTTGCGACATTCTGCAGTTTCATTACAGTTTTTGCTTTCTCACGCGGCTCAGTGAAAATGCACACAAACGCTCTTCATAAATGAGACATTTAATGAGAACACAGTACAGTTTATAATTAGAAGACAATTAACATTGCATTAACTCATTCTTATTTGATATAAATAGTAACATCATGTCAATTTAGCTATATGTGTAATTATTACTGTGAACACATTCACAGACCAAATGGATTATTAATTTAAAGGGATATTTCACCATAAAATGAACATTCCCACACCAAACTTGAGTGGTTTTAAACTTGTAAACATTTTTTTCTTCTGTTAAACACAAAGCGAGATGAGAACTGTAGGGGAAAAGCAATTTTAACAAAACATACTATGGAAGTTTTTCTAACACTTCAGTAAATTTTCCTTTGTGTTAAACAGAAGAAAGAAACTCACATTTGGAACAAATGAATGAATATGGTAGAATATTCATGTTTGGTGTAAATTATTCCTTTAAAGGTGCTGCTGTATGTAAGTTTTTGACTCTTCTAAAGCATAAAAATACCATAATATGTGTGCAGATATTCAAACATCCCAATTGAACATACTTGATTAACTGAAAAACAATGATGAAGACAGATATTCTGCTTTGAAAAAGTTTTTTCCGTGCCGAACGCTGTCTTTGTTTAGGTAAATGTAACCTGCTCAATGCCAGTTAGCCAATTACATTTCAGCACCCCGGGTTGCCTTGTTGGAAAACAGCGTATTTCATTCACTCATTCAGAAAGGCTCTGAAAGCATGCGCCTGTGACCGGAAATCAGAAGTCAGAATGAGAAACAGATTCAGTTCCACATGAGGTTATTAATTATCAAATGATATAAATATTACGAACGTAACATTAGGTGAGCAGGTTACATTGTAACCGTGTGTCCTAACAACACGCTTTGTGACGAGATACGCAGTGATGAGCAGTTTGGCTGTGCGCACCAGACGAAAAACGACAGAAATTTAAATACAGCCTTTCAGAAGCTCAGAATACGCACTCACTCATGAAACGGTAAGGTTTAGAATCTATTCAAACTTACATTGCTATCATTTAGCACTGATTAAAGCACACAATGTTTACCTGAGGTGATCACTGTCATAGGTTTCTGTTGTTCAGCTGTGAGAAATAGAAGCCGTTTCTAATATATCAATTCGAGGTGTTGGTTAGAACCAAAACTCCTTTTAATATGGAAAATATTCCCTAAATCGCGTGTCGTTGCTTTTATTTAGAACACAGTTTAAGTCACTCGCTCCTGTACTCAATCTGGCAACCCGCGTTTGCGTTTATTTTGATCCAGGAGTGCAATACCTAGTTCAACCACTGGGTGTCAAACTTACATACTGCACCTTTAATGATGACCCAAACAAACTAAAACTTTGTAATCAATGTGAAATAATTTAATATATATTTAGATCAGATTTGAACTCTGGTCAGTTTCTCAGTATTCTCAACATTTCTTAAGTACGGAAATCGAAGTACAAGAAGTACAGTACACACAAGTCCTTGGTCAAGAAGTTCTGTTTGTTTATTTTGGGGTCAAATGTTTGTGTCTAGATCTAATGAGAAAGCAAATTCAGTGGAACTAAAACTATTATAATTCATTTGTGAAAATAAAATGCCAACATATCTTTAATTGCCATTCTGCATTTTATATACAAATTAAACATTTTTTTTCTTTAATAAATACATGAGAGAAAAATGATTGTATGGGTAAAAAAATGGGTCAAATCTATTGCTTCCAAGGACAAAGTATAAAATTTGGAATACTTGTTTTTTTGGGGCTGTTCTGTCATCCCTAAATATCAGTATTTTATTATAAATTAGTATTTTAATATGTCGTCAAATAATACTTGTTCTAAAAATGCCTCAAAAAAATATTGTTACAATGAATGACATGAGTGTCTTTAGTAAATCAATGTAAAAAATGCAGTAATTATTTTTTAATTATTATTTTATATTGTTAAATATTTTTTTGCAGAAACCAAAAATCACACATTGTAATATACATTAGTAATCCTCAAAGTTCAATCCTTGTAATGCCAGTGAGCACCGGCTCTGGAAAAGTAGCTCTCCTTCTGTGCCACATCAGTATGAGCGCTGCTCGCCGGAAGTCTTTATTTGTGAGGTAGATGAAGGGGTTTAGACAACAGTCCAGATACGCCATCACTGATGACAGTGACCGCAGCCAGCCTGGAGACGGGGACAGATCAAGCCTGCCGAGAAGAACCAGCTAACAGGACAACAAGAATGAAAAACTTTGAAGGGGGAAACTCATAGAGCCTCTGATATAAAGACTCTTAAAAACCCACAGATCAGAACACTAATCGGTTATAGCAAGCTCTTAAAATGTAATATTATTAATTGTACTGTTATCTATATTCAGTTCTGACATTAAGTTTAAGTACTTATTAGCCATTTGCTTATTCTTTTGATACTAGTGCTTGCATATTAAAAAATTTAGTACTTTTTTTAAAATGTGCTAATATGTCTAAATAACTTTTTCAGAGTTCAAACTAAAATTGACTAGTTTAAAGAATAACTATTATCTTTAAAAATGTTCCAGAACCTAAGAACTATTGTCTTTTTTTAATGTATTATATCTAAAGAATAACAAAAGAAAGATCTTTTTATAATATGTATATCATGAATAAGAACGATAATTTATGTAGTATCTAAAGAATAAGAACTAATATCTTTTTCAATACTATATCTAAAGAATAGAAGCTATATTTCTATGTAGTGTCTAAAGAAGAACTATTATCTTTTTTTTAAAGTATACTAGTAACTAAGGAATAGGAACTATTATCTTATTAATGTAGAATCTAAAAGGAAAGAACTATTTTAGTTTTTAATGACTATATCTAAAGAATGGGGCAACAGGGCAGCAGCACAGTAGGTAGCACAATCGCCTCACAGCAAGAAGGTCGCTGGTTTGAGCCACGACTGGGTCAGTTGGCATTTCTGTGTGGAGTTTGCATGTTCTCCCCGTGTTCATGTGGGTTTCCTCCGGGTGCGCCTGTTTCCCCCACAAGTCCAAAGACATGCGGTATAGGTGAATTGGGTAAGCTAAATTGACCGTAGTGTATAAGTGTGAATGGAAAAATTTCTGTGAAAGCTACAGTAAAAAAAAAAAAAAACGTAAAACAGCAACAGTAAACGACTATTTACACCAAAATAGTATAACACTGTATTACATGAAATCACCGTAATTTAAGAAACAGTACATAACTTGAATTTTTACTCTTAATATATAAAAAATACAACTTGTTACAGTGAAAATATTTTTTTTTTGGTGAAATAAATGAAAAATACAGTAACTTCTCAAGCAAGCAATTACCCTAAAATCAACAGTATAATTCTGAGTAAAAACACATGTGCACTGTAAAATCTACAACATAAAACCTTCAAAAAAAAAAAAATACATCAACAAATATATATATTTTAATTTCTACAGTAGCAAGATGTTAAACATATGTGTTTTAAATAAGTGAATTTTAAAGGTATAAAATGTATTTAATACAAAAATCGTATTTAATCAGAGATCCTCCCTTACAGCAAGGGTCCTTATAAATGACACTATTAAATCCAAAATATTAGTTTCAGCCTTGGAAATGAGTAATTACATAGTTTTTATTTTTGGGAGAACAATCTTTTTAATGTGATATGTTAAAATAATCTGGATTGTCCTTTTATGGATCCGGAGAGTTAATTGATAATTGCAAAAAATGGATGTCTTGAAGAAAGAATATAAATATATTGACCTATATTGTAAAATATATTATCCATATTCCATACTTTGTACACAACTGCATTGTCACAACTGCATAGGCTAAAGGCTATAAAATAAAATTGGCTAAAATAAGTAAACTAAAAGATGCAAGTACAAGACCAAATAAATGTGCCTATAAGAACTATTATGTTTTTTAATAGTATCTAAAGAATAAAAACTATTAAATATGATTTTTAAATGTACTCTTTATCTAAAGAAAAATAACACGTTTTTTAAAAATGAACTAGTATCTAAGAAATAAGAACTATTATTAATGTAGTATCAAAAGGAAATAAAATTATATGTCTTTTTAGTTACTATATCTAAAGAATAAGAACTACTATCTTCTAAAAAATAAAGTATCTAAAGAATAAAAACTGAGTGTGTATGGATATTTCCCAGTACTGGGTTGCAGATGGAAGGGCATCCACTGTGTAAAACACATGCTGGATAAGTTGACGGTTCATTCCGCAGTGGCGACCCTTGATGAATAAAGGAACTAAGCCAAAGGAAAATTAATGAATGAAGAATAAGAACTATAATCTGTAAATAGATGTTTTATACACCTAAAGAATAAGAATAGTTTGATATCTTTAAAAACTAGTTTTTGATGTATAAGAACTATTTTTTTATTTAGCATATAAAGAATAAGAACTATTATTCTTTAAAAATATACTAGTATTTAAAGAAGAACTATTCGTCTTTTTTGTTTAAATGTAATATATAAAGAATAAGAACTATTCTCTTTTCAAATATAAAGTATCTAAAAATAAGAACTGATACATTTCTTTAAATCTGATATCCCTAAAAAAGACCATTTATTGCTTTTAAAAATGTAGGATCTTAAGAATCTCAAAAATATATTAAAATATTCATTCATTTTCTTTTCGCTTAGTCACTTTATTAATCTGGGGTTGCCACAGCGGAATGAACCGCCAACTTATCCAGCGTATGTTTTACGCAGCGGATGTGCTTCCAACTGCAACCCATAACTAGGAAACACCCATACACACTCATTCACACACATCACTACGGACAATTTAGCTTACCCAATTCACCTATACCACATGTCTTTGAACTGTGGGGGAAACCGGAGCATCCTGAGGAAACCCACGCCAACACGGGAAGAACATGCAAACTCCACACAGAAATGTCAACTAGCTAACCACTGAGCCACCATGCCGCTATATTGAAATATACTAACATATTTAAATAAATATACAAAAATAAGATACTAATATGTTTTATCAAATAAATGTTGCCATGAACAAGCTCTTCTCACCTCAGAAGCAGCAAACGGAGCGTAACAGAAGAGATAGACGACCACCAGCAGTGGCGTGACTGAGGACAGGTCATCCCGACTGCAAACACAACAAATGTGGAAGTACACATTGATAAAGAGCTTAAAATGAAATATGCAAACACCCGTGTTCACAGCTTCTGACCTGGTGGAGTCTTTCCTGTAGCCTACACACGTGAGGAGGGAGCAGGAGAGGATGAGGAGGAGCGGGATGAAAATGGAGATGGAGAAAGCACAGAGGATGTAAACCAGCATGTCTGAATAGCTGCTCTCCCAGAAGACTGCGCACAGCATTTCAGCAGAATCATATCTGAACATCACAACATCATATACGCAGTTTATTGTCATCATGAATGCATCTATATTTCGATATACGTTTATTATATATTCAGCTCACTTTATCCAGTCATAAACTACTGGCACTGCTCCAAATATGGCTCCAGTGGCCCATGATGCTGCGCATGCTATCGCCATGACAACAGACAGTCTGGTGCCTTTAGATGGGATGTCCATAAACCTCTGAACACAGAGAAGAGCTGAGGACAAGAAAGAGAATAGAAAGAAATATACAGTTGAAGTCAGAATTATTAACCCTCTTTGAATTTTTTTTCTCTTTTTAAATATTTCCCAAATGACGTTTAATAGCAAGGAAATTTTCACAGCATGTCTGATAATATTTTTTTCTTCTAGAGAAAATCTTATCTGTTTTATTTAGACTAGAATAAAAGCAGCTTTAATTTTTTTAAAAACATTAAGGTTAAAATTATTAGCCCCTTTAAGCTAATTTTCGATAGTCTACAGAACAAAACATCGTTATACAATAACTTGCCTAATTACCCTAACCTGCCTAATTAACCTAATTAAGCCTTTAAACATCACTTTAAGCTGTATAGAAATGTCTTGAAAAATATCTAATCAAATATTATTTACTATCATCATGACAACGATAAAATAAATCAGTTATTATAGATGAGTTATTAAAACTATTATGTTTAGAAATGTGTTGAAAACAGTTTCTCTTCGTTAAACAGAAATTGGGGGTGGAAATAAAAAAGGGGGCGAATAATTCTGGCTTCAACTGTAAATATGAATTCATTTAAATACAAAAAGAGCCCTTAATTAAATATTGACAAACCATTACATTATTAATTTATAAAATAAGAAACAAAACAAGCTGAGGACAAATGATGATTTAATTGTGAGCAAACAAGGAGTAGAATATTCAGATTAGCTCTGCTTTATAATCATTTAAATTAATAAATTAATCTTTATCTTGGTTACATGTGAGCAAATTTGGAAAATATTGGTTTAATTGGGACAATTTTTTTTCTACTAAAATGTATAATAAAGTGTGCCTTTTAAAATACCATACATTTTATTATTAATTATATTTACAAAAATCCCAGAATAATCTTAAACCGAGGAGATGAAATTGTGATTATATCTATATATATCATTAATATTTGACAATAATTTGGGGCACAATTAAAGCTGTTTATCTCTCAGAATATTTTTAAATAACCTTTTAAATTTTGAAAGGCATTCTTTTAACTCTGTTAAACCTTTTACCATTAAAAAATGTATATGTACACTCACCGGCCACTTTTTAGGTACACCTTACTAGTACCAGGTTGGACCCCCTTTTGCATTAAGAACTGCCTTAATCCTTCGTGGCAGAGAAGGTACTGGGTACTGGAAATGTTCATCAGAGATTTTGGTCCATATTGACATGATAGAATCACGCAGTTGCTGCAGATTTGTCGGCTGCACATCCATGATGCGAATGTCCCTTGCCACCACATCCCAAAGGTGCTCTATTGGATTGAGATCTGCTGACTGTGGAGGCCATTTGAGTACAGTGAACTCATTGTCATGTTCAAGGAACCTGAGATGATTCTTGTTGACATGGTGCGTTATTCTGCTCGATGTAGCCATCAGAAGATGGGTACACTGTGGTCATAAAGGGATGGACATGGTCAACAACAATACTCAGTTAGGCTGTGGCCAATTGGTACTAATGGGCCCAAAGTGTGCCAAGAAAATTTCCCCCACACCATTACACTATCACCACCAGCCTGAACCGTTGATACAAGGCAGGATGGATCCATGCTTTCATAGTGTTGATCCCAATGTCCCGAATGTCACAGCAGAAATCGAGATTCATCAGACCAGGCAACATTTTTCCAATTTTCTATTGTCCAATTTTGGTGAGCCTGTGCTAATTGTAGCATCAGTTTCCTCTTTTTAGCAGACAGAAGTGGCACCCGGTGTGGTCTTCTGCTGCTGTAGCCCATCTGCCTCAAGGTTTGACGTGTTGTGCATTCAGAGATGCTCTTCTACATACCTCAGTTGTATTGAGGGGTTATTTTAGTTACTGTTGCCTTTCTATCAGCTGGAACCAGTCTGGCCATTCTCCTCTGGCATCAACAAGGCATTTGCGTCCACAGAACTGCCGCTCACTGGATATTTTCTTTTTTTTTGGACCATTCTCTGTAAACCCCAGAGATGGTTGTGTGTGAAAATCCAAATAAATCAGCAGTCCCTTAAATACTCAGACCAGTCCGTCTGGCACCAACAACAATGCCACATTCAAAGTCACTTAAATCACCTTTCTTCCCCATTCAGATGCTCAGTTTGAACTGCAGCAGATCGTCTTGACCATGTCTACATGCCTATATGCATTGAGTTGCTGCCATGTGATTGGCTGATTAGAAATTTGCGTTAACGAGCAGTTGGACAGGTGTACCTAATAAAGTGTCCAGAGTGTATACTGTATATATTAGATTTCATGCTGCAGAACAATTTAATCCCTACATTCTCAGAAATAAAGGTACAAGATATGTCACTTTTGTCATAATCAAAACATGTCACCATACAATTGGATATACCTTCAGGTTACACTTTTGTACCCTTAGGGTAGCCTATGCTGTGGTGTACACATTTGTACTTTTTAGGTATTCATCTGTACCGTTAATGACCTTTTATACCTTTGGGAAAGGTAGAGAGGTATCTGAGAGAGTATATTAGAATATATCCTCTGTTCAGTGCACCTGCTTGCAGCCATTCAGTGTGTACAAAGGGGTTTTTATTTGTTTCTTGTTGTTATTGCTAATGACAAAGGAAGCAGTATTTGTTTAGACATGCATCCACAGAAGTAATGAACACTTGAGTCTACAGTTCAGTGTCATACCTAAGCTTCCAATGGAGGAGGTGATGAAGGTGAACTTCAGCAGACTCACCACCTCACACCATGGTGAAACCTGACCCGCGCTCAGTACTGATAACAGAGAACCGCAGATGATGAGGACCGAGCATAAGAAATCTGAGAGCGTGAGACTGAAGAGTGGCAGCCAGTAACGGCACTCAAAATGCTCTTTACACTGTGGGGAAAAAACAACATCAGTCAACGAAAGCATTGATCTGTGAATCTGTGAATGAAGGTGATACACTGCAGGTGAAAACATCCAATTTTTATATTTCTTCAGTGTAAGGTTAAGAAAATATACAAAATACATTTTTGAGTGCTTCTTCTGCACTGTTAGACTTTGCCGCAATTTTTAAATTTTTTTTTACTGAAAAAAAACACCTAGTAAAATACCACATACATTCTTTACCAGTTCACTACTGTAATATGCATTGCACTGTGGGTCAATTAAAAACATTTACTGGAACTTACTGCATATTAGGAATTAACAATATTTTACACTGTAAAAAATGCAGCTTTCCACACAATTCATTCATGTTGTCCCAACACTATCTGATTTAGTTAACACTTTTAACAAATTTATGTGGATTGAACATACAAAAATTAGGTTGTCCCAATGAAATCTCAAGAATTGTGTAGTTTCAGCTCATTTTAATTAAGTAGTTTGAAGAAGTTAAAAATATTTTGACTGTACACTGTAAAAAAATGCAGGGTTCCACATAATTCATTCATGTTGTTCTAACACAAATCGATTAAGTTAACGTAACACTTTTGACAAATTCATGTGGATGGAACATTAAAAAATAAGTTGTCCCAATGAAATCTCAAGAATTGTGTTGATTCAGCTCATTTTAAATAAGTAGTTTGAACGAGTAAAAAAAATATTTTTTGAGGGTACTGTAATCAAAGTAGTCAAGTACTGGTACTGTAGTTAAATAAAATAAAAATGAATAAAAATGAGGCCATTAATGAAAAATTTGAATATATTGAATGCAATAGTAAATTTTTAAATAAAGTAAAGTAAATTACAGTAAAAGTACTGTAAAAATTGTTATACTGTAAAACTAAAATGTGGTAAAGGGCATTACACCATAAAAAGAATCTGTGGTAAGGCTGTTTTACTGAATTGCGGTAGGGCTCCTGCTACTGTAAAACACATTTACTTTTAAGTTACTGTAAAGGAGCAGTTGCGGTAAATTGCTGCAACAGTGCTGCCAGCATAAGTTAACAGAAAAATACAATAAAATGCCTAACACTGTTGTCACTTTAACATTCAGTATGCTGTAAAAAAAATGTCTGTGATTTCAACTGTAAAATTTTTTTTAAATGATCTGTAACCTGTTTAAGTTTCTTTGATAGGCCTTAATAATACGATGAATAACTGTAAAAAGACTTTCCTAGAATTCCCTGCATGACACTTCACTTTTATGCCTTTCTTGTTGACATTATATGTTTTTTTTAGAGATGTACATTAAACACTGATGGACATAAAAGTTTTGTGTCATTTTGATTTCTTTGATTTTCAATACGGTTTCTACCGTATCTTAAACAGTAAACTTCTGGCAACATGTTTTTTTCAAACAAATTGGTAGATTGTAGAAAAGTGTAGTTTTCTATTAGAATTTTTTTTCTGAAAACGAGTTTTTATTCTGCACTGAATCAATAAATCTCTACTTAAACTAACCTATACTTTATTCATATCTATATTCTGAAGTTTTTTTTTTTTTTTACAGAGGAATTAGTTCATACCTAATTTAACTAATTATATACATTTTATCCTACAAAAAAGAAAAAAAATCAGGTCTTCTGAACTATGGAGCGATAAAACCCTTTGCTTATGTGTGATTTAATGTTCCAATTTTTGTGCTAGAAATGTATGAAAATCAGCACGTTTGACTAAATAATAGTGCCTTGTTTTCATATTTAAACATTTACATCTACACAATTTACAAAAAAAAAATCTGTTGCAATTACTAAAGTAATTAACCAGCTGAGAGAGCATGGTGCTAATTTTTTCCCTTATTCACCTGCAGTGTCTTGCCTTTCTAAATGATGTATTATTCTTACCACAATTTTGACAATCAAAACCAGTGCGTTTCCCAACACACCAAATACCATCTCAATGGTGAGAATAGGAGCGAGCAAAGACTTCTCAAAAGCAGACAAGAAACTCTCCTCTGATTCCGCTGTGTTATTTGAAGTCTTCACTGGAAGGAATAAGAATAATTACGAATCTTCCTGAATTAACATTCAAACAGGAATCAATTTTGAGGTGAAAAACTTACAAGTCATATTTTCTACATTTATTAATACAATTTTAAAATCAAATTTGTTTTTATTTTTATTATTTAACGCACTGTGAACTAAAAATAACAAAAATGAGAAATTCAATATTTAATGATATTAACTAACATAAAGGTTGAGCAATGTTACAAATAGTATACAGTATACATGCATATATAGTATTTGTTAGCATGCATTGTAAACAAATTTGACCTTTAAATAAATCTTCATATAGTTCTATATCTTCAAAAAAAAATTGAATGAATGAATGAATGAATAAATAAAAAAAAATGTTAATAAATGTTTTAATGCTAATTTCTACATTTAATTATACAATTTAAATATAAATAATTGTATTTTTAATGTGCCGTGAGCTAAAATGAACAAAACCGAGTAAAAAATCTTACATAAGACAATATTAACTAATACAACATTAAAAATGTTAGCTTTTTAATAAAATATTACCTTCATATGTTTAAAAAAGCAAATAAAATAAATGAACAATGGAATAATTAAGTAAGCAAACAAACAATTAAATGCTAATTTTTAATGCTAAATTTTACATTAATGCACTGTGCGAGCTAAAATGATCAAGACCGAGCAAAAAATATTGTTAAACAACATAAAGGTTAAGCAACGTTGTAAATATACATTGCCACTAGAAAATGTTAATGCAATGTTAAAAATAATAGCTTTTTAATGAAATATTATCTTCATATGTTTAAAAAAAAACCTAAATAAAATAGATGAATAATTGAATGATTAAATAAACAAACAAATAAATGTTAAATTTTTATGCTAAATTTTACATTTAATAATACAATTTTAATACAAATTAGGAATTCTTATTGCACTGTGAGAGCTAAAATTATCAAAACTGAGCAATTCTATTAATTCAATAACATAAAGGTTAAGCAATGTTGCAAATATACATTGCTAACATATAATTCTATACCTAAAGCCCTTGAAAACAATGTTAGCCAATTTAAAATATTACTTTCATATGTTTTAGAAAAGCAAAATGAATAAAGAAAGAATAAAAAAGAAAGAAAGCAAGAAAGAAAGAAAGAAAGAAAGAAAGAAAGAAAGAAAGAAAGAAAGAAAGAAAGAAAGAAAGAAA
>CAIGQZ010032813.1:15009061-15022885 GCA_903798205.1 Danio tinwini
ATATAAATATGCACTTTTTTTCGGATGAACTAATCCTTTAATATAAAACCTTTTTCTATGCACAGAGTATGTCAATAATCAGGAGGAAGGCACAGACTGGAAGTCCATCACGGACCGTGCAGCTCAGACTCTTCTGTTGACAGAGCTGCTCAGAGGTCAGTGAACAGCAACTGACTTTTATCATATGAAGCGCTTTGATAAAGTCTTCAAACTAATTATCCTGATAGCTCTTAAAAACTCAGCACCACTTGATGTTTGTGTTGATGCAGGTCTGGGAATGGCCGTTAGCTATCTTTTCCGTGAACCTGCCACAATCAACTACCCATTCGAGAAGGGCCCTCTGTCGCCCCGTTTCCGTGGTGAACACGCGCTGCGCAGGTACCCCTCTGGAGAGGAGCGCTGCATCGCATGTAAACTCTGTGAGGCTATTTGCCCAGCCCAGGTAAATGTTAATTCTCTTCATCATTCTGATTATAGCAGGGGATTTGTATTATTCTTTATTGGCTGATAAAATATGAAATTCTTGATTTTTAAACTATACTGTGCTGCATCCATTTAGCCATGTCAGATTTATATCAGTCTCAGTGTATGTAAAAAAATTGCTCTAATTATTCTTCATTTAAAAAAAGATTCCTAGTTCACAACAGCTTAGATTACTGTTTCTCAACCACATTCCTGGAGGGCCATCAACACTGCATGTTTTGGATGTCTCCTTTGTCTGTCACACCTATAACAGGTCTTTCAGACTCCGCTAATGAGCTAATAATCTGATTCAGGTGTGTTTTCCTAAAGGTGCTGTATGTAAGTTTTTGACTCTTCTAAAGCATAAAAATACCATAATATATGTGCAGATATTTAAGAAACATCCCAAGTGAACACATTTGTTTAACTTAAAAACAATGCTGAAGTCAGATATTCAATAAATGTTTTTTCCGTGCCGTAACACTGTCTTTGTTTAGGTAAATTTAACCTGCACAATGCCAGTTTAACCAATGGTAATTCAGCACCTGGGTTGCCTTGTTGGAAAACAGCGTATTTCATTCATGCATTCAGAAAGGCTCTGAAAGCATGCGCCCGTGACCGAAAATGCAACCTCTGGACAGTATCAGATGTCGAAATGAGACAGATTCAGTTTCACATGAGGTTATTAATTAGCAAATGATATAATTATTACGAACGTAAACATTAGGTGAGCAGGTTACATTGTAACCGCGTGTCCTAACAACACGCTTCATGACGAGATACGCAGTGATGAGCAATTTGGCTGTTTGCACCAGACGAAACACGACAGAAATTTAAATACAGCCTTTCAGAAGCACAATATACATTTTTATATAATACATTTTTTGGTCAGAAAGTAAATGTAATTTCAGCCATTGTTACAGTATGCCAGTGTTATAATTATATTGATGATAAATTGTTTGAAATATATATTAACTTTATATTAGCCATAGACCTTCTGCTCACCAAGATATCGCTGTTGCCATTGGCCATTAAAAAGAATCAATATCGTTGACCACTTATTTTTACATGCCATGGCATGTTTGTTTAATTGCATATGTGAATTAAACAGTGTGAATTTAAAAGTGATGACTGTATTTTTCTCTCTTAGGCTATCACTATTGAGGCTGAACCGCGTGCTGACGGCAGCAGGAGAACAACACGCTATGATATAGACATGACCAAATGCATCTACTGTGGCTTCTGTCAGGAGGCCTGTCCTGTGGACGCTATTGTAGAGGTCAGCAACTAATTAATACAGTTAATACAGCACAGTACAGTATAATATTAAAAAGTATATATTATAGATTAAACACTACAGTTTGTACTTTTATGAAAGGTTTTGAACCACTTAAATTTATATTATTATTATAAAGTCACATAATCCTTCAGAAATCATTATTGGTGTTCACAAAACATTCATTTATGATTATTATTGTATTATTATTATTATTATATTTTTATAGAAACTGATACAAATGCCAAAATGTGATTTAATTATTTCAGGATTCACTGATTTATAGGACTTTAAAAGAACATCTTTGTGTTTAAATAAAAATCCTGTATAACATTATAAATGTATTTGCTGTTACTTCATGATCCAGTAGTCTTCACTTTTTCCAAAATGGATTAAATTCATTTATTTCCTCAACATTCTACACACAATACCCCATAATGACAATGTGAAAAAAGATTTTTTTAAATTGTGGCAAATTTATAAAAAATAAAAACCCTGAAAAATCAGATGTACAGAAGTATTCACAGCCTTTGCTCAATACTTTCTTGATGCACCTTTGGCAGCAATTACAGCCTCAAGTCTTTTTGAATATAATGCCACAAGCTTGGCACACCTGTCTTTGGGGAATTTTTGCCCATTCCTTTTTGCAGTACCTCTCAAGCTCTATCAGGTTGG
Organism: Danio tinwini; assembly: GCA_903798205.1. Taxonomy (NCBI): domain Eukaryota; kingdom Metazoa; phylum Chordata; class Actinopteri; order Cypriniformes; family Danionidae; genus Danio; species Danio tinwini. The sequence continues at coordinate 15,011,475 of CAIGQZ010032813.1, forward strand.
ATGGGAAGCGACGGTGTACAGCCATTTTCAGATCTCTCCAGAGATATTTAATAGGTGTTAGGTCTGGGCTCTGGCTGGGCCACTCAAGGACATTCATGGAGCTGTTGTGAAGCCACTCCATTTATATTTTGGAGGTGTGCTTTGGGTCATTGTCCTGCTGGAAGATGAACCGTCGCCTCAGTCTGAGGTCAAGAGCACTCTGAAGCAGGTTTTCGTTCAGGATGTCTCTGTACATTGCTGCATTCATCTTTCCCTCTATCCTGACTAGTCTTCCAGTTTCTGCTGCTGAACAACATCCCCACAGCATGATGCTTTCCAAAACATGTCCAATCAACTGAATTTACCACAGATGAACTCCAATTAAGCTGCTGAAACATCTCAAGAATGATCAGTGGATACAGAATCTACCTGAGCTCAATTTAGAGCTTCACGGCAAAGGCTGTGAATACTTACGTACTTTTTTTCACATTGTCATTTTCATGTTGTGTGTAGAATTTTGAGGAAATAAGTGAATTTAATTCATTTTGGAATAAGGCTTTAACACAAAAAATGTGGAAAAAGTGAAGTGCTATGAATACTGTGCGGATGCACTGTATGTGCATTCAGTGTTTGAAAGGAATAATGTATTAAATATGTTATTAACTAACCTACCAGTAACCTGTTAAGTTCATTTATTTAATTCATCCTTTCTAAATCAACATCTTGCATGCTTGTTTAGTCCAACATTTGCTCTTTTCTTCTCATTCTGCACAATATTTCAAATTACATATCATGTTTACATTTAATGTTTTTACCTTTGACTTTCTTTCTACATCTTAGGGCCCCAACTTTGAGTTCTCCACAGAAACCCATGAGGAACTTCTTTATAATAAAGAGAAACTCCTCAACAATGGAGACAAGTGGGAGGCTGAGATCGCTGCCAACATCCAGGCTGACTTTCTCTACAGATAAACATGCTTCACGGAGTGCCTCGTCTCAGCACAGTGACAAAATAAGCAGCATCATGTTCTCTCACCAATAATCACAGGGTTTCAGTGGCATAAGGTAGATTTATTTTTCAGGGACTTTTGAAGATGCACATTTTGGTTTATTTCAATGTGGGCATACACTTAGATGCTCAGTTCTGGCATTAAAGGGATAGTTCACCTAAACAATGAACATTTTGTCATAATTTTCTCATCCTCCAAAGGTGTTTGAGTTTCTTTATTCTATTAAACATAAAATTAGATCATTTGAATAATGTTGGAACCGGTAACCACTGACTTCCAATTCCAACATTCTTTAAAATATCTCATTTTGTTTTTGACAGAAAAAAATAATCTTATAAAGCTTTGGAACCAGCTGAGGGTGAGTAAAGAGTAAGTAAATCTTCATTTTTGGGTGAACTATCCCTTTAAGCAGCCTTAAAGTAGTGCATCACATGGAGATATTTCTCTCTACATCTGAAGCTGTGCAGAACAGCATCATCCTCATATGGTAAACTGTGTAATAAGTAAAATCTATGGCAGGATAACCACTAGAATGATGCACTACTTTAAGGCAGATGTTACATTCTCATTTTATGGCAGTCGATCCATCCTCTCCATTTTTCTCCTTCTTCATTTCATATTTTGGTCATCCAGTTGATTTGAATGAAGAGTTGTAACAAACTAAAGCACTTCAAGCATGTTGAATTTATCTCACATTATATCCTTACTGGTAAAACAATTTATTTGTCCGTGTGAGAACTGTACAAAGACTAAATAATTGTGGACCGTATATAATAAATTATCGCTCTGTCCAAATAGTTTTTTTTTCTTGTAACGCAACTTTGGGAATACTTTGAACAGCTTCATACCAATAAGTGAGGCAAGTAGCTGCTTAAGGCCCGAGGAAATCTGGAGGCCCCAAATAAAATCTAGAAGTATAAATTATATTATAAACTATATATAACCTCATTTTCTACCATATTTTGTATGGTGAGAGTTACAAATACAATATTAACATAATTAAATATCTAATATACAATCAAATATAATATTATTATAATAATGTAATGTTATGTTAATAATAATATTACAAAATAAAATCTCCATCATAGAGCAGCCCAGCAGTCAAATTTATAAAAATATATACATTTATTATTTTAGTTGCACATTTATTTTAAGAAAACTAATCATATAAAATGTAGAGATTGTGTTAATTTAAAATGTCGGTAAGAAGATTGAGTGATATAAAAAAAACAGCAATATAAATAAATATTCAATTAATGTTGAAAAGGTGCATTTCAGGACCCTATGGCTGGAATTGCTTAGGGCCCCAACAATCACTAAATCCGCCCCTGTGCATATATCTTTTAGGAAATCTGTGTTCTTGGTCAATTATTGTCTGAATCACACAATAATAATAATAATTCCTCTCGATGTTGTCTGATGTTTTTTTCATTTACAGCTTAAAAAGCTTATTTTTTAAAATGAACTTTAAAAGTCCTCAAACTTGCCCACTTCCAAGCATGTTGGATGGCAGGAATTAGGTCATTTCAAATATTTTAAAAACAAGGGACCACCAGGGGGCTTCAGCAAACTTCTAATGGATTTTTTGGAGATTTAAAATGGTTAAATAAAACGTACAATATCAAGATCTTATTTTAATTCACTCCTTCGATTGTTGAATTTTGAACTTTGTTGTGTACATCGGAAGGCCTTAGTGTCAGAAAGGTTAGGAAGGTTGAGTCCTGTTTGTTTTGTTCTTTTCCCCCCATTTTTATGTTTACAATATTATTTTGATAGTTTACCAATTGATTGTTTATTACGTCTCACATTTGGTCCTCCGTAGTATTGGGGAAATTAGTGTATTTACCATGAGATCTGTCTGCCTCTGGCAAGCCATTTTAAAGAATTCCACATAATTTAAATGTATCTATTTTAATGCTGCCGCTATCCCTTATTTTAGGTGTTAGTATCTGTTCCATTAAGTCATTGTAATCAGTTGAGGGCTACTAGTGCTTCATTAGCTGTTATTCCATGGTCTGTTGAAAGTCTTGATTCTGATTCTGGCTATAGGGTGTGCATTATTTTTGTTGAAACGCACAGATAGTTTTAGTCAGTTTTGGTCACAGTTTGAAATAAATGCGTTTCTTCCAAACATTAGTAGTTACCATAACAACTCACATGTGCTGCACAGGAAACCGATCGTAGATATTGGAAACCGATAAGGATGGTTAATGGCGCATGGAGTTTTTAAGTTATTTTAATGTCAAATCAGCAGTTTATGTACAAGGATAGAGTGTCTTTGAAAATTTGTTTCTGCGTATTTGGACTCCAGGCAGTCAGCGGCAGCTCCGCGAACACCTCTCCGCTGAGAGAAGCTTCACATCAGCCAGACCATCTCAGGACCTGCCGCTGGATCTCATCTCTCGAGTCTTAATAAAATGACCTGTGGCTCATGTGTTCCTTGGCCTCTATGTGGTGCATTAAAATCATTTAACACACGGCAAATCATTGATTATCCCTTGGTTCTCGGTAATGCACTTTTTTACTGGATTTTGTACGTAGTAACTTAGTACTTTTTTTTTTTTTTACATCGTCATACAAATTGACTAAGGTTTAGTTTTTTCAGATAAGCAAAAAATCTAAATAATGATTAAATTAAATTAAAAGAAATAATGCAAAAACAAAAATACAGCAAGAATAATCTAGATTCAAAATAGCACACTTTAAAAGAAAAAGTAAATAAATAGATAACAATATTAATGTTAAATAAAGCAATAACATATTTGTCTAATCTATATACTTTCAATGTCTGTCAGCTCAAGAAAAAAGTCACCATCTAGATTTTTTAAAAAGTCATAGAATATTTTCTAAATAGACTAAAATATATAAATTTTGTTTTTCAAAAAATAGGGGTTTTTTTTCAAGGCAAGAGGTCATCCCCTCTATCCACTGAGATACACCAGGACTGTCGTCCTTTTTCCAAGAACAAGCAAATACATGTTTAGCTTCCAGCAAACATAAAATCAACAGCACTCTTTCTTTCATGTTTGGTCACATCAAAGTTCAATGGACAAATATGCAATATACAAAAGCTGGGATCAAGTGGAATTACTTTACCAATGATTTGACTTGCAATGTTCAGTATTTTAACCCAAAAACAACTTTAGAACATAAACATTCCCACATACAATGAAATAAAGTTCCTTTCTCTTGTTTGCATTTATAGCATGTATCAGGGATATTTGGGTTAAAATGATGCAACTTAACTGGAGTACATTCTGTCTACTCAGCCATTTATATTAAAGCTATCTAAAATGAGTGCTTGTTTTCTGAGTTTGGGCGTTTAGACAAGCTTCTTGCCACTCTTCCTCAGTTATATCACTTGGTACTTTTTTAGTATATCAGTGTGTGAGGTGAGAAGGTTGCAAGCAAGCTGTACCATTACCAAAACACTGATTTGTGACAAAAGATACCAAATCCGGTTTATTTAAAATGGTTAGCTGCAAGCACTGCTGTGTTTTTGGTTCACACAGGATGAGTTTTTCAGGAAATCATGCAGTAGAGGGGCCGCAACTAGAGATTAGAGATAATGCCATCCACTTTAAGCGGTACTAAACTGCAGTGGAAAAGTGACTTTAGTTACATACTACTTTAGTACATATTGGCCATATACTTATTAGTATTGGCATTTGTTAGATAGTTATATTAGTTAGATTTGTCATATTACCATTTGTTAGATAGTAGCTATTTATTTTGTGATTGCAATTTTCCTATTGGTAATAATACTTTTTTTCTTTTTCGATTATATGTAGATTAAATGTTAAAACAGCTTGCCATTTTAACCGAGCACTGTTTTGATGGTTCCCATCATGTGTGTTAGTGGAGAAGCAGGAGCACCTCAGTGAAGAAGATTAGCTACCCAGCATACAACTGTTGCTCTAATCCGCTCTGAGAGGATAGGCTTAGGACAACTACAAGACAAAAACGACACTGCCATACTGTTTGGTTTTGCAGGAAAAATAAGAACACCACTTGTATTTTAAGAGGATCTACAATAAGAAACCTCAACTGTAGGAATCTAAACTGAGTGTTTCATGCAGTGAAGTGGTGGCCAATGATGTTTTCTAGTTTCCCGCTCTGAACACGAAGTCGCTGCTGTCATTTGTCGTCTTTATTGACCATTACGCTACAGCCGTTTGAAGTATTTTAAGTCTCTTGTCATATCAAGCCGAAGATGAAGGACCGACTGGAACAACTAAAATCGGTAAGGTAATATTTGTTATGAGTTAGGGTTTTGAGATTAAACACACTGGATTGATTTGCTACTGTTTGACCTTTACGGGGAGGTCCTGAGCTCAGTATTGACTCAACTGGACTGGCTAACTTGTTACTCTTGTAGATTTTTATGTAAATGTTAGCAAAAGTTTTCCTTTAATAATCCGTAGATTACACTTGTTATACAAAATGGTTTTAAAGAGAAAACAACTGTTAACATGAGTCTAATATGTGAGTCTTTTGTCGAGCATAATTAACTCTATATTGTGATTTTTGAATTTACAGTGAAGTACTTGAATTAGTCTGTTGTGGTAATTCTGGTAATGCAAAAACTATAATAACAAATTACCCAATTCTGTACTACATTTATATAGCTGAATATATTATGATGCAATAACCCACACTACAGTTTTTTGTGGTACATTTTGAGGTATAACAGAGTATTTATTAGTTTAGCAGTTCTTAGTTAATGTTATATGCTGTATTACTCAGTAAAGGGTTGTAAATACTATCACAGTAAAAAATCTTTACTATAGTATGTTCAAAAACACTATTACTAAAGTATTTTTTCATGTGGGTGGTTTTCGTTGTAAGTACTGTTTAAAAACAATTTAAAGGTTTCTGTATTGTTTAATTTTTCTACAAATTGTAAAGAGAAAGCTGTGAGGACTTCTTTTTATTTCAGGTTCACTTCAAAGTAAAATTCGCAAACCAGTCTAATGTTGTTTGATGGTCTAGTCAGTCTCACAGACCAGCTTGTTTACCAGCTAAACAACAGCTTGACCATACACTACCTCACAACAGTCTTGTCGCCTATTCAAGTCTTAGGAACAACAAATAATAACTTGACTTCTAGTTGATCATTTGGTGTCAGAAGTGGCTTATATGCAAGGCAAAGGCCTCTAGATTACGCTTATTTTACCAAAATAAAATATGACTTGATTTTTTATTATTTAATTAGGACAGTAAGGTCTGACTTTGCTTAGACAAAACTCTTGTCACTTAACCGAAATAATGTACAGTATAGAATATAAAGTCATGCTGCAGTGGAAAAATAATTCATATTGTGTTTGACTCCCATGAGCTTGGAGGACTGCATCCACACATCTCTGCAATGACTCAAATAACTCATTAATAAAGTCATCTGGAATGGCAAAGAAAGCGTTCTTGCAGGACTCTCAGAGTTCATCAAGATTCTTTGAATTAATCTTCAATGCCTCCTTCATCTTACCCCAGACATGCTCAATAATGTTCATGTGTGGTGACTGGGCTGGCCAATCCTGGAACGCCTTGACCTTCTTTGTTTCTAGGAGCTTTGATGTGGAGGCTGAAGTATGAGAAGGAGCACTATCCTGCTGAAGAATTTGCCCTCTCCTGTGGTTTGTAATGTAATGGGCAGCACAAATGTCTTGATACCTCAGGCTGTTGGTGTTGCCATCCACTCTGCAGATCTCTCACACACACCCATACTCAATGTAACCCCAAACCATGATTTTTCCTTCATGCGGTTTCCAATAGATCTTCTGCAGTATTTGTGATGACTGGGATGCAGTTCAACAGATGATTCATCAGAAAAACTTCAACTAGTAGTCAAGTTATTATTTGTTGCTCCCACAACTGGGATCGACGACAAGACTTTTGTCAGGTAGTGTAGTTTTTGCCAAGCTAACACACATTTTGTTGTTGTTCATGTGTGTCAATTCAGAAGTCGGATCAAACTGCCGATGATGTGGAAATTCCGATGGAAAATAAAGAATTCATGGATGAGTTCTTTGCTCAGGTATTTGTATTGTAAATCAACTACACTGAATTTAAGTCAAACGGAGCATTTGAATGTCAAAATTGAGTAAGTTCTGCTTGTTTTATAGATTGAGGAAATCCGCACCAGTATTGACAAGATTGATGAAAATGTGGTGGAGATCAAGCGACTGTATTCTGTTATCCTCTCTGCACCAACATCAGAGCAGAGTTAGTCACTTGTTATTATTATCTATTCATTTTCTCTCTCATCTCCCCAACAACTTCATGTTTCACTTATCTCTCATCTCCTTTCTCAACCAGAGACACAGGATGAATTGGAAGCAGTTACCAACGAGATAAAGAAATTGGCCAACAATGCTCGCAATAAACTAAAAAGTACACTTCTGTTCTTACTTAATGACAACATAATAATGGACAAAATGGTACACCAATATTATCTATAAGTTCTGACTTGAACTATTTCATTGACAGGCATTGAGCAGAATTTGGCAGCTAACACAGAGGACAGGGTTTCAGCTGATATGCGGATAAAAAAATCTCAGGTAACCAATCACCATCCCACTAGCCAATAATGAGTTTTTACTTTTATTCATACAGTGTTTGCTTCCTACATTTAGCATGCCATACTTGCGAAGAAGTTTGTAGAGGTGATGACCAAATACAATGAAGCCCAAGTGGAGTTTAGAGAGAAGAGCAAAGGACGCATCCAAAGACAGCTGGAGATCAGTGAGTGACGAATCTACACACACACACAGAGAGACCAACCTTTGGGTTTGATTAATAATATGATCCATGTATTTGATACCATATGCATGTTTAGGGCTGAGAGTAAATCTTGTGTTACAGCTGGAAAAGCCACTACTGATGAGGAACTGGAGGAAATGCTGGATGGAGGGAACGCTGCGGTTTTCACAGCAGGAGTGGGTACTATTTTGTATATGTCTGTATGTGAGGTTTTGTTGTTTCACTATAAGACGTCTGTAGTCCATTTTATCTGTATTTTAAATGTCTGTAAATTTAACCAAAAATGTGAGGACATATTTAATGCATACAAAGGGGTCAGTATGCACTAAATTGATCAAAAATAACAGTAAAGTATTTTACAAAAACATTGTATTCTGTAACTGCTCTGAGAAACTATTTCTGTTCATTAAAGATCATGACAGTTTCACTAAAATAATAATAATAAAAAAGTTTCAAACATTTATTTATTTATTTTTCCCCTTTTTTCCCCCTCATCAACTAGGCATACAATAACAATGCAGCTTACAAAACAGCACACATCCACACCCTTCTTATATATGTATATACACATATACATATACACATTCAAATGACATAACTAAAGAAAAAGTAAAAATTTTAGTAAATAAGTAAATAAAAATCGAAATAAATAAAAGAAATGAATCGAAACATTGAAAAATAGATAATGACAAAATAAAAATTATGCAATTTAGAAAAAATTTACAAACACATATATTTATGTAATATTCATATATGGTTCCCAAAGATAATCAAAGTCCTTCTGCTTGCCATTGATGATATAAGTTAGTCTCTCCAGTCCAATACAATTCAGTATCTCTTTTTTCCCACAGTTCCATGGATAGAGCATCCTTGTGTTTCCAGCATAATGCTATAGCCCTTCAAGCTTAAAGAAAAACAAAATACAAAATTTTTGTCATTGCAATTGTAAGTTCCATGGGATACAAAACAAGAATACAGAGCCTGGCATTCAAAGGGATTTTAATATTAAACATGTCTGACATACATTCAATTATCTTTTTCAAAACTTTTGTATTTTAGGACATTGCCAGAGGCAGTGATATAGCGTACATTTATCATCTGAACATTTAGAGCACAGATCTGGAATATTACGAGAAGTTTCAAACATTTAAAATAAAACGATTCTTGAGGACCAATTATTTCTAAAGGATTATGTAAAGCTGAAAACATGCTAATAAATTACTAAATGTAAGATATTTTAAAATAAAAAATATATATTTTAAACCACAATGGTTGTTTACGGTTTTATTAATGTTTAATATCTTACAGATTTTGGATTTTTCAGTTTAGTACCCAGATAGCAAAATTCATGTGGCTCAAATCCGGCCCACATACTGCATGAAATGATGGCAATTGGGCGGTCCGCTGTTTGCCAGAGCTGGGCCACAATTAAGCCAAAGCAATAGCACATATTAGCCAGAATTTGACCAAATAAACCAAAACTGACCCTATTCTGGGCCACAATTTGCTTTTATTCTGGCCCAGATCTGGCCTACACTTTACACTTGCTGGGTGTGGCAAAGTACAAAAATCCCATTATGCATTGCAGTAAGAATACATTCTATTGACCTTATTCTAAAATGCGGAAGTGCGCTCGTTTTTGCGATTGTTTTAGAACTTCCGATTCAGTCGCCTATGGGAGAAATGACTAGGAATAATAAACGGCTGAAAATGGTCAATCTACTCGCTCTACAAACAAGTGTTTGCATGACTATACAGACAAAATAGAATAATATAGTAAGAAAACCTCAGTTTGCAACATCAAGCAGCAGAACGAGCTGTTTTTAACGTCTAAAAATGAATGGAAGTGAATGAGACCAGAAGTCTCGAGCCAAAACGATTCAAATGGCTGCGCCCGCTCGTACGCGGAGAATAAGGTGAATAGCTTATTGATGCTACGGTTTTCATTATTTGCTTTTGATTCTGCTGTTTATGTTGACGTTGTTGATTTTGTCACTTTTAGTCTCCTGTTTGTGATGTTTGTGAGTTTTGTTCATTTTGTTAATTGTCACTGTTGTTGAAGTTTACATGCTGATTATGGATGTCTCTGTGAGCAGAAGTTAAACCATATAACTTTTTTTAGCTTATAAACCTTCATAATTTTGTGGCATGTGCAAGCATGTTATTATGTTACTTCTAATAATGGATAAAACATTGGTTAACATCTGTGAATTATATTGTTTCATCACAGGTTGTTCCTCACTTGGATGTTTTTTTTTTTACTTGGCTTGTTTGGTGTAACAAATAAACTTTTCAAACAAAGTTCTTAAAAGTTATAGTACCCCAAAAGAAAATGTATATTAAGAGGTTTAGGGCTATGAGCCCAACTAAAGCAAACATTTTCCTCCATGATGGGGACTTTAGTCTATGTGGTCTACATATGTTTTAAGATAACTGGGCCACATTTGCCATTTCATCTCTGGGCCGCTTTAGGCTCACAGCCATATTAGCCAGAGCTAACTGTGCCAAATATTTGCCAAAAGTGGCACACATTTGTTTTAGAATAACTGGGCCACATTTGTCATATCTTCTCTTGGCCACTATAGGCTGAATCCACATTAGCCATAGCTTTCTGTGCCAAATATTTGCCAAAAGTGGCCCACATATGTTTTAAGATAACTGGGCCACATTTTCCATATCTTCTCTGGGCCACTATAGGCTAACGGCTGCATTACCCAGAGTTTACTGTGCCGAATATTTGCCAAACTGGCCAACATTTGTTTTAAAATAACTGGGCCACATTTACCATATTTTCTCTGGGCCACATTAGGCTCACAACCACAATAGCCAGAGCTTACTGTGCCTAATGTTTGCCAAAAGTGGCACACATATGTCTTAAGATAACTGGGCCACATTTGCACTTACACGTGTGAGCCACTTTAGGTTTAGACCCAGATTACCCTTAAATGACTATGCCACATTTTTGCCAACTGTGGCCCACATTTGTCCTCCATCATTTGGGCCAAATTTATAATTTTCCACATGGGCCACATTAGGCTCACATTCAGATTACATTTTGCCATAAGTGCCAAATCTTTGCCTTAAATGCCTCATGTATGATTTTGAATCTTTGGCCCCCCTATGCCATTGTACAGGTAGGCCACTTCCAGCTCACATTCATTTTGTCTGGGCCGAAGGAATACCACCAGTGCCGCATAACTGCCTAAAGTGGCCCACATTCGTACGCTATCTGGGTATGCTTATATATATATATATATATATACTTTCTTGTTTTCTGCAGATTATGGATTCTGGAATATCTAAACAGGCCTTAAGTGAGATCGAGGCAAGACACAAAGATATCATGCGGCTGGAGAGCAGCATAAAAGAGCTTCATGACATGTTTGTGGACATCGCGGTGCTGGTGGAGAATCAGGTACATGTGTTCTTCTTTAAAGGGATAGTTCACCCAAAAATGAAGATGACTTCATCATTTACTCATGTGGTTTTAAACTTTTATGAGTTTCTTTCTTCTGTTGAACACAAAAGAAGATATTTTGAAGAATTCTCGTTTCTGGAACCCATCAACTATTCGACTTCCATACAAAATGTGTACTATTTGGGTACTTCCATACACACTATGGAAGTCAATGGCAAACAGCATTTTTAACAGCATGTTAA
>CAIGQZ010032813.1:15023285-15058394 GCA_903798205.1 Danio tinwini
AAAGCTCTGCTCCCCATTGTGCTGAGACGGGCAGAGGGAACAGAGAGGTTATTGGAGGAGGAGGATTTAAGGGAGCGGAAATGAGTGGTGATATGGAGAAGATCAGACAAGTAAGAAGGTGAGAGGTTATAGATGGCCTTGAATGTATGCAGGAGGATTTTATATTCGACTCTGGCTTTGATTGGAAGCCAGTGCAGATCTTGTAAAATGGGGGTGATATGGTGAAAAGAAGGAGTTTTGGTGATGATGCGGGCAGCTGAGTTCTGGACCAGTTGAAGCTTATGAAGGGATTTCTGTGGAAGGAGAAAATTGCAGTAATCAATGTGTGAAGTGACGAGGCTGTGTACGAGGATAGAGGTGGAGTGAGCGGTGAGAGAGGAGTGGAGACGATTTATATTACGAAGATGAAAATATGCAGACTTGGTTATATTATTAAATCAGTCAAGTTTGGTGAAGGAAAAGTCATGGTTTGGGGTTACATTCAGTATGGGGGCGTGCGAGAGATCTACAGAGTGGATGGCAACACCAACAGCCTGAGGTATCAAGACATTTGTGCTGCCCATTGCATTACAAACCACAGGAGAGGGAAAATTCTACAGCAGGATAGCGCTCCTTCTCATACTTCAGCCTCTACATCAAAGCTCCTGAAGGCAAAGAAGGTCAAGGTGCTGCAGGATTGGCCAGCCCAGTCACCAGACATTACCATTACTGAGCATGTCTGGGGTAAGATGAAGGAGGAGGCATTGAAGATGAATCCAAAGAATCTTGATGAACTCTGGGAGTCCTGCAAGAACGTTTTCTTTGCCGTTCCAGCTGACTTTATTATTAAGTTATTTGAGTCATTGCAGAGATGTATGGATGCAGTCCTCCAAGCTCATGGGAGTCACAATATTAAATCTTTTTCCACTGCAGCATGCCTTTATATTCTATACTGTACATTATTTCTGTTAAGTGACAAGAGTTTTGTCTAAGCAAAGTCAGACCTTACTGTCCTAATTAGATCATTAAACAACAAGTCATGATCATATTTTATTTTGGTAAAATAAGTGTAATCTAGGCAACGCAGTGGCGCAGTAGGTAGTGCTGTCGCCTCACAGCAAGAACGTCGCTGGGTCGCAGGTTCAAACCTCGGCTGGGCTGAGTCAGTTGGCATTTCTGTGTGGAGTTTCCATGTTCTCCCTGCGTTCGCGTGGGTTTCCTCCGGGTGCTCCGGTTTCCTCCAAAGACATGCAGTACAGGTGAATAAGCTAAATTGTCCATAGTGTATGAGTGTGAATGAGTGTGTGGATGTTTCCCAGAGATGGGTTGCGGCTGGAAGGGCATCCACTGCATAAAATCGTGCTGGATAAGTTGGCGGTTCATTCTGCTGTGGCGACCACGGATTAATAAAGGGACTAAGCTTACAAGAAAATGAAGGAATAAGCGTAATCTAGAGGCTTTTGCCTTTTCTATAAGTCACTTCTGATACCAAATGATCAACTAGAGGTCAAGTTATTTGTTTGTTGTTCCTAAAACTTGGATAGGCGACAAGACTTTTGTCAGGTAGTGTTTGTTGAAGGTTTGTGAGTAACATCCTGTTTTGTTTTGTTTTCTTAGAGAAAGAATTTGTCTACTGTTACAGGTCCACAGTGTCTATCAACAAATCAAGAGGAGCGTCTTAGTGCCGATGAACAATAAGCATTCCCAAACACACAACATGTTTTCCAGTGCTTGTTTATCTAATTTTCCCATCTTTTTTGTCTTTTACGATTTTCCTGTCTCATCAGTTGGCCTTGCATTATTAGAAGCATCACAGTAAAATGCGGTGTGCAAGCTATCTTTTAGGGTTGTGATATAAATGTTTGCTTTTATTTCAGTTGGTTTCGGATATAGCCTGTATGGGGATAACATTTTTGTTTTTCGAGGCCTCATTTTTATAACTGACAAGTGAAACATCCTGGTGAATACTGGTGCCCGCTTACATTGTGTCTACAGTGTAAAAAATATATTTTAATGAACAATTTCTGCATTTTGTGATTCACAAGTGTGTTCCATTTATTTATGGTTTTGAATTGCATTATGGGATGTTAATATTTGTTCTGTTGACTTTTGATGTTGAAAATTCAACTCTACTGTATAACAAAGCGACATTTATTGACATTTTAGTAGTTTGAAATAAAATAATGTATAAGAAAAGTGATATATAGAGAAATAAGTCTGTAAAATAACAGAAAATGTACAGGCAGTATATTACAAGGCTTTTGTAGCATTATATACAACACCAACCCAGACAATATAACACTTTAAACTATTAAAATGTTAACAAAAGTCACTTTTTCGAACTTTTCAAGGTTGCAAGTTGTTGGAAGAAAGATTTAGGTCTCATAATGCAATTCTAAAGCATACATAAACAGGAAAAAATAAAAAAATGAATCTCAAAATATAAAAAAACTGCTAATTCATGGATTTTTTTTTACACTGGATGACAGTGAAACTTTTAGTTAGTGATTCTGGTACACTTGATAACAGTAATACTTTAATAATTGGTGATTCTGTCTACACTGGATGTGGTGTGACACGAGCAACAAATCACTGACACTAAAATGATGTCATGTTCTGATTTTGATAAAGAGATTTGGATTGTTTGCTCAGGCTCTTCCAGTGCATTACGGATAACATCACATCCTGAATGGGAAGTGTGTCTTTATTAAAAAAACGTTATGCTGCAGTCGTTACATCAAAGGCTAATTCACCACTCGTTGCCCCTAAATGATCAAATGACTAAGTTAATGAGTGAAGCAAAGTCTGTGGTAAATGTAAAGTTTAAAGGAAGTTGCTGAGACTTTTATTTCAGTATGTCGATGTACTTCCTACTGAAACTAAATATTGAGTAAGGGGCGGAGCTTTCTTTTAGCAAATTTACAGTAATAGGATGATAGAATATTTTGCCTGAAGCCGTCAAACTGACGACACCAGAGCAGGACCACCATTCCAAAACGCAGAAGGAAATGGTCAGACTTTGATTGAAGATTATAAAAACAATCGTTTTTTTGGAGTAAATTAAGTCTCACAAATTGATAGTTGGTGACACGGTGGCTCATTGGTTAGCACTATCGCCTCACAGCAAGAAGGTTGCTGGTTCGAGCCCCAGCTGAGTCAGTTGACATTTTTGTTTGCATGTTTTTCCTGTGTTCGCGTGGGTGTCCAAAGACTTGCGTTATAGGTCAATTGAATAAACTAAATTGTGTATGTGTGTAAATGAGTGTGTATGGATGTTACCCATTACTGGGATGCAGCTAGAAGAGCATCCGCTGTGTAAAACATATGCTGGATAAGTTGGTGGTTCATTCCGCTGTGGCGACCCCTGATGAATAAAGGGACTAAGCCGATGGAAAATGAATGAATGAAATTGATAGTTCAATTAAAGAATGGCAAAATAAACATTGTACATTTTGATTTGACATGGACGTTAAGGTTAACAACAAAGAACTAAATCTCAAAGTAATGTCAACAATGTTACCGGTAGACATTTTCCATTCATTCATTCATTTTCTTTTCGGCTTAGTCCCTTTATTAATCAGGGGTGGCCAAAGCCGAATGATCCGCCAACTTATCCAGCATATGTTTTATGCAGCGGATGCCCTTCCAGCTGCAACCCATCACTGGGAAACACCCATACACTCTCATTCACACACATACACTATGGACAATTTAGCTTATTCATTACACCTATAGCGCATGTTTTTAAACTTGTGGGGGAAACCAGAGCACCCGGAGGAAACCCAGGCCAACACAAGGAGGAACACTTGGCAGACATTTTTTGCTCACATATTTAAATACCCCACTATAAAAAGACAGCAGGAACGTCTTGAGGGATTCAGTGGTGAATTGGAGTGTTTACACGACAAATATGTACTAAAAACTGAAATAATGTCTTTTTGCATTTTTTTTTACTTTCAGGCTATCAAAATGATCCCAGTTCACAGTCACACATCCTTTTTAAAATGCATGCAAGGCCAATAGTTGGCAATAGCACAATGCACCTGAACACATAGCTATAGACTGAACATGTAGTAAATATGCACATTATGTGACCGTTTTCAAACGTCTTCACATAGACAATGATGGTATAGTTTTAAAAGCCTGTACTTTGAACTGTGTTATCAAAATTTGCATTATCAGGCCTATGAAAGGCTAAAAAACTTTTTTTTTTTGTTGAAAATTGTGATGTGTAAGGCTTTTTTCAACACATAGCTAAAAAATATATTGGTGTCACGGCTGCAGCGTTAGTCTTGATAGGCTCATTTTAATCTTTTATCTTCAGGTTATTTTATATTAGTGGAAATTATTTAAGATTTTTGTTGTTTCTGGCCATTTGCTTACTGTAGATAAGTTGCACTAGTTTAGATGATATTTTTCTCTAGACTTTTATAATTAGGAGGCACTGGAGGTGAGTTTTACAGTAGTCTAACTTGAATTAATCTCTAGATTGAGGCTAATTGTGAATAAAAGCCGTTGTATAAAATCAGTGTTTTTTGTTCTTTTCTCTGTGCTTTAAATCAATAAACTGTATTATTATATTAAATTATATTCAAAGGAGAAGTTTTCTGTAGGTGGTTTTTTGGGCGTTATTGACATGTTTAATCCAATGAGCGGCTGCGCGTTCTGATGATTGACCAATCAGCAACTACTTCCTGATCTCTAGGGTTAAACGAAAAGTTTTACCATGCGGAGTTACACGGGGACGGTTGGGGAAGATAATCCAATGTGTACAATTACTCGGAGTGTTTCCAGACAACTTATTAGACTAAAGGAAATCTTGATGACACTTTGAGGAACTTATGCGAAGTAACGCCGACCTAAATCCGAGGAAAATGTAGGTTTCTTTCACCAGACGGCCAAAAGCGACGGCTTTACACTCAGTTATGGACGTGATGTCCGCTGGCGATGCAACGCCAAGATCTAAGGTATGTAAAATCCATATTTTACTTGTGATTTTACTAATAGTAATGTGATAATAACTGTTTATATGCAGAAAAGTGTTAAAAACGAATGTTTTTCATGTTTTATATTCGATTGGTTGGGAACGCGACGCTTCCAGCGCATGTAAACCAATCTTTATGTAGATGTTTTGATCGGCGTCCATCAGTAGCCAATGAGAGTGCGGTTCTGTTAGTCACATGGGTTATTATTTGTTTCTTATTACCGCCTTGCCTTGGAGTGACAGCAACATTAACCAATAAGGGTAAAAGCGATGGCGTCGCACGTGTTTGTGATTGGACGCTTAACCTCAGATGGGCGGTTTTGCTTCGTTGTGTTTTTGTGACGGTCTGAAAATGGCGGCGAATGATCTACTACGTTAACTTTGTCGTGAATCCACACAGTGGAGCTGTGTGAAGCGAAATAATGCTTACTTTCATGTAGGATAAAAAAAGTTACCTGATGGCTTTAGTCGGGGGGCACAATTTATTTGTAAGCAATACAGGAGGACTCCATTTACTGCTGGATTTCCCTCACAGTGAGCCCGAGTTTAAGTCTTGTGGAAATATGCTTTTTATTTTAAACTTGAGGCGAAATTAGCGTATGTTGGTCGATAAAAATACGCTGCTCATTTCTCGCTTCACTCCTTATAGTTGACTGTAATATTAGACGTTGTACATATAAGCCGTATGTATAACCAATACTCCACATCGCCTTGCAATTTTATATTTTGCGACTGGATAGCGGTTGGTTACGTTACGTTAACGTTAGCTGTTGCCCGTTCACTTATTTAGCAGCGTTCAGCGTGACTACCTAGCTAAATATCGTTTTATTTATACTATTTTTCCTCTTTGTGTGAGAATGTAACACTATAGTTGAGTAGTATTGAAGAACAATCTGAAATCACCGAAAACAGAGCTTTTATGTGAGAAGCTGCTAACCATATTTAAAAACAAGCAGTATTAATGTTAAGTATAGTCATTTTAAGAACAATGACACTGTAATGAAGTGACTATCAAGCTCAGTTTTGCGTTTATTTCTAACGGGAGTATCTGACAGAAGCGCGTTCACGACTTGCCCGTGCACCGGTGGGTTGCGCGCGAGTCTCCATCCTGACAATGGACGATCACAAACCGCGCTACAGCAAGCGACTGGTAAGTGCACACTTCATAGTAAGGAAAAATAAAAATCTTTGCTTGAAAGTACATTGTGTTTTGACCAGTGGAGTTTCCTGACTAAGCATGTCGCAGAAGCTTTGGCTGAAACTGCAGAAATGTTTACTACACAAGTTCTGTCATTTGAGTGACAAGACTAATGTGGAAGGTGTCACTGAAGATGAGCACCGTGTTGAAATTCAGTTTTGGACATGTCAGTTCAAGCTGTGTTGAAACCTTGTCTTTTGGAGAGGTTGGATGCAGAATATATAGATTTACTTTGACTCTCAGAAGGACCACGTGACCACAACAATGATCTAAAAACATTACCATTGTTTCATAAAAGTATTATTATTATGTTTTCAATAAACAGTTCTGAGGAATCTTTGACGTCCTGGCAGATGTGCATGTTCACACTGACATATCAGGAAGCTGAGTTTTTAATTTGTAACTCTTTGTTTAAGTTTTAAGCCAATTAGCTGTAATTAAACAAGTTGCATATTCCATCTCGCAGTGATTTATGTTATTTCATTGTCTTAAATGCAATAAAAGCAAACTTGAGATATTCACATTTCTTTTTTGCAACCAAACATTGAGTCATGTAATTCTTAGTGTACTAAACAAGTCACCAGTCAAATTCAGTTTGTTTAATCTCACAAGTCACTTTTGCTCTCTTACTGTGCGTTCACACCAAAGGTGGTGAGTAGGCATGGGACGATAACCGTTTTCAAGGTATACTGCGGTTTGGAAAAGTCAAGGTTTTAAAACCGCCAAAATTTTCTGAAATACCGTTCCTAAAAATTTTTACTGGCCCAACCAAAAAAAGAAGTTAATAGCTATTTCTTAGCCACATATTTTAAATAATGTGTCAAAAGCCAAACATAATTGTATACATACACTTTGTTTAGCATAACTTTTTTGCAACTTCTAACTACAATCGATCTGCTCAGTTGAACCGAGACCACCTCATTCTGGCAATCTCAGACAAATTAATTTGGTGCGGACCAGAGTGTGATTGTGGGATTCTCATGCCAGATGAACCATGCTTACTGGGCAAACAAGACAACAAAGAATCAAAAGTCTGGCTGTGAAAGCACCCTGTATTTGCACACAATTGACAAACAGTTGCAGCCAAATTAAGCTTTAGTGACAAGGCAGCACTGGCCCTATTGGGCCAGTAACTATTCAGTATACTGTCCTGAGCATCTTGCACGCTGGTCCCGGGCCGTCAAGCAGTCTTTATTGTCGAGCCCTGCAAGGTATGTGTAAGATTTTTTTTTTTTACTTTTTTTGATGTTTTTTATGACAACAGTATCTCTAGCAGAAAAGATATCCAAAGACGCCGTTTAAAATTGTAAAGAAATCTGTTTTTGAACCAAATGAAGTCAGCAGAAGTCAATGATTCCTTTAAATTATTTAACCTGACATGTTTACTGCTCCAAAATATTTAAAATGTTTTACAAAATAAAATATATTGTGCTTAAAGGGGAAAAAGTTTTAGTTTTTTACCCAGACATTTAAAAAATATATATTTTATAGCAGTAATCGCAATACCAAGAAACCGTGATATTTTTATCCAAGGTTATCATACCGTCAGAATCTTATACCGGCCCATGCCTAGTGGCGAGAGCGTCAAAATTTGCTACATTGATCTCTTAATAAAGGGGCCGTTGCAGTAAATCAGTTAGATTCCAGAATAAAGACATGCTTTCTCACTTGAAAATTTTGTTGATCAAATTAATTTAATTATGGAAGATCATGTTGCGTGTGGTGTGGCTTTGCTCTACTTATTCGATTTGGGTCCATGTCTGAAACATTCTGAAGCAGCAATACTGTTTTGTATTGTCGTTATAGTTTGCATTAGATTCCTGTTTTTTTTTTTTTTTTTTTTTTTTTTTAAGGAAAAAAAAATATTAAAGCACATCAACTTGCCAGTAGCTTTTTTTTTTAAATCAGGGTGTCCGCGAGGTCTTAAAGTCTTAGGCCCAGTTTCACAAACTAGGCTTCACTTAAGCCAGGACTAGACCTTAGTTAAATTAGGCTATTTAAGCCACATTTATAAAAATGGCCTTAGAAAAATACATTACTGGTGTGTATCAAAGACAAAAAAATGACACTTTGAAGACATCTTACATCTCAAACAAGTTATTTTTAGTTGAGAGAGCTCAAACATGCAATTTAATCCAAGACTAGCCTTAAACCTTGTTTGTGAAACCGGGGGTTAATGTCTTAAATTTCAAAAACTAAATTTTAGGGAAAGTAAAATCAGGGAAAGTAAACTGAAGCAACACATCCCTTTACATGATCTTCCATTAATACAAAAAAGTATTTACAGCGCTATTAGATAAATCTTTGTGTTTAGCCCTGTATAAGTCTAAAATTTCAATCATAATGATCTTAAAAGAGTCTTAAAAAGTCTTAAATTTGGTTTGCAGAAACCCTGTTAATGTATGTCCCTGTAATAAAACATTGTAAATAACTGGAAATCCAGCGACCTCAATATTAAATCCCTTGGGAATAACTAGTTGGAACTGAAGTTCACAGGACTGTCTTCTCTGGACTCCTCTTAAGTGGTGGATGTCTACATTTCAACTGGTTGCCGCCAAACTGCGTCATAGATTTTTACCATAAAGTTGACTTTATTTCAACTCTCCTCGATGCCCTCACCAGCGAACACGCGCTGTGCCGCTTGTTGCTCATAAACGCTGGCTCTCGTTGAAAATAAATGACTTCTGGCTACTTTGACACTCTTGCCTCTTTTGGTGTCATCTCACAGTTATTAGTAAATATTTCTGAAATCCTTGTGAAATCAAAATTTGCAATGTTTATTTTTCTAACGTTAGCTATGTTTGCATCCAAAAATGTGAATGAACTTTATGCACAAAACTGAAATATTGCATAAAAGATGTGGAAAAAAAAGAAGTGTTTTATTCCAACAAGTCAAAGAGAACAAAACCGTCACTTCTTGATTAACTGGCGCCAAATATCAAAAACAAAAATGTTATTTTTTTTGCAGTAGGAGAAGCTGTGTCAATTTTTTTCCCTATTAAATAAATGACTTGCGCTTCAGAAGACAATTCCGACATGCAATGAATGCGTGGTGAAGGCATGAGATGTGAAGCATAGATGCTCTTGACAGTTCTGGAGGTGATTATTAATATAAAAAACACTAATACTGAAACGGTGAAGGTGTTTTAGAATGACTAAAACAACATATTAGATGTTTTACAGTGTGCTCAGCCTGCTGGTTTGTCCATTCACACACATTTCTATAATCACATGATCTCTAATAACAAAATCACATGACTTTTTTTTTTAAATGTGCGTACTGGAATTTGTTCGGTGTTTCCATTGTAGTTTATGTGCATCTTTTCTTATCGAATAAAAAATGTATCCTACTCAGTTATGCACATTTTTTTTTTAAATGAGAGCAATTCCATGCAAATGTCAACCTTACCATGAAAAAAATAATAGCGAAACCATTTCTGCCTTTTTTTGTGTAGGCTTGTATTTTACAGTGCTTTAAAAATACTCAAATGTCTCTGTCAATGTTTTCAAACAATTATACTTAATTTACAAAAGTCACACAAGTAGCAATTTCACATCCTTCACTTCCATAACGGAGAGACGTCACATCCATAATGAAGCTTTTTCCTTATAAATGTAAAAATGTAAAATCAAATAAAAATCAATCATTTTTATTCTATAGAGCGCCAACTCTCATCCTGTTGATTAGCATATTTTTGGGGGGGTTGTGCAGTTTAATTCACAGAATTTCTATAAAGTAAGTTGTATACTGTAAACTTACAGACTTTTTTTTTCACATCCATAATGCATGTTGTTCATCCTCATTTAAAATATAAAACATGTTTACAGATTGATATTTTTCGGCTTTCACAACTCTGGTCAGTTGTTTTGGAAAATATAAACGGATGTTTCAATATGTTTGCATATACCTTCTCTGTCGATTTATCTTTTGAGATTTTACTGCAAATGTCACATCCATAACGCTGGAATTGCTTATGAGCATTTTCAAAATTAAAAAGTAAATTATTACTAATAATTATATTATATATATTATTATTATTATTATAAATTTTTTTCGCAGATTCAAAATGCACATTAAAATAGGTGGATGGAAGGTAGCTACTGTTATTCTGTAAGTGAACAATTAATGTTTGTTTTGGTAATCTGCAGCTAAAGTCTGACAATTTGCTTGCATGTTTGCGGTGTCAGTTTCAGTTGGAAGTGCATCAACATACTGAAAAAAAATTCTCAGCAGCTTTCGGTTTATTCATTTGTTCTTGTAACAACCCTTAAATTACCTCTCTTGAATGCAAATTCAACACAATTAACACTGACAAGAAGAACCCAAATGTGATAAAATGAATTTATATTTTTAAATAGTTCAGTTAAAACCAACGCAAATTAAAGTCTCGACTTTAAAATGTAATTTCATTAATGTACTGATTATTTGTTACTGATACATGACTTAAAACGATTAATGAGTGATTGTATCCATGTCGTGGTTCTATTGTTTAAGGTTGTGTTTTAAAAAAATTAACACATGAAATAAAAGACAGTCTCCATTTTTCTCGAGAGACATGCATGAGAATTTCTGTAAAGGCTAAAATTGTCTGAAATCATCAGTTTGCTTGGTTGCCCAAATATGAGTTTGGGATGGAGAGTAAGGAGGGTTGGAGAGAGTGTTGTGTGCAGACTGGAGAAGTGATTAGATTGGTCCAGCACACCATGTGATCCGACATGCGGAAACGGGGAGAGGAGTGGGAGGGGGGGCACTGCAGAGGCGAAAGGATGACAGAGGAGACCAGACGGCAGATTTTCTCATTTTGAAAGGCTGGAAGACATGCAGGGATGGAGAACGGACAGGAGGTGCTTACGCTTGTTGACGGGGGGATGTTGCTGATGAGACGGAGAGGCAGGAAGAGGAAAAGCCAACAGAGGGATGAAGATGTGACACTGAAGGTGCGAGGTGTGTAGTGTCTCATTGCCCTCCACAAGGGCTTCCTCCTAGCGCACTGCAGTCTAGGGCCTGGCTTGATGAAAGATTGGAAAGAAAGAGATGTGTAGTTGTGTGGAAGGGCACAAAAGAGGTGTTAATCTTTTGATTAGTTGTGTTGACATTCATTTTCCCCCATTCATACTGTTTTATTGCATACTTGCTTGTTTTGAGCTTTGGGTGTTCCCTTACTGTGTTGTTGGTGTCAATTGAGGACACTTGTATGAGTTGTTTAGTGTCACTTTAAAGGCATAATCACTGCTTTAGTTACCTAGAGATCCTGTCGTGAGTGGGGAAGATTGAGAGATGCAGTGATGCAGCAGCAGAGACTAGCAGGATTTGCGCACCGACCCAGTGGAGGTAAAAAACTGCAGCTGTTTTAACCGAGGATGGACTCAAGTATTGAAGTACTTAAAAATTGAAGCATTAGTAGATCTTGATACTGTCAAAAAGTGTCTGTTCTTAATATGATTTAGTTGTTTACAAGTGCGTTTTGGGTGGTGCCTTGCAGTCTGATTGGTTAGGGTGGATACATGGTGACTTTGAGTTTGTGACAGCGGTTTAATATTGATTAATGCAAGCTCTTTACCTAAAAAGATCACCTATGTTTAGTTCAAGCTCATCAATCATGTTCGGTCTAGTTGCTTTTTAATGGAAGAGTTCATGTGATTACTACTGTGTTAAGTTTTTATGTGAAGCTTTATTTTAATTGGGTTTTGGAGAGAAGCATGGTTCAATCAGTCCATCAAAAGGTGGATGTTAATGTAAACTGTTAAAGCAAATAACCCAAAATACTGCACAGTCATGCTCATTTCATTGATTTTTTTTTTCTTGCTTTTTTCCCCTCTTGTCTTTGGAGGGTGTGACGACAGGGATTTAGGAAGCGTGTGATTGGCTAGTGGCTCCACATCACCATAGAGACATTGAGGGCAGAGGCAAGGGCGAGCAGTGAGGGTCTTATTGTTTGGTTCAATGTGTGCCTGTTATTGTTACTCGCCTCCTTTTGATGAACAGACTTGCGTCATTCAAATTGTGAACAAGCATCATTTCAGATGCTTTTTTTTTTTTAAGTGAAAT
The DNA here is from genome assembly GCA_903798205.1 of Danio tinwini. Lineage (NCBI taxonomy): Eukaryota > Metazoa > Chordata > Actinopteri > Cypriniformes > Danionidae > Danio > Danio tinwini. Next base: position 15,035,496 of record CAIGQZ010032813.1, read on the forward strand.
TTTGCTTCTATCTCTATAATATGTACACAGCCATTTGACAGTTGGAGATCAGAAAAATCTAAATTAGACATTTACATTACTTTAAAGCTTTCTATTTCAAATAAATGGGGTACTTTTATGAACAGTTGTAATTTATAATGTTTAAATAAATGACAAATTCTAAGAAAATAGGCAGTGCTGCTGTTTTTAAGTGTAATACTAAGGGTTGAAGTATTTGAGCATTGAATCTGCATATTAAAATGTTTTCTGGCATAATGTGATATTGAAAACTGCATTAATAAAAACTAAGTTTAGACTGGGTGCCACAATATGGGTTAAAAATAAGTACACAATTGAAAAGCAACAAATCTATTATCTGATTTATTTTTGATTGTATACATAATAGGGGTGTGACAAGATCTTGCAAGATTAAGTTGCGATGAGATTTCTTGTCGAGGTAAAAAGTTGTCTCGTGAGTTATAATGTAATGTTATGATGGAGCGTAAGGGTGACTTTAGCACTGAAGAATGGAGACGTGATTTGATTTGAACTGCAAATCAAGTGCTTTGCACACACCTGGCAACCCAGGCTGGGCTCAGGAGTTGTGCGTGTCACTCGGTTGCTTGGGCGAGTGTGATGTAACTTTTTTTTTAACCGGAGTTCAGCAGCTGCCACGTCCAACAGAGGTTACAATTGCAGCCACACACATTGAAGGGCCACGAAACCCCCGTTTCAGCAAGGTGTTTGCACACTTCTAGTTTGGAAAAACTCTGAAAAGTAGGTTTATCCAGCTCTTTGGGAGTGTCGATTTGCCATTTGAATGAACAACCAAAGGGCACTGATCTCACACAGACTTAACAAATCTGTAGCGACAGGACAATTAACACAAACTAAAGCCGTGCCTTTTTTTTAAACGAGACAAGCGGCAAATCCGGATTTCATCATTTCCAGATGCGAAAAGCTCTCGGTTAAATAAAAATGTTCCTTACAAACCAGGGTTCAACGCTAAGGATTTTTTCTACTGGCCCGATCGGACCAGTGGTTGAGATTTTTACTTGACCTGCCCAAAATTTTCACTGGCCTCACCAAAAAAAAATATGTAGCTATTTCTTAGCCACATATTTTTAATAACGTGTCAAAACAGATTATGGAACAGGTCATGGGAAAAAATAACAAGCTCACAACATCCAATAAGATAAGAGGAACCAAAAAGCAATATGGTGTTCATGACATAACAGAGAAAGGTTAACATTTAAAGGCTTAAAAGCAAACGATCCCGTCTACTGTCCCGAGCATCTCTCACGCTGGCCCCAGGCCATCGGGCAGTCCTTATTGTTGAGCCCTGCAAACGCATTTCTGTTGCGTGTCGCATGCACTGTATTCCACACGTGAGACGTGGTGTCTCTCTGTCATCTGAACACTGTAACAGGTAAAAAACTGTGAAGCTATCATGCATATTAATGAAGTTGCACCGCATACACAATAGAGCGCACATATTGTTGTGAACCAAGTCTTTCTCATTAATTGATGCTGCACATTCAGAGACATCACAATGTACTCGCAGGTACAGACACCCAGTCTCCACCCTGGACTACACGCAAGTATCTAATCACCGTGACGCAGCTTCAAAAATCTGTTTCAAACCGGAAGAATGAATTTGCTCGAAATAACACAAAAACAACAATTTTTACTTTTAGTGCAATATATGTGTTCTAATAGTGTTTATAGCAGCGTGGGACACATATATGACTGTTAACACCTCAAAAAATGTGTTTTGGTGTTTTGTGACCCTTTAACCATGCTTCATATCCATGTGATAGAAAAGCACTTAAGATATGCTTAGTCATAATCGTCATAAATTAATGGAATTAAGTGTGGAGTAATGTGGAGTATTCCTTTTTTAGTCGCATAATTGAAGTGGAGAGTAAAAATCTAAGTATTACTGTTGTGTAGGTCTTTTAAGCTGCATTTTGCGACGGGATAAGACATAAACACGCGGCTGTTTGACACTATTTACTGCACCTATGAAGTTAGTAAAAGACCACAGACACATCTCTAAGCGTGCGCTCACACACACACTTACACGGTGAACTTCTGGAGACTTGAGACACGCCTTTATCATCATCACCGAACACACGTTTATTTTTATATTGGCAGTGTGCGGTATCAAATTACATTAAAACAACTCTCTCCTATCTCTCCTTGATATTTGCATTCAGTAGCTCAGAGTTTGTGACGGGGGCATGAATGAAATCTTGCTGAATAAAAGTAAAACCACAAAAAAAAAAAAAAATTAAATACCAAGTTCAATTTGTGGAAAGGAGTATGATTTATTATGTGAAATTGTACCAGGAGAAGCCAGTCAGTAAAGTTTATAGCTTAATATTTTGCAGTGTTTGCATGTCCTATAGGTAGGGCCAGAAGGAATCTGCGGGCGGTTTTGGCTGTTTCTGCTGAGAATTTTGGTTAAAATCTGCTGATTTCTACGGAATTCTTTTGGGAGTATCATAACTAAAACCTTAATGTGAAATAATTTATATCTTTAACTTTTATTTAATGTATAAAATGCAAATCCAATTAGATCTACTTTATTTGGTAAACAAAGCAAGTCTCTCATATAATATATCTACTAAAAGACAGAAAATATTACTTTACAAAATGCATTGTACAAAAATCAGATGAACATTTTTTATTAGTCAATAATATTATTGTAATTAATTTAAAAACTGAATAAATATAGATATGCACACATTTACTCAAGTAAATAAACAGAATTAATGATGGGATAAAAATCTGCAGAATTCTGCGCGTGCAGATTCCGTGTGGGCCTAGCTATAGGACATAGAACTCATTAAAACTGAAAAATAGAAATAAAACAAAATAAAAATAAACATTCATTACAATTTTTTTTAAAAGCACCTAAATTGTATTGCAGTTTGTGGATCTTGTTTTATTTTAACAGTAAAAATAAAATATATATTTTCCATTCATATATTAGCAAAATTTTAGCCATTATTTAAATTCTATATGAAAAAGACAATTTTCCAGTCACGTAGGCTAATAGCAAAATATTTTGCAGTGTTTCCATGTCCTTAACTGTAAAGAATTCATTCAAATAAGTTATATAACATTAATTACAAGTTGATTTAAAAATAAAAGCATGTAAATAGTTTTGCTATGTGATTTTTATTTATTTTTTTAAGTTTAATAAAAGACTTTTCCATTCATATATTTCCTCATTAAAGATTTCTTAAAAATAGTGTAAAAATCTCGTCTCGTTCTCGTAAACCCAATCTCGTGTCTCGTCTCTTGGAGTAAACTTCTCGTCACACCCCTGATAAATAACATTATAGTGTATTGTTTTGATTGTTCTTATGATGTCTTTCTGAATCCTTAATTTAATTTTTTTGTGTTTATTTATTTATGGAAATCTTTTTTTCCCATTTCTACTATTTCTGGATTCCTAAGTTTAGTTGTTTTATGTACCCAATGTGGAAAACCCTATATACCGTACATCTGTATGTAAATTTGGACTCCAATAAAAAACTGAATTTAAAAAGAAAACAAAAAAAATCCAGCTTTTTCATCACCAGAAATGTTTTTTCAAATATTGAACTTAAATTATTTAATTGTAATAAGTTAAGTTTAGTATCTGACTGTTTCCTGTAGCTTTGATCAAATGAATGCATATTTGAGCGTAAGAGATTTGTGCATAAATGAAGTCGCCTGTAAACATTTTCTATGTTAAACAGAAAAGTGAATGAGTCCATTTGAAAATAGCATCCACCACAACAAGACTTCTCAACATGGAGTCATTTATGATGTTTTATAAATAGTTGTTGTGTGTGTGGGCTAGTGCTTGTGATGGCTGTAAGTTATGTAGTGTATGTGTGAGATTGTGGGCAAATGTGTCTTTTACCCTAGTGTAGGTGTGTGCTCAAATAGCCTGTCAAGTTGGAGCCGTGGTGATTATACAACATTTGTTCGACGTTCAGAAGGAGTGAGTGTATGCGGAGGAATACTGTTGCTCTGCCATTGACTTTTCATTGTTTCATTCTGTCTCTTGTCTTACAGCGGTCTGGCACGCGGAGGCGTTACCAAGACGATGGCATTTCCGACGACGAGATCGATGGAAAGAGGACTTTCGATCTGGAAGAGAAGCTACACAGCAGCTTCTTCAACTCAGACCGAGTCAAACGCATGGAGGGCAAAGGTGAGAGACTTCCAGCTTTTTTATGAAACTCTTTAAACTAGAGAGTCTAATGTGGAGAGTCTAATTTAACGTTACCTGTATTTTATTTTATTTTACTTTTCAAAGACTTCTCGTATGAGTACGTCCAGAGGCATGGACTTCGGGATCCTATCATCTTTGAGAAGCCTGAAGGTCTTGGCATCAAGTAAGAGATTGTGTTTTTTTATTCGTCCTCTATTCTTATTACTCTTCTACATGAAGTTTTAGATTTGAACCTAATCTACATTTATAATCTTTCCATTTCAGAATGCCAGATCCAGACTTCACTGTAAATGATGTGAAGTTGTTTGTAGGTATGTGTTTTTGTAACGGACATGCTGGCGAATTTATCGTTGCCAGACATTGGTTAACCTGCTTGTTGCTCATCTCTGTTAATAGGAAGTCGACGGATAATTGATGTGATGGATGTGGCTACTCAGAAAGGAACGGAGATGTCGATGGCCCAGTGGAGGCGCTACTACGAGACTCCTCCCTCTCAGAGAGAAAAGCTTTATAATGTGATCAGCCTTGAGTTTAGCCACACTAAACTAGAGACCCTTGTCAAAAGACCCTCCACGGTAGACACCTCAACACTTTTACATGTCAAAAAAAGTATTATTATTTTGGTCAGTCTGTAATCATGGGATTTTCCATATTGGCATAGGTGGACATGATCGACTGGGTAGACAACATGTGGCCTCGACACTTAAAGGAAAGACAAAGAGATTCTACAAACTCTATCATGGAGATGCAATACCCCAAAGTGCAAAAGTGAGCATTTTTTAGATCCTTTGTGTTTTATAAATATTACTTCATATTATGTAAAGGTTTCAAAAATATAGCCGTGGTATCAGGATATAATGCGTTATCATTCCATTTTGTATGGCTAATTACAAAACCCTTTGTTCATTCTTGGTTTCTATTATTTATTATTATAATTATAAATAAAATAGGTTGTGTATTAGGCATGGGACGATAACCGTTTTCAAGGTATACCACGTTTTGGAAAAGGTCAAGGTTTTAAAACAGACAAAATTTTCTGTAATACCGTTCCTAAGGTATGTGTACGATTTTTTGTTTACTTTTTTTGTTGTTGTTTTTTTTTAGGACAACAGTGTCTCCAGCAGAGAAAAATATGCAAAAATGTGAAGAAATTGTGTATTTTAAACTAATGAAGACAGCAGAAATCAATTAATCTTTTGAATTATTTAGCCTGACATGTTTACTGTTCCAAAATATTATAAATATCTATTAAACTATTATAAAAAAAAATTATATATTGTTTTCAAAAGGGAAAAAAACGTATAGAAAGAATATATTTTAGAGCAGTGAGCACAATATTGTGAAACCATGATATTTTTATCCAAGGTTATCATACCGTCAGAATCTTATACCGGCCCATGCCTATTGTGTGTTCATTCCCCGATTCCCATTTGTCTGTGATGTGTCCAGGTACTGCCTGATGAGTGTGCAGGGCTGTTACACAGATTTCCACATAGACTTCGGAGGCACGTCTGTGTGGTACCACATACATAAAGGCTGTAAGGTCAGAAGGGTCAAAGTATTATTTAAAAATATTTTTATGATCCAAAATATACTTCTTAAATTGTAGTATGTACAGCAGTCAATTTTAAAGTGGTTTAAAACCTTTCATCAAAGATGTCCTAAAACTATTAAACAACACTCATCCTTGCCTTGTTTTGAAAAACATTTTTGATCCACTTCAAATATTGACTTTATATATGCTTTTAATTTTGATGCTGAATTGGTGCTAATAAAATGGAAAATTATTATTGTTTGTGTATTAGATGTTAATAATTTTTGTGAAAGCAGCCATAAATGGTACATTCAGAAGAACAGTATTTATATGAGACACATTTTTATAGCATTTAATATAATATATATTTTTGCTATTACTTATAAATCTTCCTTACCCCTTGCTATCAAAATGTTTTTGGCCTGATTAAGTGTGATTTGTCTGTGTCTGCTACAGGTGTTTTGGTTAATCCCTCCCACGCTTCAAAACCTGGAGCTTTATGAGAACTGGGTGTTGTCAGGGAAACAAGGCGACATCTTTCTTGGTGACAGGGCCACTGATTGCCAGAGGATTGAGCTCAAGCAGGGCTACACATTCATCATTCCATCAGGTAAGCCTGAAAGACATAAACAGAAACACTATAATGCTTTTTTTGTATGAAGGACTAGAATTTTACACCTTTCGAAGTTTTAGTATTAAATGAATGATTGGTTTTAAAATTGTTCTTTTGCTGGGTTTTTTTCAAAGTGTGATTACATAAAGTACTGCATTTAAATATGGTAATTTCATTGGTTGAGATTAAATTCAGGGATACTTCTGGGTTTAGTACATAGTTATTGTCTACAACACTTATGAGTTGTTGTTTTTTTTTTTTTAGGTTGGATCCATGCTGTGTACACACCAGTGGACACGCTTGTCTTTGGTGGCAATTTTCTACATAGTTTTAACGTCCCCATGCAAATGGACATCTCTGGCATTGAAGACAGGACACGGGTGAGGACTATGTTTTACTAACATTTTCAGTTTTTGGTAAGACAGTTTATGTTATTGTTCATCAGTGGCTCTCACACTGAAGTAAGGTTTTTGTAGTTGCTATAACACTATAACCCAACAAAATAGGAACTACCAGTGATGTACGTGAATGTTAATCGACTGAACGCATGACTTCCAGGTTGAATAATATTCTTGATATTGATAACCAAAAATTAAAATGATGTTTTAATTTACTCACCCTGATGTGGTTTTAAACCTTTTAAAGACTGCTTGTTGCTGGGAATCAACATCCATAGTAGGAAAAAAAAATACTATGGAAGTCAATGGGTCAAACTGCAATCAGAACTTTTCAAAATAACTACTTTTGTAAAAAAAAAAATAATAATTAAAGAGCCCCTATTATGCATTAAAAAAGATCATATTTTGGTTTGCTGATATGCATACAAGGTCAAAAAACACTTTAATTGTCTTAAAATATGCATTTATTTTTACCTAATTATCCCAGCGACTCCCATATGATTCGTTCAGCAATTCATTTGTTCCCAAACCCCTCTTTAGCGCGAAGCTAATCTGTGCTGATTAGTCCAATTACCCAGTCTATTGTGATTGACTGCATGCAGCGCGAGATGGGAATGTCCACCACGTCTTATCAACATTGTTGAAGTAGTCAGAGTGCAGAGTATGTTTTAGCCCAATGCAGGAGTGCATTAAGCAATGCAGTTAAACACCAGCATATTCCTCTACTCTTAACCATAAGTAAAAACAGCAACACTCATTCAGTATTAATCCACACAGTGGCAAAAGCTGAACTATTTTGAAACTTACAGCTGATGGTGCCCATAGCATTAATAAACGGCAGTGGATCGCAAGCTCATAAACGCATTTAAATCTGTAAACAAGCCGGCATGCATCGCTTTTTTTAACATGGTTTAAGGAATGATATGAGAATATAAAGAGTTAACCAGATACAGTAAAAGCGGTTACAAGTAACAAGACACAATTAAAAACAGAATTTGCAAGCTAGAGAGAACAAGGAAACAATTTTAATTGCACTTTCTTACGCTTGTGAAATGGAGGAAGAAACTGATTTATGAACTGTGCACTGTAAAGTTCCTGTCAAGCTCTGACAAAGTCTCATACATAAATATTTCTGATCCTGCCTTTAACAAACGGTCAATGAATCCCCCTTTGTAAGCATGTAGATTGCTGAAGCACTCGTCAGAAAAATTATGGGAACATGGCACAAGGCTGGAGCTATAATGCCGAGGTATTTTTGCAAAAATAAACTTCAACCACTGACTCTTCACAGCCTCAATTTTGGGTAGGGAAAATAACACTTCAGAGCAGAGCGTCTACACGATATGATAAAACCGGGATCTACTACAGTGTTTGTCTATCTCTTTTTCTTTCTACAGTGTTTGTGGGTGGGGCTGGGAGTTTCATATTTCCCGGATCTGCACGTGCAACAAATGGGCGGGGCTTGAGTTCGATATCGACGTTGTGCCGACACGGCTAAAGACTCGTTACCGCGTCCATTCATTCGAACGATTATGAGTCGAATTCTTTATAAATGAATCAATAGTTTTAAACATGGTGCACTTTCAGATTTAGGCCTCAGCTGGATATTTCACTTCACTTAGAGCTGTGTTTCACACTACATGGAAGGTCGTTTTCAAAAACCCATAATAATGGCTCTGTAAATAGGTTTCGAGCAGGTGAAGGATGAGTAAATTATGGCTATTCTTTGGTGAAACAACCTTTTAATAGTTAATAAGGGGACTGCTCTGGTGCTAATTCCTATAACTACCTTGTGCAGAACCATGCAAGAGCATTTTTGGTTGGAAAAATGTGTTTTATGAAAATAATAAGAGCCTCCTGAATCATAAGGAGCTCTGATTGTCCTCAGGTGCCTGTGAAGTTCCGCTATCCGTTCTTCTTTGAGATGTGCTGGTACGTGTTGGAGCGTTATCTCTACAGCTTGACCAACATCTCCCACCTCATCCCTGAGTTCCAGAAACACTCCCTGGGCATCGGTCAGTGCATCAACTACACTTTTACATCCACTTTAGATTTGATTTTAATGAGCGCAGATTTATTGAGCTTTTATTCTGTCTGGCTTTTCTACACAGGCTTGAAGCAGGAAAACTCTGAGGTTCTGAATGGGCATGCAAAAGAGGAAAGAGATGAGATGGATGCCCCCTCTCCCCCTAGTGCACCAGGGGTGAAGACTCACTTGACTGCTTTTGAGCTGGAAGGCCTGTGGAGGCTGGTGGGGAAGCTGGAGTCGCTGCCCTCAAATAAGAAGTGTGTGCCTTCAGGAATACACAATGCTGCTGCCCTGCTGCTGGACATACGGGTCAGAACTTGTGCATATTGTCAATTATACATCTGGTTTTGGAAACCTTTATTATTACTCGTTGGTGACGTTTCTAAACTAGTTTTGTGTTAGAATTATGATGTGATACACAATGTGGAGTTATTTCATATTCGGTTTTGTTTATGAAAGACCTAATTGTCTTTTGAAATATGATGAAATGTTTGTTTTCCATTCAGGCATTGTTGAAAGAACATGCAAATGACATCCCTAAACTCTCTTACACTGGAAGACCCATTGTCAGGTGGCCAAAGAGGGTAAGATGACAGAATTGGTTTCTTTTTTTAATTAGAACCTTTTAACTGACTTTCCAGAAAAACACAGTGTAAATTTATTTTAGTTTGACCAGTTTTATGATTTTTGACCACTTTTATACTATACAGTGGTCCAAAATCAGCATATGGAACATGGTATCTTCTTTTTTTCTTTTAATATATTCGTTCTGACTAGAACTGAACAAAATTAGATCAGATTTGGGAGAACACATATTAAATTGCACCGGCTGCATTTTTAAGAAATAGATAAACGCTCTCCCTATTGATTTTGGCAGCACATATTTTTATTTTGTCAGCCAGTGGAACTACAACTGTATTAAGATCCAAATATTAGTACTGTAATTATTCATTAAATTACATTTACTCTTTTATTAGTGCACTGAAAAATGGTGTGCAACCTTCATTAAGGTTCTTGTTTTGTGTTATTTATATTATTAAATCTGTAAGAATAAAATCCTAAGTTATTATTTTGTAGTCATGTTAAATAAGTTAAGATGTGGATTTGTTAAATGTGGTCTGTGGAAAAAATCTAATAGACATTTTCACAGCACATTTTTCAAAAGATGGGAAAAAAACGTGGATTTACACTTTCTGTCAGAATAGCTAGATTTCACAGTAAGCAACAGAGAATTAGACATAAAATTTTTGACATTTGACATTTTGAAACACTGATGCAGTATTGTCGTGTAAAACATGTTGACCACTTTTTTTCTCATTAAAAAACATCAGGGTAAATGAAGAGTTCAGATGCAAAAGCCCCTAAATGCCACTTCCGCCAAAAATGAGCTAATGACATTGACATTGCGTGAATGCTTAGGCAGGTAGTACAGTAAACAAATATTTTTGATTGAAATCCTCTAAATCGCAGCGTCAGCACATTCAGAAATAAGTTTGTTTGCAAAAACCTCTAAATGCCACCTGCCTTTGACAGCAAAAGCTGCTATCTCTCGAGAACCAATCAGAAGGCGTGAATCTAATCATATGTTTTTAATGTAGCGCCGCATGTATAAGCCGGCTTTTATGAGGAGACTGTTTAATTCTGCTTCCGAGTTAAAATTTAAAAGATGAAGTTTGATGAACTGCATGAGCCTGTCAGTGAAATGCAAATGAAAACGTCCCTTACCTCAAAATTCTGTGCTTTATAAGAAAAAGAAAATGCACTGTACAGTTTGAAGTATGTTTTTTTTTTCGCAGTGATGCTAGCAATGAGTTTGCTTTACTATAGCTACGTTAAACAACTCCATTTCACGAAAGACAAAGTTAAGATGCTGTTCTTTTATCTTACATTGATTCTATGAGGATAAACAAATGACTGAAAAGAAAAGACCTAGAGCATGGAGAGGATGAATGAATGACAGCTTCTAAAAGTGTCTGAGAGACATCCCCTTTTTGCCCAGTAGGCCTACATTGTGTTTTATTTGCCAATAGAAGCTATAAAACTTTATATTATTCATACATTACCTCATATTACCTATACGTCTGATAAACTTTTTTATATTAATGGACAATGCACAGATAATAATGTCACAATGTTTTTACACTACATTAAGTTTAGTTTACAATGTTTGCAATGTTTACATTACTCTATTTGCATTAAATCTAAATACTAAATGTCAAAAACGGCAATAGATCGTTAAGATTTAATTAATGTCCATTTTAATGTTATTGATTAATACACTTATTGACAGATTTCATTCATTTATTTTCCTGGTTTATCAGAAGTCGCCACTGTGGAATGAACCACCACTTGACAGATTTATATATTTTTAATTTTAGGTGGTTTGTGTAATGTATTCTATGTTTGGTGAAATTATTTCTAATTGCTTCTTTTAGTGATTTCATTAGTGAACTAATTACACTGTCTTGGTGGATTTGGAGGTTTTTGCTAAAAAAAGCACAAGTAGATTTGGCTGGTTTTGACGCAAAAAAAAAACAGATAAAAGTGACATTTTAAAAAAAATAAGAGTTTTTATTTACTAGCTAATAACCTTTTCATTATCTATAAAATGGAATTTCTGAACCTAATCAATGGAGCCTGATAGAAAATGCTCATTTACAAAAATAGAGGTCTGATAGATTTAGAGGGTTTTGCATCTGAACTCTTCAAATAGTAATTACTCAATAATGATTTGTTCTTTCCAGGATTTAAAAGTCATGTGAATTATTATTTTATTTTATATATATATATATATATATATATATATATATAAGTTTTTGTATAGCAATTTATTTAGCAAACAGATATAAAAAATAACTAATTATTGTAATAAATGTATAATATTATACAGTCCTAGTTCTGACAGTCATTATTTGAGATTAATTCGGCAATGCGGAATGTTATTCATATTATTTGGATTGGGACATTTTCTTTGCTGCTTCATTTAATGGTATCTAAACCCACCACACTGCTTATCTCTCATTTTGTTTCTTCTCTTTGTCGCTCTGTCAAGCCTCCCTGGTATCAGCCCCCTCCTCCCCCTCCACCTGTCATGCGTCCCAAGCTGGCGACCACACCTATTGTCCCACGGCCTGTCAAACCAGCCTCCAACATGTCGGTCCTTCGCCGGCGCCGCGTGCGCTGCAAACGCTGTGAGGCCTGTCTGCGCACAGAATGTGGCGACTGCAACTTCTGCCGAGACATGAAGAAATTTGGCGGCCCTGGCAAACTCAAACAGACCTGCGTCCTGCGGCAATGTCTCGCTGTGAGTGTTTTCCCATTCAGCATCTTTGTTCCTTTGTTTTCATGTATTGATTAATATCTTTTTCTGCAATCTCTCAACAGCCTGGTCTGCCGCTCTCTGCTGTGTGTGAGCTCTGTGGCGAAGGGAATCAGGAGACCAGCGAAGAGCTGATGGAGTGCTCCAACTGTGCTCAGATTGCACATCCCAGCTGTTTGAAGGTACAAACAGTTCAGTCCAGTATTATACTATTATGTTATATGATGAATTGGAAAGCACTTAACATTTTTCAAAAATTAAAACTACATACTAAAATATAAAAATAGACTAGAAGTACACTACTGAAGACTAAAAATACAGTGCTGAAGAAAACGTCTATTAACCTGAATTATATTCATCTTTGCATACCCACTATACTAAACTGTTATAACAAAAAAATTCTACTTGATTAGAAACAAGAGCTTGATATTCTTTTCATTAAAAAGCCAGTGGTTAAGTAAACTCTTTTTTTTGTAACATAACATTTATATTTTTTTCAGACATGTTTGTTTATATATTATAAAGATGAATCCTTATTGAAACTAGCGAAGTGATTCATTCAAGAGCAGTGAGTGATTTTTCTCTTTCTTGTTTGAATAGCTTTAATGATACAGCAGAAGGTTTATTAGGTTACTTTCACTTCAAGACCCAACAAAATGTTCTCCGTTTTTACTTTAGTGATCTGTCTGCTCTTCTCTTTCATTTCATGTGGACATTTTTGAACATCTTGAGACATTCAGCTAGTGTTTGCTAACGTTGACTTAACTGGCTTGCTTTACTGACAACCGCAGATCGTTAACCGAATATTAACTGTTAACTAGTCAGATTTATGTTAAATTATAATTTAATGAAAAAAAAAAATCTATTTCTATTTTGTGTCTGACACGTTCAATATTGCATTTTAAATTACTGATTGTTTTAACATGCGATCATATTAACAACAGAACAGAATGTCTTCATGCACCTGCAGTGTTTCCAACAGCATAGAAAAAAAGAATAAACTAAATAAAAGGATTATTATTATTTTATAATATTATAGAAAAGTATATTTCACTTATTACATGACAAATTTAGATTACAAAACGAAAACACAGACTAAATCCTTTATAAGAACCGGCATAGGTTTCCCCCCCCCATCAAATCAAAAAAGCAGGCTACCTCTAATCAATCGCTCTACAGAAAATATGCATTTAATTAATGCTCAACTGTAATTCTTATATGACAAACCTCTGTCAACATTTTTAATAGAAGTCATTATTTTAAAGATTTTTTTGTCTTGAGCATCTGGGTTTACCTTAGAGCATCTGTCCTTTCATTTCCTCTCTCACTCATGGTTCATATGCGCATGCTGTGTGTGATGAAAGACAATAAAAAGGTGCATATGTTGACTTTTTGTAAAGTTTAGCCTACTATAGCATATAACAATTTTGTTGTTTACATATAATGTTGCATTAATTTACATACATATTTTATAAGCTATAAAATGAAAGCCTCTGTTTTAGTGGAGTTATCATTATTCAAAAATCAAGAAAATCTTTGGATTTGTTTGATATGTAGATTATGTATTTTTTTAATTAATATTTTATAAGAACTATTAATTACTGTAATTTTCCAAATGATGAAAAAATATTGATTTGTTGGTTACACACTAAATCATCAAAACTATAGCCTATTTATTGTGTTTGAGCATTGCTAGAGCGTGCTCTGATGGAAGGAAAATCCTGACGGTCCGACTTGTGGTCAGCTTTATTTATTTATTTATTTATTTTTAATTGTTTAACTTATACCCTATGCATTAAAATGCATACTTTTGTTTAACAGTGAATCGGTTATTATAAGCATTCCTAATTCAGATGTTCATATCATTGACCTCCCACCATGCAGATTAACTCTGATTGGTTCTCTTTCTAAATTGTCCTACACTATTTTCTTCGTCTTGCTTTAATTTACAGATGAAAATGTCAATAGATTCTCATCATCATTTTGGCATTCAAAGCAGACTATTTAGTTATCTTCACTTTTTTATTGTAATTGCTTTACTATTGAATGGCTTGTTAAATAGGCTTGAATGTTAGACTTTATACACTGTACACTTCCAAACTTGATATTTTATACTGAATATTAAACTTGCTCTAATCAAATCTGCATTTAATCAAAACAGTAAAATAAACTAAATAAATAAATGCAGGTTTGATTAGTGTAAGTTTAATGTTCAGTAAAACATACCACGTTCTTACTGTCATTGTAAAACGATATTAATGTGTCTTTGATAAAAGCATTTTTACTGAGCCTAAATTTGTATTTAAACGAAGATTTAATGCTTTCATTGCATATCACTGTTGCTGATTTCATTTGTTGTTCACTATGCTTGGTATAGTTTGGTCAGGTTTTCTGTTATTGATTTGAGTACTCTACTTGATTTACTGGAGATATTATGTTCTCCAGCTGTTCGACTGTTGTAAAACTCTTCTCTTCTGTCTGTGTAGATGTCTGGTGAGGGAGTGGTGAACAAAGACCTGCCGAGCTGCTGGGAGTGTCCCAAGTGTGTTTTGGGAAAAGACACTGATTCTGAGGTAACATTTTTCAAATGTCAAAGCGTTCACCTACACACTGATTACTTTTTTTTTTTTATTGAGGATTTCCCCTCATGTTTGAACACACATTCAGGCCTTTGAGATAAAGGAAGCTTTACTTCTTTGTTCTAATGCTACTAGCTTTTGCAGGCTTGCGTACACTCATTCACACCCTGTAGAAAGGCGCATGCTGAAAGCTTACTGTGTTGTACACACCGGGATCTGTGTGTGTACCAGTAACGCTTGTTTCCCTGTGTGCCAGTCGTCAGGCAGCGGTGATGACATCACGGCACAGGATGGGTCAGGGGGGCGAGGGGGCGAGGGCGGGGCGTGGCATGGGGTCGGGCGGCCCCCCTCTTCTCTCTCTCACGGCTCGCTCCAGAAACGGGCAGCAGCCCCTGAGCAGCGGCTCAGGAAGAGGGTGAGAGGATCCGCCTTCCTCCCGCCACTGCAGCCGCATGCACAGCCGCTCCCATACGCCTGTCTCTGTTTGCTCGCTCTACCTCCTGCAGTAACCCCCCACCTCTCTGTTGTGTTTTATTTTTTACTTTTTTTTGGGGTTTTTTCTGTCACCTCCCGCTCTCTCTTTGGCCCACCCTGCCCTGTTTATCATCATCATCATCATCATCGTGCCCCATCACTGCTATGACCGAGAGGTTCCTAATCAGCTTTGTGTTTTTGCGGCTTGTGTGATTCCCTTCACTGATCCTGATGTGTTCGTCACTGTGTTCATCTATTTCTGTTTAAGTTCAGATTAACAAGGGTGTGTTCTGTTTTGCAGATTAAATTGGATGGTGGTAAATCACATGTAAGTAATACATTTTGTTGGCTTAAAAACGCTTAAATGAGTTTCTGAATTTCTAATAAATCGACTAAATATATATTTTTGTGAAATGTAAAATCTTGTAGTAATTTTTGCCATTTCCACAAAAGGTAAATGTATTTTAATCCAAAATTATTTGTTAATGTCATCTCATACTCAATGTTTATTAAGATGCATCACATATGGTCGGCATATTGCATACAGTCAGCTGCACAAGTATTTCGATTTCAGTGCATCTGAAGCTCAAAAAATGATATTTGAAAGTTCTTGTTTCATAAATTATGGAAATCGGATAGTAAACGGCTTTTTAATAGGGTTGCTGCATTAATCAGTGCTGCACAGTGTTTGGCTGTACACTATATTCCCATATAGTTTAAAACTGAAACGGCAGTCACAGCAGGAATCAGATTTAATTTATCGCAAACTAAGACCAAAAGATGATCAACAAACGATTTTAATATACTACAAATTTATTGCAGCACCTGATGCTTGCATTATGTGCACAGTGATCGAGTCATTAGGCATTTAAATTAAAGAACATAGCCTAAAATATTAATATATTAGCATAAAATATTTCTTGAGTGAAATACTACTTTAGTAAAAGTAAAAAGGCCTCTCTTTAAACCTAGAAATTTTCTAAATAATCATTTTACCTTGCTATATAACAAAAATTTGTGTAAATGTATGCTGGTTATCATAATCAAAAAATTTTTTGTTAAAAAAAAAGATGTCACATGGTAAAATGTGTTAAGGAGAACACCATGTAAACATTGTATTTGTTTAACTGTTGTAAGATGTAGCAGCAGGGAAAGTAAAATGCATGGCTATTCACTTGTGTTATTGTTACATATGACTGGTTTATTAGGTTCTCAAATTTGATTATTCTCAAGTCTCTGAAAGGGTGCTGATTTCTCCATTTCAAAACCACTTTTACTTTACTACTTTTATGAATATTTAGTTTTTTTGAAAGTAATTAATGAAATTTGTGCTTTAGTAAAGTAAAAATAATAGTAATAAAAGCTACAGAGCAACGGGAAAATTCTATAACTTTATGGCAGCATGGTCTGAGCCAAATTTGATGGAAATTGGGCTAACAATCTATGGAGACTTCAAAACAACAGATTTTCAAACTAATTCAAGATGGTGGAAAGGAAATGATACAAGATCTGCAAGACCAGTCTCATGACAAAACTATTAAAAAATCATTTGAAAAATTTTTGTAGGATTTCTATTTATAGAATTTAATTGTTTGTCAATTTTCCCCAAAAGGTGGATCAAACTGAAGCAGTTTGGTCAATGTCAGGTCTAGATCACACACATGTGAAGTTTCAATACTTCAAAACATTGCAGTGATTCAGCCTATAATGTCATCTGGCAGCATTACATCAAGTTTGTGCATGTGTTAAATGTAAACAGTTTCATCTAATAACATGAATGCCATAACTTTTGGTCTACATGGTCTGAAGATGATCCGACTCAAATTTGGTGAGTTTGGACCAACGGTCTAGGAGTAAAAAAAATGGTTTGATCAAAAGCAAAATAGCTGACAGGAAGTTTGGCAGATTATCCATAATTGGTATCTGTGTTGATGGCATGACCCAAGGAATAATTTGAGACCGATTTCATCAAAATGAGTATATGCGGGCAAAAGTTATTACCAAAGTTGTAAGTTTGCTAATGAATGTCTCTACCCATAAGTGGTGCTGTCACCAATTTTTATGGTGTAATCTGTGTGAGGCATCAATGACAACCCTACAATTTGGTGTCATTATCTGTAACCATCACAGAGACACAGCCTTAAATGTAGTTTGGCATCATGCGATCACATTTGTCAGTGCAGTAAACCAAAACCGTTTCACCTATCGACACGAATTCAATAACTTTTTGTCAGCATAGTCTGAAGATGATCTGAGTCAAATTTGGTGCAAATCAGCCAAACGATGTAGGAGAAAAAGTAGTTATTTGGCTAGATGGTAGACAGGAAGATCAGTTAAAAAAAGGCATAATTGCTATCAATATTTTCAGGACAACCCAAGACAAGTTTCATAACAATAAGCAAAATTAGTCAAAAGTTATTAGCATTTTTAGAAATATCATTATAACGTTTGACCAGAAGGTGGTGCTGTGAGAACTTTTTGAGCCTCGAAGACACATACCAACTTTCATAACAATTCTTCTATACATCTGTAAATATAGCAATTTTTGACATGATTAAAAATGGCCGATGGCCAAAATGGCTGACCTGGGAAATTCTGACATCGTTCGACTCAGCATGCTCCGCCGTATGTAAAGAGACTAATTTTATAAATTTTGGACCAAGGGTTGAGAGGTTATAAGCAAAAAAAGCCTTCTTTTTTATTTTGTATTTCCAGACCACTAGGGTGCAGTGCGCCAAAACGCTGCAGCTAAGACCATGGATTAACACACACCAATGTTGGTGTGAATACGTCAATGCATTATGGAGATAACGCTCAATTTTTGCAAGCTCTACGTTAAATTTGTTCGCAAGTTAATCGACAACGGTTCGTCTAATCAACTTTAATTCAACAACATTTGGTCAGCATGGTCTGTAGATCAAGTGATTCAATTTTGGTGAAAATCGGACAAATGGTCTAGGACGAGTTTGTTCAAACAGGATTTGCAAAAAATTCTAAATAGTGAGAATTTTCAAGACGGAAAATGATAGTCATGATAAGTTAATCGATGAGCGAATCAGCTTTAGCCAAGGAATCTGAGAAAAAAAGAATTTTGATTGTAGCCCATTTGGTTCAAAGTTATAAAGCTAAATATAAGTGAAACTTTGGACAAGTGGTGGCGCTAGAGAGTTTGAGTCCAAATTTGTTGTGATTTGAAGATCAGACTGTCTTCTATCAGTGTTCCAAAGTTTGTGCAAATGCCGCAAATGGTTCATAGGGCTGCCATAAACTCCCAGAGCGAAGAGGAAGCCGGAAGAATAATAATAAGAACCGAGGCAGTAACAATAGGTGCCTACGCACCTTCAGGGTTTGGCCCCTAATGGTTAGCTGTCCGCCACTGTATGTTCACACCACATCCAACCAATAGATTTGTGGTGTCATTAGTAATACTAATTCTGTGGCAGAATAATTTATTCATATTTACTTTGTGAAAGTGTCATCACAGTGACATCTCTACTTTTATCTGAAAGTGTGAAGCAGCTTTTGTGTAACTTTTTAAAAATATATACATTTACTTTTTTTCTCTCTTGAATATTCTTCCTTTCAGAAGCGCAAGTCTTCGTCTCTTGATCCCCGTGTGGCTAAAATCTACCGGAGACATGGGATGGAGCATGATGATGATTCGGGCAGCGATGATGATGGAGACAGCGGCAGAATGTCTTCAGTGCGCAGCGGCGTCTCCTCGTCCCGCAGAGGTTATGGAGCCAGCAGACGAGGCGTTTGGAGAGGCTCCTCACAGCGGGGCCCTCGTGGGGGCGGAAGCCTGTCCTCAAGTTCCCTCAAAATGAGGAGAGGACTCGGAGCAAGAGGAGAGAGAGGAGGTCGAGTGAGGTTACGAGGAGGATCACAAATGAGAAGACGGCGGTATGAAACTGATGATGACGACGATGATGATGACGACGACGACGATGATGATGACGATGATGAGGATGATGATGATGAGGATGACAGTGATGAAGACAGGCATATGAACCGGTCAGAGAAAGAGCATCGTTCCAGGAGACGAAGACGGAGAGGCGACGATTATGATGATGATGACGAGGATGATGATGATGAGGAGGACAGCGAGGAACAAGACTTTGAGGGAGAGGACGATGAAATGGAAGACTTGGATGATGGAGGAGATGAAGATGATGAGGATGGAGAAAACCAATCCGACTCTGATCCTGATCCACCAGTTTTGCTTGTCTCAGACTTGAACGATGACCTGCTGAATGATTCCTATCTGACTGTGACCCTTCATCGGCCACCAAAGGCCAAACGTGACCCTGGCTCCATTGTGCCTAAACTAGAGGCGGCGATGTCCCCCCGCACGGGTGGCAGTTCTGGCTTCATTCAACGAAAAACTCTTCCCAAAGCCCGGCTCAAGACCAGCAGCTCCACCCCTGCTGGAAACGGCCTCTCTCAGGCTAAAAGCGGCCGTCCCATGAGGCGAAGCTCCAACCAAGATGGCCGAGAGAGAGACACGGCATCACCCTCCTCAATGTCGTCTCGCTCCTCTGTTTCTCCACCTCCTCCTCCAGCCATCACCTCCTCTTCCTCTCCTTCCCTTCTGTCACATCCTTCGTTCCGCGATGTAGGAAACGAGCTCGGCTGTGAAAAGGACATTTGGGTGTCCGTGTTTCGTTACCTGGATCGGACAGATTTGGCTGTGTGCATGAGAGTCTGCAAGGCTTGGTTTAAATGGTAAGTGCAGCACACAATTGAGGACTAAATGTACATTAAATGTAAAAAAAAAAAAAATTTTAAGAGACATTTTTTGTGTGAAATAAAGGCCTGTTCTCACTTGGGCTTCACAATCGCACTAAGCTACAGTCAGGTCCAAAAATATTGGGATATTGACACAATTCTAACATTTTTGGCTCTATACACCAACGCAATGGATTTGAAATGAAACAAACAAGATGTGCTTTAACTGCAGACTGTCAGCTTTAATTTGAGGGTATTTACCTCCAAATCAGGTGAACACTGTAGGAATTACAACTTTTGCATATGTGCCTCCCGCTTGTTAAGGGACCAAAAGTAATGGGACAGAATAATCAAATTTTCATTTTTTAATACTTGGTTGCAAATCCTTTGCGGTTAATTATAGCCTGAAGTATGGAATGCATAGACATCACCAGACGCTGGGTTTCATCTCTAGTGGTGCTCTGCAAGGCCTCTACTGCAATTGTCTTCAGTTTCTGCTTGTTCTTGGGGCCTTGGGGTCCTTTGGATCTCATCTTGAGAGTTGCAACAGATTCCAAATGCAAATGGCATGCTTGAAATTAACTATGGACATTTTATTTGTTCGTAATTGGGATAATGAGGGAATAACACACACCTGACCATGGAACAGCTAAGAAGCCAATTGTCTCATTAGTTTTGGTCTTTTAAAGTGGGAGGTACAAATGCAAACTGTTGTAGTTCCTATACCGTTCACCTGATTTGGATGTAAATACCCTAAAATTTAAGCTGTGGTCAAACTAGAGCTTGAGCTTGCAAAATTCTGTTGTACGGTGCTGTGAAAAGGGGTGGGATTAAACAAGATGTTTAGACATTTAAAAGATGTGAAGAAGTGATTGATCCATATTTTATATTTCTGTCCAGAGAGGTCATGTTTTGATCCTTGATTGTTCTCACGTAGTCAAGTGATGCGATTACGCAGGTCAGAGTTCACCAAGCTTAAACTTTGCAATGCAGCGAACTGCGAAACTTGTCGCAGAAGCTTGCGTTTCCAGTCTGACGCAATCATGTGCGTATGAATGGAAGTCTATGGGGAGAAAAGTGCAGTGTGACCACAGCTTAAAGCTGACCATCTGCAATTAAAGCAAATTTTGCTCATTTCAAATCCATTGTGTTGGTGTATAGAGCCAAAAATGCAAGAATTATGTCAATGTCCCAATATTAATGGACCTGACAGTATATTGCGCATATATGACTGCAGAGTTTTCTCTGAAAATGGAGAACTTTTTTTTTGCTTTGGGCATAAATTCATTAATACTGTTTCAGAAAAACTCATCTCTGTGAGTTTGTCTCTCTTATCCCCTTTACGTTTCTGTGAGTATATTTACATACACATAATATGTGGAGTACTTTCAAAAATCTGATTATTTCTGGATATGTTTTTATATTTACTGCATTTATATTCTAATTCTAAGGTTTGCAAAATTTGTCACCGGCAGCTGATGTAGCTGCCCAAACATCAGCAGCAGTTGCTCAAAATTCTGTCAGAAACCGCATATTATCACTTCTTTACACTACATACAAATGCAGCACTTTTTTATGTTGACAACACAAATTATTGCTTTAGTGCTGAAATATTGCCACTGGCCCAGTATAGATGTGTCCACTCAAGCAGGACTCGTATCCACAGTAAGGGCTGGTAGTAGCGGAAAATCTTAAAGGGCACCCATGATGAAAATCTACTTTTGTAAGCTGTTTGTACAGACTGTGTGTAGGTATAGTGTGTCCACAGTCATATTGGAGTGATGTAAACACAAGAAGTCTCTTTTCTTTTTTTAAATCTCCTGACGTTAAAATAAGACCCAAATCCCAGTGATTTTTGAGGCCCACTGCAACGTGACATAGGAGTGCACTCAGTGCAGTTTTCCCCAGCCACCGAATTGATTGACAACCACCATGTTTCTATAATAACATGTATACACATGCCCACAGAACAGTTTTCACAAAGAAACAAAGATGTTCCAACTCTATAATTAAAAAAACAAATGAAGTTTTACAAGTTTAAAACATTTTTAAAACAGAGCATGTTGGCAATGGATTAAAATCGCCATCTAATTCTGTAAATACCATGGCCGCATGGTGTCAGTAAACGCACATTTATGTGAGACTCATCATTTCGGAAAGGCTTGAATAAACTCCACCACAATTACATCAAATAAACTTACTTGGTATTTATGACTAATGAGCTGTATTACAGCTTCATCCGAGTCTGTCGCTGTCACTGACTGCTGTTTATCTGACGTAATGCATGAGAAGCTGACGCGCATGTGAGAACAGTGGGCGGAGAGAAGCAGCTCATTTGGGTTTAAAGCCACAGACTACACTGTGGTCAGACATCAAAATGGCTATATTCTGGCTGCTATAATAAATAATCTGACGGGTATTTTGAGCTGAAACTTTACAGACACATTCTGGAGACACCAAAGGCTTATCTTACATTGTAAAAGGGGTGAAATAGGTGCCCTTTAATGGAACTATTGGCAGCCATAATGTTTTCTACTTTTACTTCAATGCAAAATCATGCATAAATAAAATACTACAATTTAATGAAGGCATTTATCAAGTATTGGGCAAAAAAAAATCTTACCTGTTTGATCAAATTTAGGTCAAGCTGTTTTTTTTTTTACTTTTTACTTTTTACTGATACCTGTCTACATTACATTACACACATCAGTGCTGCTGTTTTGCTGTACTGTACTGCTGCTTCGAATTGATTCAAGAGAAAATATTGTACTTTTTTTCTTTTTTCCTTTTTTTTTTAAATCTGCAGAATTGAGTTAATTTTTAACACGTCTGGTATTATAGTCCTACAAATGCTCTGTAATGTATGTAAATACTACAAATAGTACAGTAAATTTTAATAGATGTAATTTTCAGTTTTTTTAAATTGCTCATTTTACATTTATAAGCTAGTAAACTTTTTTTCATTAATACTGTCACACACACACACACACACACACACACACACACACACAC
>CAIGQZ010032813.1:15063839-15077369 GCA_903798205.1 Danio tinwini
TGAACGAACGAGGCGTTTTCGTTTTTGAACGAACGAGGCGTTTTCGTCATTGAACGAACGAGGTGTTTTCATTGTTTTCCTTATTACTAGTCTTTCATTGTTGAATGCTTGATGACCATGTGTGTTAGTTAATCAAATTTTACAGTTTTATTTTTTTTATACACGTTATGATTTTGTTTTTGTGTGTGTTAGTCTCCATGAAATCAAAACTAACCATCTGATTTTGTTACCTCACATTGCTAGTTTTGTGGTGAACATTAGAAGGGCAAACTATTTTTTCCCTCAATCTTTAATTAAAATCTGAAAATGCACTTCCTTTAGTTAAAAACTAATAATTTATAATATGAAATGGGTGTGGCTAACATAATTAACTATGCCCCTCCAACTGCCAGTTTTGAAAACAAACAGAAATGTTATGTTGAGCAGGAATCATTAGTGATTCTATGCTCTTTGCCCGCAGACCCACACACGTTTCAGCACACAATCCAGGACGCACTATGTAGGCAGGGGCGAACCATCTATTGTTAATGGATCATTCATCCATTTGTTCTTGTTTAATGATGACTATTTCCTCCTACTGTATTTCACAAATATGACAATCGAGACTGTCCGTGACTGTGAACGGTTTAGGGTTTTCCATTTCAGTCATTATTTCATTATTATATCGTAACAATCATTTTAACCTCTGTGCAGTTTTAGTACTCATATTATGTGAATTTAAATAATTATTTTAAAAAATGACTTATTTAAGCAAATAAATAGTATTCAATCGCTGGAGTAAAATTTATTTATAACGTTTATTAAATGTAAAATATTTTATTACATATAAAGATGTACTGGGCGACGCAGTGCCGCAGTAGGTAGTGCTGTCGCCTCACAGCAAGATGGTTGCTGGTTCAAGCCTCGGCTGGGTCAGTTGGCGTTTCTGTGTGGAGTTTGCATGTTCTCCCTGCAATCGCGTGGGTTTCCTCTGGGTGCTCTGGTTTCCCCTACAGTCCAAAGACATGCGGTACAGGTGAATTGGGTAGGCTAAATTGTCCGTAGTGAATGAGTGTGTGGATGCTTCCCAGAGATGGGTTGCGGCTGGAAGGGCATCCGCTGCGTAAAATCGTGCTGCATAAGTTGGCGGTTCATTCCCGCTCTGGCGACCCCAGATTAATAAAGGGACTAAGCCGAAAAGAAAATGAATGAATGAATAAAGATGTACTATATCCTATACATATTAACTTGCTATTATTTCCTTTATTATAATGAATCCATTATATAAATTAAACCTGTCCAATTTAGATCATTTATATATCTCTAAAAAATGTTTCTGCAACGCCAGCAAATGGTTATCTGCGATACTGACTTTGTCAGATAAATAATGACTGGTAATCTATGATGACTGATAGAAAACTGTTCAGTCTATTATATTGAATGGCGATCGGAAACCATGTTCCCCTTTTGCCCGATCGCCATATTTGTGAAATAGTAAACTATTGTGTACACCATTTATTAACAATATATATAAAAATATATATTGATGACGATATCCAAGAATATATTAATAACATTAACATCCGTCAAAACCATATATGGTTTGCCCCTGCCTAGTTTGTGTGTGGGTCTGCAGATGTTATTGAATAAAGCCCCCACCTTCTAGTACAGGAGCCAATCATCAATCGCTATAGGCTGATGATTCTCAAGGGGAAGGGCTCAGACCAGATGTGAGTTTCTGCAGATTTTGTGTGATCCCAACATTTAGACATGAAATGTTGACAGACATGTTGTTGTTTAATTTTATTGGCGATTCCTAATATTGGATAATTTAATGTTTTCCCATTCAAACAGAATGCCCAAGCATACTGCGCGAGAGGTGTTTCAAAGATGGCCATCGAGTGAAATGACTTGCCCAAAAAGATTAGAATGACCAAGAGGCGACACTCAATAAAACGTTCCATTGCAACAGCAGCGCCGAGTGAAAGCGATCGGCTGCCCATTGGATATTCTTGCTGTCGCAATGGCAAGCAGCTGCTTTATTTTTTTTTTTTTAAAAAGCGCATTAAAGCTGAGATACAACCTGAAAGACGACAATACTTACTATCAAAATCATCAGCACTTTTTATAGTTTATTTAATAGTTTATAGTGTCGCCTCTTGGTGATTCTATGCTTTTTGACTTGCCTTAAAGGGACTTAAACGAAGAAAAAAAAACATGTGGTTCATGTGGAGTATATGGAACCACAATAATCAAAGTATGAAATACTATCTGAAGTATGAAAGTATCTGTGGCGACTCCAGATTAATTAAGGGACTTAGGCTTAGCTGAAAAGAAAATTTACGAATAAATATATATATATATATATAAAACAACAGTTGCTACAGTTTAGTAAAAAATAGTAGTTTAAATCAGTTTATAACTATATTAATTTTTAATTATCTATAATAATTCATTTTAATGTGACACATTTTAACCAAGTATGACAACATTAAGATCCTGAATTATACACTTAATCCTACAATGAGATAGTCTGTTATGTTTTCTTTGAGTATGTGGATATGTGAATACAGTCATACGTGTTTAACCAATTATTTTTATTTATATAATTTGAGTTCAGAAACTGCGGAGATGTTAAAGTGATCGTTACGATATAATATAATGAAATAATGACTGAAATGGGAAACCATAAACTGTTCACAGTATAATGAATGGCAATCGCAGCACGGACGGTCTCGATCGCAATATTTGTGAAATACAGTAGGTGGCGATAATGCTCCTAAGGAGTTAGTTAGTTACCATATATGGTTTGCCTAGATTGTGCGTGCTGGATTGTGTGTGCCTGAAACGTGTGTGGTTCTGCGGGCCTGCAGCTGGATATATCTCGATTTTTGGGTTTAATGTTTGGGGACTGGTTGAGTAAGAGTGCGTTTGTCTTTATTTTGAAAGGATAGAAGAAACATGGAAAAAAGACAATAATTCACAAATTTCTTCATTACAAAAAAGCTTTATTAGTATTATCTTTGTAATCCATACATCATATGCTCCCCATTAAGTCATCAGGAAGCTTATAAACAAACCCCGAGACCAAATAAATAGTAAGAGGGACAGTTCACCTTAAAATGTAAAGATCCTCATATGCTGTCATTGACTTTGTCCAATGAACATTGCTCAAAACATCTCGATCGTTCATTTTTTTTCCTTTATTAATCAGGGGTCGCCACAGCGGAATGAACCACCAACTTATCCAGCATATGTTTTACACAGCGGATGCCTTGCAGCCGCAACCCCACACTGGGAAACATCCATAAACTCATTCACACACACACACTACGACCAATTTAGCTTATTCAATTCACCTATAGAGCATGTCATTGGGCTGTGGGGGAAACCGGAGCATCAAAACATCTCATTTTGTTATATTACAAGAAGCTTAACAGGTTTGGAACACTCTGAGGGTGAATTTTAGTTTTTAATTTAAAGTGAACTATCCCTTTAATTGCTCTTTAATACTTCAGGAAAACACATTTAGCTTCAAAATGAAGTATAAAAGCATCTTTACATGTAGTATTTACATTCACTCCAAACGCTGGATTGATTCAAAGGAGAAAGGGTTGAACTTGTATCCAGATCCGCGGTAGAATTTATTCTGAAACTCCACCCTGCGCCGAAAGAGGAATGGAAATGTCAGTTTGTCTCACACACAGAGAGAAGGAGGGAGAGACAACTCCGAAATAAAACACAACTGAACTGACTGACACTAGTGGAAGAGTATTCTTTACATAACAAATAAGAGATTATCATATTGAAAGTTCATCATCCTCGACACATAAGTATGGTGCAATTTTGCCTCCATCATTTCTTTGCTGAATATCGTTTAATTTACATGGTAATTGCTACTAAATTTGTATCTGGAATCGAGTAAATGTGCTTATAGCAAGTGGTTAACAGTGATTA
The DNA here is from genome assembly GCA_903798205.1 of Danio tinwini. NCBI lineage: Eukaryota > Metazoa > Chordata > Actinopteri > Cypriniformes > Danionidae > Danio > Danio tinwini. The sequence continues at coordinate 15,067,776 of CAIGQZ010032813.1, forward strand.
TTACACGTCTCTCTGGAATACCTGATACTGATTGGTCAATCGACGTTCAAACGTAATTACCAGGTAACCGCATTTTGACCGTATTTAAATGCTTCTCTCCTGTCATGCTGCTGTTTTTGACCGTTTGGCGCCATCTTGTGACTGAATCATACGTAGGTATGTATATATGTTGCATTTAGCCATTTTTGTTCCTGTCAGCTTTACATTTACTGAAAAAGATAATACTTTATTATAGCTTCGATCTGTTTTGTGTCTAACTGTTGTGTAGCAAATAGCCATGTGATAAACAGGATAATGTTCATCTAGGCTGTTAATGCAGAATAAAACCGGACAGGCTTATCAGCTGTTGTGTATATAAAACTGAAGGGCTTTATTCTGAGACAACTGCCTAGATGTGCATTAGTCCTTACCTAACAACCATTAAATGAATGACAGGTCGGGTGGAATTGCTATTAGTCACTATGGTAAGGTTAATTTAATTGGCGAGACTAAAGTCCCAAGTTCCCTTCTTGTCAGTCATTATCACACACTTCACCAATTAGCAAACCTGAACGTGGAATTATCATCAAAGCATGATGTCATACTGGTACACATTTGTGTGATTAAGCAATTATACATAGAAAAATGCAATTAAAGTGTGTACCATAATGTTCAATTCAGCCTCACTAAACTACATACTTCTGGCCTGAATTAAAATATATTAAATAGACAGTTCACCCCAAAATGAAAATTTACTCACTCTTTAACTCCCTTAGGTGATTTCTATTGTTTTTTAATTTATTATTATGTTGAAACCCAAATATTTTGAAGCCTAAAAACTTGTAACTACTAAAATCCATACTAAGAAAAATAAACACTAGTGATGACAACAGTTACAGGGTTCAGGCTTTCTTCAAAATATCAACAAAAAATGATAGCAGTCACCTGAGAGAGAAAAGAGCAAGTCAAACCTAGTGGTTGATAAAACGGTGGCAAAGATTTATACAGTTTTTAAATGACACTTTTTGAGGCTGCACTGGACCTCTTCAGTCAGAACTGACCAAAACAATGTGTAAAGCACATCTACACTCACCGGCCACTTTATTAGGTACACCTGTTCAACTGCTGCAGTTCAAACCAGGCATCAGAATGTGGAAGAAAGGTGATATAAGTGACTTTGAATGTGGCATGGATGTTGGTGCCAGACCGACTGGTCTGAGTATTTCAGACATTGCTGATCTACTGGGATTTTCACGCACACCCATATTTCCGGTACCTTGTTGAATCTATTCCATGAAGGATTAAGGCAGTTCTGAAGGGGGCCCAACCCGGTACTACTGTGTACCTAATAAAGTGGACAGTGAGTGTGTGTTTTGATGTTTGTAAAGCTGCAGTATGTAGGATTTACCTAGTGGTTAAACTAGCTATTGCAGTCCAAATTCTAAATATTGGAGATGTATTTTTTTCCACCAAGCCCCTCCTGACTACTACACAAACCCAGGTCACCAGATTGAAGACAACAACATCAGGAGTGAGCTAGCCTGTCCGTCAAGCCTTGCACTGTAAGCTGCTTACTTGCTTGTTTTTCAGATAAACAAGTACGTTCACTTAGCATGTTTCTTAAATTTCTGCAACCTTTGTGTTTTTCTCACCAGTGCAGCCGGAGCGCATGAAGGAAGGCCGACAGTCCCTCCATGACCAGCAGGATGGAGACGGTTAATGTGGCGAAGACCGAAAAAACAACAGATAGCACCACAGAGCCAACATAGCCTTGCCACGACAGAGAAATCCTCATCACCATCACCCAGAGGACCTCCGCCAGCTCTAACACATACAAATACACAACATATTACACATCTGACGGTTGGATTGTGAGTGAATGCGTGGCACTTGTGGATGCTTGTAATTGTGTGCATACGTGCATGAGCGAGGCTGAGGGCCCAAAGGCGGAGGTATGAGGCAGTGTTGGAGATGCAGCCCAGACAGTACTCTATAGTGTGGATGGCCTGCTGCATGAACACCTCTGTCCACTCAAACTCCTGGAAAGAGCAATGGCATCAGCATCACGTGCACTGAACAATTCATTTATGAACTGGGCTGATTCATGAATGCGTCCAAAATAGCCTACTGCTCGAAAAGGTACTACATTTAAATTGAATTTACTATAAGACTGTTAGAAAAGTATGTTCATTATAGTATGAATGTTAGTAGTATGAATTCAGGTGAACTACATCCACCATTTGTCCTTATTTCACTTAATCAAATGAAAGCAGAGGTGGGATTTCTGTTGAGGTGACAGCAGTGTTTCTGTTGTCAAAACTACTACAGAGACGTTAAAAGATGGAGGCGACCCTTGTGGCCCCTGTTTCGAGTTATCAGGAGCTGTTTGACTCCTCAAATCTTGAATATCACAATATTATTAAATATTACAATTATAACAGTATCAACAGCCCGACCCCTTAGAGTTTTCCACTGTTAATGTATCCCTGATTTAAATGATCCATTCAAAGAGTCTCCAGTTAACGATTCACTGACTTAAATATTCATATTAGAAAGTCTTTGGTTATTGATTTAAAGGGCACCTATGATGAGAATCAACTTTTGTAAGCTGTTTGGACAGAACTGTGTGTAAGTAAAGTTTGTCCACAGTCATATTGGGGTCATATAAAAACAATCAGTCTTTTTTTTAAATTTCCTGATGTTAAAAAATAGGATCCATATCCCTCCCATTTTGAGGCTGACCGCAATGTGACGCAGGAGTGCAGTTTTCCCGCTCAGCGAATCGATTGACAGCTGCGTATTAACATGTCTGTGTGTATAATCTTATCAGCAAGAGCGTACGTGCGCAAAGCAACTGGGATTAAAAGATCTGTTCAGCGCTCTGTGATCATCAGTCATCATCAAATGTGATCAAGAATGAGTTTTACAAGTTTAAAACGTTTTTAAAACAGTGCATGTTTGTAATGATGTTTGTAGCGATGTACTTCAACTTTATCACCACAGCCACATGTCAGTATAATTCTAAAAGAAGATGCTTCAATCCCGGTTTGTGGACATTAAATCAGGTATATTATATACATTAGCATAACGGATATCCATACAGCAGTGGATATTAACGTGTATCCTGTCACATTTGCCGTGCAAAGTTAAACACGCGATGTGTTTGTGTGTGTGTGTCGGCTGTGTGTCTGTGACTGTGTGCGTGAACTTTGTAACAACATTGTGTGTGAGACTCATCGTTGCAGTAAGGCTTGAATTAACTCCACAACAAATACGTCACATAAGCATTGGGAAAGTTTTTACTGTAGCATACCTGCTAACACTCTCGTTTTTCCCAGGAGTTTCCCATATTTCAGACCCATCTCCCACCACCCTCCTGTTTTGTTATTTCTCCTGGAAAACTCCCGTAATTTCACCCCGCCCTCTGTCTCCCATATTTTCAGAGACAAATCGTCACCTTAGAATTATAAGGTTCTATCTGACATTTTTGTTTGTTTAGTTTGACATATTCTTATTAAATGACAACTTATTTACATTATGGGACGTTTTTTTATAAGTTGTTTACATTTTAAGACATTTAATTTAAAAAACAAAAGTTACACACTTACTGTTTGCTATGGAATGCAAAAACTTTAAACCTCAATATCTCAAAATCATTCAGAACGCAGATAGAACCTTATAATTTCAAGGTGACGAAATGTTGGCAGTTATGTACTGTAGTATTTCTCAAATGTTATGTGAGATCTGCTTCCTTCATGTCTGTCACTGTGCTGCTTATCTGACGTAGCCAGAGATTGAGGCACACTCTGACAGTCACGTGGGAACGGTGGGCAGGGAAAACCACAAAAACAGCTACAAGATGCTTAGAACTGAAAATTAAACACTTCTGAAAGGTATAATAAATGATCTGATGGGTGTTTTGAGCTGAAACTTTACAGACACATTCTGGAGACACAATAGACTTTTCTTAAATCTTGAAAAAGGTAAAATAGGTGCCCTTTAAGTCATCCAGTAAGAATGAGTCTACAATTACTGTACTGATCTAATGATTTGATGTTTCTTACCTGTTCCTCTCTTCCTCCTCCTCCCTCTAGGTCAACTAGTTGAGCATTTATTGAGCTGGTGTCTGTGACTAGAGAACGCTGCTCCTCATGTAGCTGTAAAAAAAAAAAAAAGTCATAATTTTCATCAGACACAGTATTAGTGATAACTGCAATATGACAACCGTTGAACACTCTGCAATTCAGCTAAAAGAGCCACATTACTCTTCGGTAAGCACAAGCCTTTCCATTTCACAGAAATTCTGACTGATATTCGCCTTATCAAAACAACATGGCTGTTATGATCTTTGTTCCTGTCTGTTTCTCCTGCATTTAACATGATGATTAAAATAACACGTTTGTTTGATTACAAACCAATTTACCCAGACCTTTATGTGTGGTCTACTATAAGAGGATACTTGCTTCCTGTGGCTGCTCATAATGTTTTAGAGATTCAATCTGAGACTAACGTGACCAAAAAACCTTTGGAGGCAACTCAGAAAACATACAGTTGTGTGAAAAAGTTAGGACACCCAATGATTCAGACGCCTGTAGATCTACTTTTGGCAGTAATTTTCTTGAAGTAGTCATGAGCATGTCTCCTAGATCATTCTGGAGGAGTTTTGGAGTTTTTTTACACAGCTCTTGCCACAGTATTTTAGTGTGACTGGATCATTACAAACTTTTAGTTTACTTTTACAGCTGTTCTTTTGTTTTGCTCGTGTGTTTGGGGTCAATAGCTATGTTTCCATCCAAGATGTGAATTAAATTTATGCGCAAAACTGGATTAGCGAATAAAAGACGTATGAATAAAGCAGCGTTTCCATCCAGTCAAAGAGAACAAAATCGTCACTTCCTGATTAACTGGCGCCAAATATCAACAGTAAGGCATAAGATGCGGAGCACAGACGCTCATGACTGTTCTGGAGGTAATTAATAATGTAATAACACTAATACTGAAATGGTTAAGGCGTTTAAAATTACCAAAACAACATTTCAGATGTTTTACAATGTGCTCAGTCTGCTGGTCACATGACCTCTTATAACAAAATCACATGACTTTTTAAATGCACATACTGGAATTTGTTCGGTAAAAGTGTTTCCATCGTATTTTGTGCACTATTTTCTTATCAAATAAAAAGTTTATCCTACTCCAATTTGTGCATGTTTCTTTTATGTGCATCTTGGTGTTTCCATCAACCATTTTTTTATCTGCATATCCAAAATGTTCATTAATAGGTGGATGGAAACATAGCTATAGTCTTGTTTCATCAACCAATTTGGGCTAATCTTTAGCTGTTGGACAGACATTATGTTAACACAGACATTATGAGGCTCCAAAACCTCTGTAGCTATTCAGTTAAAGCATTACATTGACAGAGCACTGCCTGACTTATTTTAAAGTCACCATGAAATGGAAGACTGTCCTTTTATTCCTTAAACCAATTGAATTGTTGAAAGACAGGCATTGCTAACAAAATATAGGAAGATTGAAAAAAATTGGAGAAATTCAGAGCAGAAACGAGAAACCCAATGATATGCCTGCTCTGAAGGAATTCCGGGAAATGAAAAAAAGTCGTTTCGAGGGGGAAGAGAAGGTTATGATATTTGATCATTACAACAAGCGCTACAATGTACATATTAAAATAAGTAGAGTACATTTTGATTTCATGACAACTTTAATGATATACATTGATCATCTAATGGTTTATTTTGCATATTTATATTTTATTTTGGGTGGCACGGTGGCTCAGTGGTTAGCACTGTCGCCTCATAGCAAGAAGGTCACTGGTTCGAGTCCCGCCTGGGTCAGTTGGCATTTCTGTGTGGAGTTTGCATGTTCTCTCCGTGTTCGTGTGGGTTTCCTCCGGGTGCTCTGGTTTCCCCCACAGTCCAAAGACATGCACTATAGGTGAATTGGATAAACTAAATTGGCTGTAGTGTATGATTGTGTGTGTGAATGTGAGTGTGTATGGGTGTTTCCCAGTACTGGGTTGCAGCTGGAAGGGTATCCGCTGTGTAAAACATATGCTGGAATAGTTGGAGGTTCTTTCCACTGTGGTGACCCCTGATAAATGAGGAACTAGGCATAAGAAAAGAAATAAATGAATGGAAGTAAAAAAATGTTATGTCCCGATAAGGAAAACTGGAATTTCACAGGGTGTTTTAGCTTTTTTCACATGATATAGCTAGAACAGGACCCTATTGTGCTACTGCATCCATAATCATAACAAACTGTTTTCATAGCTTGTTTACATCTACCCATCTATATGTCAGAGGTTTTCCCCATGTTTACCGTTCTCCTGCTACTCCTATGCTGGAAGTAAAGCTGAAGTGGTTTTCCCAGTAGCAGCATTGGAACCGCTAGCAGAGCCAAACACACTAATATCCTCTGCACTATCATCTAAAGAAAGTGAGATATACATTAGTTGTGGCAGTAAAAGTATGACTAAACTATGTTAAAACTAATTAGTATGTGACGGATTCTCTTACCTGTCCAGGATAAAGTGGTGGGTTGCTTGGATTCTCGGCAAAGAGAAACATGTCAATGAAATGGATGAGGATGCTGGGAGCGCGGTCTGAATCCTGAGGTCCAAACGTAATCCATTTAAACACCACCATGAAGACCAGGTACCCAAAAAGACACAACATGAACACTAACTCAGGAATCAACACCAGGAACACACTGCTCGCATTTCCAAAGTACCTGAAAAGAAAGAATAAAGGGATAAATATAATAAACACATTGCATATAAGTTTTCCACATAAAACCAGAGAAGATCAGAAATATGATGGCTCACATGTAGTTAAAGAAGGATAAGCAGACCCCAAATGTCATGTGGATGACCCCAATGATCACAGACATCTTCATCTTGTAGGAATTGAGGAAGGTGAGGTGGTTATTGGCAAGACTCCAGATCTAAGAACCAGGAAAGAGTGAAATCAAAACCTGAATCTTGCAGAGAACAAGAAACAGGGAGAATCTGTTTAGAAATATGCTTACCGGATCAATGCCGAATGGATATGGTCCCTGGAATACTCCAGTTACATTAGGATCCAACATGAGGTACTGGTTGCTCCTCAGAGTTTCGTCACTAATCCAAGCCAGAGGAACAAAAACAAAATAAGTTAAAGTGTTGGAGAAGTTATGTTTTTAAATAAATCTCCATTCCTAACTTGATCCAGTTTTAAAATGTGTATGTGGAAAATCTGCTTAACACCAGTGACTATTGGACTAATAAAAACTCATGGCTGATTCCTAGAAAAGGAAAAGTTCTTAATCTATTTGGCCTCACAAAGCTAGGGAAATCCTGAATTTTCTGACAGTCAGTCGGGTCATTAAAACTGTATATTAAAGGACATCCTGTGCTTTGGTTATTGCATATAATTCATTAACTGAGCAGAAGGTTTTGAAGGAGCTTTTAGGATGCTTGTACAGGATGCATGACTATTTCTGCTAAACTATTTAGTGTTTCTTGTGGTTTGATTTACAAATGTATTGTGCTAATCAAGGATGTACAAGGAAACTGAAACACTTCTAAAACATCCCATGGCCTGCAATGTCACCAGATCTAAATATTATTGAGCCACTTTTGGGTGTTTTGAAGGAGCGAGTTAGGAAACTTTTTTCTCCACCAGCATCACGTACCGCCTTTACCACCATTTTGCAAGAAGAATGGCTCAAAATTTCTCTGGCCACAGTGCAGGACTTATATCTGCCATTCCCAAGATGAATTGATGCTGAATTGACTGCAAAAGGAGGCCCTACACCACTAATACATTATTATGGTCTAAAACCAGGCATTTCAGTTTCATTGTCCAACCCTTGTAGGAAAGAACAGGGCTGATTGTCATTTTTCCCAATCCACTGAACTTTTTAAAGATTTATTTTTGGCAATTTTGCTAACGGGCATCAGCAAAAAAACTAGAACCAAAGTTAGAGAAAGAAAAAGAAGTGGGATATAACCGGGAAAAGTTGGTGAGCCAGAACTCCAACCTGGTACGCCCAAAGAGTAAACTATTGGTGCTGACCAATCCAGTGAACTTTTTTGAGATGGCTTTATTTTTAAAGATTCATTGTCCATATCATCCAAACCCACTAAACATTTATCCTTCTTCAATTTTCATTCATACAAGATATAAGACAGTGATTGAGAATTAGATTTGTTTCAGGTAATTCAGAATCAAGACAATAAATACAACACTCTGCCATTAAACTCCATGTGCAGGCTGATAGGTCTTATTCAAAGATCCAACTCAAAGCACTGGGGATTGGTTGCTGTCGCCTCAGTGGCCAATGAGCTTGCTCCTCAGCTTTTAAATGCAATACGTATCATGTATTTGGAGACCCTCTTCCACCTGTGTTTAGATTTGCTATGTGGATTCATGTATGTTATGTTTGCTGCAGTGTGTTATATTATCTTAAATAATAACTGGCAGTAAATAAACTGGGAGTTTCAGTACTTGCTCTCAATCCAACAGCAGCAGCATAGCATATCTGTAACATCATATCCACGTATTCATTATCACATTAATTCTCTCTAAGAGTTGTCATGACAGAACTCCTTTTATTGACTTTACCCTACTTAACCTTCAAAACCTACATTTGCAAAAAGCTATATTGCACTCTACTGGTGCACAAGTTATTTGAAATTGCATAATTGGGACGCTAGTTGAATCTTTTAGTTAAAAGTAACAGTGTGCAGTACCTCCAGTTGTAATGCTGAATCATGGGTTTGAGGTGCCAGCCAGAGGAAACAGGACTGAGTCCTTTACTAAAGCACTCATTATAAATAGCCCCAGTGTAGATGGAGAACAACCCCATCATGAGGATCAGATACCTCCCGCCAAACAGCATACGCCAAATCTAAGATACACACAGAAAATAAATACTAACACTTTAGTTTAAGTGGTGTGTTATCTGCCTATTATTAAGATATTGGCTCTATTAGTATTCTGCATGGTCTTATTCTACATATCTTATCCAACCTGATCCCTAAACCTAACTACTACTTTAATAACTATAAAAAGGAACAAATTAAGAGATTATTGAAGCAAAACTCACATATATGGTTTATTAATAGCAAGAATTGTACCTTTAAAAAGTGTGGCCAAAAATAAAAAACTAACAACCTACAAACCTAATGCTAAGCCCAATGAGCTAGCTGATCTGCCAAGGGTAGCAGGCTGAGGACCTGAGGCATAAGTGTGAGAATCAGCCCAGCAATACAGTTCTCTAGCACAGTGTTTCCTAACCCTGTTCCTGGGGGCACACCATCAGGACATTTTTGGTTGTCTCCCTTATCTAATCCAATTCACCTCAGGTTTTGGAGTCTCTCTGTAATGTTTTGATAAGTTGATTCAGGTGTGTTTGATTAGGGAGAGGTTGAAAAGGTGTACTGTTGGCGTGCCTTCAGGTTCACAACCAGATTTTCATACAAATTCACATTAACAAACAAGGCAGTCCAGTGACAGAGTGAACAAAGCAGTCTAGAGGCAGAGCGAACAAAGCAGTCCAGAGGCAGAGCGAACAAAGCAATCCAGATGCAGAATGAACATAAGAAGTCCAGAGGCA
>CAIGQZ010032813.1:15083772-15108000 GCA_903798205.1 Danio tinwini
TGTGTGTGTGTGTGTGTGTGTGTGTGTGTGTGTGTGTGTGTGTGTGTTTGTGTGTGTGTGTGTGGACCCCCTGAAATAGCAGTGGCCACCCCCTGTAAAAAAAATTGTAGCTCCGACAATGGTTTGTTCGTATTAGTGAATACCTTAACTAACATAAACTGTCCTGTATTGTAAAGTGTTACCAAAATATCACATGCAAAAGCAACAAAATTTGTGGTGTGTCTAAATATATGTTTAGTTATTTAACTGTTATGAAGTGAACTTTCGAACATTTAAATTGTGTCCAAACCATCTGAACTAGATTCCCTGCATGCTCTTATTTCAGAGAGAATGCAATTCTTCAAAATAAAAGGACCAAGGAATCATTCTGCTCACTGTTTTGATGTCCACTATCCTGCTTTCCAGCCCCTGAAGTATTCCTTCCCTCTCCTCCAATCCTTCCGGATACACAAAGGTATGTGTGCGGAAACTGTGAAAAGAGAGACCCAGAATGTGCATTATATTATTCATTTCAAAATGAATCAAATGAGGTGAGATTTAATAAAAGCATAAAACCGTAAGCTATAATTAAAACGAGTTACCAATCGCAGATCTTCTTTACTTTCTGTCCAATCTGCTCCCCCCAAAAAGAGATCACAAAGACAGTCCACTGAATAGTCTCTCCCTGTGAGCGGGACAAACATCATGTACATGGTTAGTTTGATATGTCTGTTGAAATGTCTTATCAGATTGACAGTAATGTGATAGTCTCTTACGGTGTCGGGCTCCTCCAGCCTTTCCTCCATCTCCCAGAAGTTTACGATGATGTATCCACGACAGGCCCGCCACAGCAGCCGCTCAAATACCGGCACCTTCCATGGATGGACCACACCAGCAACAAAACTTCACAGGAAGGTAGTTCACATCATTTGAAATGTGAAAATAATATCACAACTTCTAGTGCTGTCATTTTTTTGTGAGGAAATCAATGTCATCAGGTGTTTGTGTCAAACATTTGAATTCTTTTATCATTTACTCATTCTCCACTTGTTCCAAACCTGTTTGAGTCTCTTGCTTCTGTTGAACACAAAGCAAGGTATAATGAAAACACAGTAAAATACAGCCATTTTAGCCACTTATAGTATTTTTGTTTCCAATAGATGTCAATGGTTGTTTTTATCCAACATTCTTCAGAATATCTTCTTTTGTGTAGAGCAGAAGACAGAAGTTCATAAGTTTAAAACCACTTGGGTGTGAGTAAATGAGGAAATGCACATTTTTGTGTGAACTATCCCTTTAAGAAGTGGTGCTTCATACATCTCAATGGACTTTTTCTGCAAAAGTGTTGCTAATGTGTAAAGCTAAATTTTCACAGACCAAATTCTAGTAATTCTATAATCAGTCCTTGTATTTGGGAATTTTGATTGTATTCATTTTAATTTAATAGACTTTTTGCATGCATAGAAATAGCTAATGTGTCCACGCCTCAGTGTTTACATGTTTAAGCATAAATATTGTAATAACTGAAACCCTACCTTCACATTAGTCATACTTAATCATAGTCAACATACGTTTTATTGGCTAAAAAGGTACATTTTCACTTCTGAAAACACACTTTTCAAATGAAATGACTGGATTTCTCCTGCCAAATTTCACTGAGCTATAGTAGATGAACTGTACTAAGTGTACTTCAGGCATCTACATTCTGAGAGTTTGTGCCCTTCTGAGTGCGCCTGGATCACACTAATCAGAAATGTCAATTTTTAATTAAGATTGGGATTATTTAAACTGAATAAATAAGCTTTGCATTGATGTATGGTTTGTTAGGATAGGACACTATTTGGTCAAAATACAACAATTCGAAAACCTAGAATCTAAGATTTCAAAATAATTAATCAATACCAATAGGAATCGCCTATAAAGTAGTCAAAATTAATTTCTTAGCAATGCATATATGTAATCACAAATTAAGTTTTGATACATTTAGGCTAGGAAATTTGCTAAATATCTTTGCTAAAGAAGATATAAGCAGTAATAGAAGTATACACAAGCCTTTAGATCAGGGATGCCCAAACTGTTTCTTATGAAGAGCCAAAAATCTAACTTGATTAAGGCTAGTGGGTCGAAGGTAAATATAGGGGCCATGGGTAATTTCTTTATTTATTTAATAATATGTAAACTAGAAAACATTGCTTTATATTAAAGGGTACCTAGGTTACCACTTTTTCCAGATTTAATATAAGTCTTTTGTGTCTCCAGAATGTGTCTGTAAAGTTTCACCTCAAAACACCCATCAGATTTTTTATTATACCTGTCATAAGTTTCTATTTTGTAGCATTTAGCATCAGTTAACAGTTTTTGTGTACTGCGCCTTTAAGGCTAGTCCTTCACGCCCACCGTTTCCATGTGCCTGGCAGCGGCTCCCTCAGCTGTGTCAGACAACAGACAAACATGAAGGAATAAGATCTCACGTAACGTTTTTGAGGAAAAACTACAGTAAGAACTTTACCAATGAGAATTTGATGCATGTAGTGAAGTTGCAAGGATGAGTCACACACAATGTCGTTACAAAGTTCACGCACACACACAAATACACACACACACAGCGCTGACAGGCACACACACAGCCAGCGCGCGTTTAGCTTTGCACTGTTTTTGCATGCAAATGTGACAGGATACAGGTTAATCTCCACTGCTGTATGGATTTCTGTTATGTCAGTGTACAAAATAAACCTGATTTAACATCCACAAACCGGGATTCAAGCGTCTTTTATAATTGTTCTGACACGCGGCTGTGGTGATGAAGTAAATCTGAAGTAAATCGCTGTAATTCATTACACACATGCACTGTTTTAAAACATTTTAAACTTGTAAAACTCACTCTTGATCACATTTGATGATGATTGATGATCCTAGCAAACTGAACAGACTTTTATTTACGGTTGCTTAGTGTAGGCACATCCTGGTCCTGTGTCTGGTTGATATGATTATACACGTTACTACGGAGACATGTTAATATGCAGCTGTCAATCAATTCGGTGGGCGGGGGAACCGCACTCCTACTTCAAGTTGTGGTCGGTCTGAAAACCGCTCCAATTGGTCCACCGTTTTTATGTTGTTAAATTGAAAAAAAAGGACTGGGTGTGTTTATATCACCCCAATATGACGGTCTATACACCATACATACACATATGTCTGTCCAAACAGCTTGAAAAGTAGATTTTTCACCATAGGTGCCCTTTAACTAATACAGTATATTTTTACATTACATTTTATAATGAACTTATTACAGTATCTCATTTGAAACAGAATGGAGTTACATTAGTTTTTGCCTTGATTTGCTCGCTGATGTCTTCTTTGTTGTCCTCTATCCATCAAGTGACAGTATTTACATTTTAAAACTCAGATTAATTTACAACATTTCATTTCAGTTTGCTTTTTTGTATCTCAGCAATAAAATAAACAAACAAAAAAGGTTACGTCAAATTAGAAATGACGATATCTGTTAAAGGCATTGTCTCCACTTCTCTCCATCATTCTCACTCTCTTTTCAGATAGGATGGTGGGCCAAATCAAAGGTTACAATGGGCCAAACTCTGCTTTAGATAGATATCCTCACCTCAAACGCATATCTTGCCTGCTGTCCAGTAATGCTGATGTCTCAAGAGTCAGAGGTGGAACCTTGAAGGACATTATGAGACCGTTTGGTGAGCATTAAAGAGACATCTCTTAGAGGTAAGCATGCTAAAAGCTGTATTATTTCTTTTTACCTGAGAGGTTGGTAGTAAAATGCTCTGCTTCAGGACCCCTCTGTACTGGCTGAGCTGGGTCAGCTGGTTACGGAGACTGTCCCTGTTCCTGGACACCTACAGTACATAAACACTTGCTCAAGATCATCACTTGCACTACACGCAGAGCTGGGTAGATTACTTAATACTTAAAGGTGACGTATGTAAGTTTTTGACTCATCTAAAGCATAAAAACACAATAATATGTGTGCAGATATTTATGAAACATACTTGTTTATCTGAAAGCAATGCTATAGTCAATTATTCTGCTGAAAATGCGTTTAGTGTAGGAATGTCTGTCTTTGTTTGGTTCTATATATTTCTATATACAGCACCCCTGGTTGCCTTGGTGGTAAACACAGAGTATTTCCTTTGAGTTATGAAGAGTGCCTCAATGTATGCAGGCACAGCAGAAAATATATGACCTCCGTAGGACAGCAGCAGCCCAAAATGAGACGCAGATTCAGAGTTATAAAAATCCACATGAGGCTCAATCATCAGGCATGCTCGCTCCATTTGTGTCGTCAATCTGGCAACCTGTTTAGTCGTCAGAGTAGGGGCCGGATGAAAAAACCCTCTCCAATATTTTGAATTTAGAGTGTAAACCTGTCAATCCTACATACTGCACCTTTAATCATATACTCATAACAAATTACAAGACAAAATGTAATCTTTTAGATGACACTTTTATGGTAATAGATTCTGATTACTTTTGTGCCAATTTGAAGTCACAGAAGGATAATATTTCACAATTCTGACAGACACAAAGAAAAAATATATCAATACTTTAAAAAATACTAACACTAATATACCTTGTTGTTGGTGTTTGTTGATATTAACAATGATTAAAAATCACATCTTATGATTTTAAAATATTTGTTTAAAAATATGCACATTACAAAACATTACACACAAAACAGCAACATTACAATAACACACTAAAAAAAGGGGCAAAATCTCTGCTACATCAAATATTTAATAAAAAACACTAGAATTGCATTTCACAATATCAAAAAATAAATAAAACAATAGCAACAAAAAAGTGAATCACAAAGAATTATGACTGAATTATAATTATGGCATATTATGAAAAAATATATAAATGTAAAAAATAGAAAAATCAATGAATTAGAGCTGCACGATTAATCAAAAAAGATTGTGATCTCGATTCGACCCCCTGGACGATCTTAATCCAGCATTTCTACGATTTTGCCAATCATATATTCAAGTTCAGGAGAGAAGCAAAGGCGGCTGCACAAGTCTTCTCATTGTTTTACATACATTGCTCAGCGACATGGACACCTCTAAATTATGTTGAAAGGGTCACATACTGTATTTATAAGTTATATTTCACCCAAAAATTTTATTTTTGTCTTCATGCAATGATGTTTTTGCGGCCACGAAATCACACGTGACGTGAGCTGCTGACCGTGAGCTGTTACCACCAAGCGGCAACCTCCTGCTCACCCTCGCAAAACCAATACAGAAGTAACTAAAACTGCACTTCATCGACAAGCCTTGGGGGGCTGGCTCCAGGAAGTCCAAGTGCTTTCTCTCTGCATTGGTAAATTGGCCCTTTTTACAGCTGATAAAAACATGTTGCCTGGTACAAATGATGGCTTTGGTGCATATAGCTATGATTACCCTTGATGACAACTGTGAGGGGGGTGAATTTTTTTATAACTCATCCATTTCGTTTTTATTAAGTTATATTAAGTCTGCATAATTAAGGGCGTGGCCACTTGAGTGACAGCTAGCGCTGTCTCGTCACCTCAGCTGATTCTGGCTAATTAGTCGCTGAACTCCGCATATACATCGTATTTTTGTTTTGGTTATTGTTTCTTTACACAGTTAATTGCCTTTTGGAATTATTTCCTGCAATTATCAGATGATATGGCATGCTGTGTGGGCTTAATTGTGCTTACAACCCGTTCAAGTTGCCTCCATTTCCCAGGTGAGTGAAATTTTATACTTATATACTATCTCTATAAATGTATTTGTTTTATTTATGATCATTTATCATTTATAATGTTCTTTAGACCACTATTGCACTCCAGAATCTGACACATTGATTAGCTGTAGACTATAAAATATCATCTGAAGCGTTGTCATACAGTGTTAGTGCTGGATTTTTTTAAACAGCCTTGCATTTACTAACAGACTATATCTGAAGTGTTTAATAGTAATTTGCGTTTTCCTCCTGTTGAAAAACATCATAAGAACAATGTTTAGTGGCTCAATGTGTTACAACAGTGTTTTTAAAAGTCTAAACACTATTGATATAGTGTACAACCAAGCACGTGTGGTCAGAACACAAACGAGTCACAGGTAATGAAGTATTAAACGTTCTCCCAAAGTAAAAAGTCTGTCTAATCCAGGTCTAAGCAAAATGCCGAGAATCCAGCATGCGTCTGAAGCTCCGCTCACTCTCCGCATCTTTGCCCTTATTTGGTATCCCGCGTTTGATGTGATGACGCGTGAACAAAATGGCGATGGTCGGACATTTGCAGTGTTCAGAAACCTATGGGTGACGTCATGGATACTACGTCCATATCTTTTACAGTCTATGGTTACCACATAGAGGGCGGGCGCGCGCCCTACTTAATGATAGACGTATGCGCGTCTGTGAATAACAGGTAATAAAGTTCTAAATGACATTCAGTTTGTGGCACAGAGTGATTGTTTGGGAGCCGCGCGGGAAGTATAAACAGCACTTGGCAGTGAAAATGAAACCAAAAGCCCTCACATCATTTAAATGATCATATCACATTTTACAGTTATGATTACGACAAGCATTTAATATGTTTTTCTTTCATAGCGAACACAGAGTGTTGTGCATAAAAATAACTGTTTAACAGTGTCAGTATAACTACTGTAGACTATATGATGTTGAATATAATGTAAGAGGGTATCTGATAATGACAAATGTGTGATTTTACCAGTGAATAAATAATCTAATAATGTTGTCAATGACAGATTGCAAGCATTTGTCTCAAACATAATAATTCAACTTCAAAATTATGAATAATTGTATTCTGATGTTGTGACTTTACTGTGCATTAATGACCAGCAGGGGCGCTGCTAGGGGGGGAAAGTTAGGACGATTCTAAGGGCCCAAACATTCAGGCCCCGTTTACACTAATACGTTTTTAGTTTTAAAACGCCTAAGTTTTGCTACGGTTACGCCATACGTCCACACTACGCTGGAGTTTTCGAGCCCCGAAAACGGAGCGTTTTGGAAACGCAGGACAGACCGTTTTCATTCTAAAACGCTGCTGCTCCGTCTCAGTGTAAATGGGGGAAAACTGAGACATCTGAAAACGGAGGCGGGGCTGCAGACATTAGCCAATCTGATTGGGGCTTTTCCTCAATATTAAGTAGCCTTCACACAGTTCAGTGACAGTCCTGCATCCTCTCCTTGTAAGTTCAGACTTCGCAAGTTTGATATGGGAAACAAACTCCCGAGTGTGTACATGGTACTTTAAAAAAGTCATTCACATCACCCTGGCTATGCTGTTTCACTTTCTTAACAATAAAATGAAAACATGACATAAGGAACTGTCTATTTTTATTTTGATATTAGCAACTTAACAGACATGAAAAAATGTTGAGGCATCGTGTAGCTGCATAATATAAGCGTCATCTTCATGCATATTTATAACAAAACGGAGCCTATACTGCCTCCTTTCATTTTCATTGAAAATACGAAACACCCTCACTTTCATTGAATAGCTATCAGTTTTAATAAGTAATAAAGGCCATTATAAAAGTATAACCCACAATAAGTTTATACAATAGAGAAAATAAAGGGAAGCAATTAGTCAGGATTAATTAGGATATTAACCTAACTTATCTGCGCTCAGCCAAAACACGTTACCTGAGAACAAGTAATAGATTCAAAAGACCAAAGACAGGGAATATGTCATTAGATATAGACAACAAGATGAATTAAATATCACGTTTAACAAATATAGTGAGATTAGATCCAGCGGGAGATCCGTGATGAACAGTCTGACGAGGACAGCTCTCATATGGGTATGTGCTCAAGGCACGCTGCAGCCCATGCCAGAGAGTGTGTGTGTGGTCACGTGATGTGCGTCTTCACCGTTTTAGTGTAGACGGAGGGCTGTTCAGAAATGCTGGGTGAAACGCTAGTGTGGATGCGGATCGTTTTCATTCTAAAACACTGTTTTAAAACTAAAACGTACTAGTGTAAACGGGGCCTCAGGGGCCCCTAGAGACATTATCAAGGACCCGCGACATTCCATCCCCCCGCAGCTCTACAATAAATCTTAAACTATTTACTGTTAAATAGTATGTAACCCATAAAAAGTAACTGTAGTCTGATTACAAGTATTTAAAGAAGTACTTTACATTTACTCTTGATTTTTGTAATCTGGATGTCACATAATCCGTTACTACCCAGCTCTGACTACATGTTTATCACAGTCTCCTTTTCAGAACACCAGAGACTGATGATTTGTAAGCATCAAACCTCTCTGAGCTCTCTGGCCAGTCGTTCGCTCTCCTCCTCGATGCAGAGCAGCTCTCTCGGCTGTGGGGCTGATGGGATTGGGCTGGAGCTGGGGAGAGGCCCTTTCAGAGGAGGATAGAGAGAACGACTGATCTCTTGCTCCAGATATTCTGATAAATAAAGGGGACAACATGTTGAAGATGCGCACAGTCAGACTACACTGATTATGCTGAGTGCCTATGAGTAAAAAACAGCTGATTTACATAATAGGTGGTTAGTTACTGTAGACTTACTGAAGGTTTTTTCTAGTTCTTCACATCTTCTGACTTCTGACACAAACTTCCTCTGAAATGCGTTCACATTTGGATTCAACTGAAAAAATTGGGTTTAAGAGAGGCAAAAAGAGATAAAAACAAGGTAAATTGTCAATAACAGAAGGATATGAGTACAAATTTTTATTTGTAAAATTTATATTTGAACATTCTGTGTTGCCAATAAAAAGGCGCTAAGCTCTGATTGAAAGGTCGCTAAACATCACTAGATTATGACATACGTCAATATGCATATTACTGACGTCATCATGTCCAACCATTTCTGTAGAAAGCTGTAAAGCTTTCTTTAATAAAGGGGTATTTATATTTGCACTACACTTTATATATGCATATCAAATTAACTACATTTATTTTTGTTTAAATACAGTATGTCAGTATAGTTGTGTAGTGAATTTGCAGTAATCTCTCAGACAAGTTCAGAGAAGTTCAGAAACTCACTAAAATCTCTGTGATTGTAAACAAGAAAAGAATAAACGGCCCAATTAAATTGTTAAATTTAAAACAAAGAAGCAGATCGATTTGACTGTACAAGGGAAAAACCTCACACTGCAGGACTAAATCATTTGCCATTGGTACGCAAGGAATGATCTGCTCTCATACTGACTGGGAGGACTGGGCTGCCTGTGAGCGCTCTGAGGCGGAGGTGGGGCTGACAGCATCACCCGCAGCCCATTGAGAAGAGTAATGACGTTACAGTAAGGACAGATGAGATTCTAAAAAGTCTCCAACAAAAAAAAAAAAAAAAGTCGCTAGATTTGTCGCTATAGGGGTCTGACAAGTCTCTAAGTTGGCAACACTGAACACTCGGTCTGTATTCAGATTTTTTACGTTTTTTTTTACAGATCTTTAATGTTCAACAGGGTTGCATTAATTTAATATAAATAAATAAGCAAAGTAATAATATAGTCAATATTAATACAATTTAAACTCTTTATATGTAAATTATGTTATATTTATTTAAGTTGTACTAAGAAAGAAAAATATATACACGTTTTTTTATTGTCTAGATGCGATACAGCTGTAGATACTTGCATCAATATATATCCATAATATTTGAGATACTGTACAACAATAATTAATATTTTTACATTACTGTGCTGTCTTGGGGTAGGGGTATACCTTAATAAAATCCAATTTAATGGGTAATTTAATAAATAATATGAATAACACTCTTTATAATTACTGTTTTTACATTACTGTTATGATTATGTTTAGAGTTGGAGTAAGGTTAGACATTAATAAAATACAATATAATATAATACAATATAATATAAATAATATGAATAATTCTCATTAACTTCCGGCCACAGCCGTATCCCTTCTAGCAACAATCCAAATGTTGAGCCAAGTCAAACTATTTATTTAATTTTTATTTAATTCTTACTGACCTCAAATACTAAAACAGCAGTATTTGCATTAAACTCACATCTCTGAATTCGACTAAACCCAGCTCCCCAAGCTCACTGACGCAGTTGTAAGCTGAACCAGCCTGTAGAAAGATCTGGACCAGACACATCTCCTCACTTCGAAAGAGGCATCCCATGTTAGTCTGAAATAAGAAGTTAATACACAATACAACATGAACAGTAAAAAAAATATTTAAAGCATATACATCTCTTGCGAAAATGAACAAATGAACAGTATGCGCTTATTTATTGCATTTAAAGGCCTGTATTTATGAATAGAAGCTTCTTGGCTAATTGGACAGCTTGTGCTTTTCTTCATTTTGATGTAGAAAGGGTTTGTGCACTGATCGGTTGCATGTGACAGTGGTTAGTTAGTAATCTAATTGAGATTTCATAGGGGATTCACTCGGTTGGTCATATGATGAATACTTCAGAAAAGCAAACCTCAATTAGAGTCATCTGAAACTTATCTGAGATAAAGCATCATCTGTGTTCAGTACTTAATAAAGCGTTATAAAATGACATGGATGACTGTTATTAATTATAGGAAGAAACTAGGAAAGATCATATTAATGCAATGGGTTTAGCTCAAATGAAACAGCAGAGTATATTGATTGTCTCATAAATTCATTAATTTTCTTTTCGGCTTAGTCCTTTTATTAATCTGGGGTCCCACAGCGGAATGAACCGCCAACATATCCAGCGTATGTTTTACGCAGTGGAGGCCCTCCTAGCTGCAACCCATCACTGGGAAGCATCCATACACACTCATTCACACACATATACTATTGACAATTTAGCTTACCCAATTTACCTATACCACATGTCTTTTGACTTATGGGGGAAACCGGAACACCCGGAGGAAACCCACGCCAACACGGGGAGAACATGCAAACTCCACACAGAAACATCAACTGACCTGAGGCTCGAACCAACAAACTTCTTGCTGTGAGGGGATCGTGCTACTCACTGCGCCCCCGTGTTGCCCCTTATCTCATAAATTTAAAGTTACACTATTTATTAAAATCTCCTTGTTATTGTTGCGCATTAAAGTGATAGTTCACCACCAAAAAATGAAAATTCTATCACAATTTATTCGCCTTTTTCTTGTTTCAAACATTTATGATTTTCTAGCTTAAATTGAAAAAAAATGAACCCCTAAAAAAATCTGAACAAGTTGTAAACCTGTAATCATTGACTTTCATAGTAGTCGTTTTTCCTACTATGGAGGTTACAGGTTACATGTTTTCAGCTTTCTTTAAAATACATTTGTTTTCTACAAAATAAAGAAACTCATAAAGGTTTAAACCAGTTGAGGGTGAGTAAATAGTAAGTACATTTAATTTTAGGTGAACTATCTTTTTTACGTAATGTGTTAATTAACCTTTAGAAATTGGTTCAGGGTTATTTCATGTATTTAGGCTGCTATTGTACTTGTAACAAATGGAAAAGAACGCTGTAATATTAAATACTACATACCATAGAAATATGAACTCTCATTGCGGTTGCACTTTATTTTAAAGTAGGCTACTGTATAAAAAAAAATTATAATACATCTTTAAACCCACCACTGAACTTAACCTAATATTTGTTTGAACCTAATATTAACCTAAATTTAAATTATTACAATTTATAAACAAGTTAGCTTATTGTACTGTATTTCAAGTGCATTGTCCCGTGTTTACCGGTCACCGTTAGCTGTAACGTTACAGAAACCCCGTCATTGTGTCTTTAAGGACAGTGTAATAAATCCGTGCTGCTAAAAGCATTTTCAGTTATCATCATAAATTATTAACCATATGTGGTTGGCTTGTGGCAATAGCCGAGAAAGCACTTTGGCTAATGTAATGCTGTCTGGTGTAAAAGCCTCAGTCAGTGTGCCGTTACTGCAGCAGCATGGCGGAAAAACGTAAACAAAACCCGGCGACAGAATTAGGACATCACTGTTACAGTCAACAAACGCGCGTAAATTGCTTTATTTGATGTTTGCATAACACAAACATCAGCATGTATGACTTTAATAATGAGCTCTGTTTATATAATAATTCATCTCAAATGCGCATTAAACTGACAGACTTACCTTTAGCTGGAGACGATCGATAGATCCAAGTCGATAGAAGAAAGATTATCCACAATTTGATGTCATGGTCGGTTGTGTTTTTCTGAGGCTGTGCGATGTAAACAGCATGAGCTCGTGGCCGCTCATTACTCCAGCTCAGTCACTGCCATGTGATTCAGACACTGACTGTTAGACCTGCTGCAGCGCGCAAAAACACACACCATCCTACCTCTAAACCCAATGAAAATCATATCGTGGATGCCAGTTAATTAGATAATATTTTGGAATTACATTGTAATATATCCACGTGCCATTTTTTTATATAATGGAACGCACAATCTAAAATATAAAATGAATATATGTGGAAAAATGTCAATCCTTCATAAAAAAATAATAATACAGCAAGCTAATTTAGAGTAAATATAAGCCTATAGTGCTTTGAATGTGTATTATATTGTATTCTGTTCTTTACAATGCTGGTAATGGATGCTAAAGCAAAAGCCTGATAAACTGCAATGAATACTGTAGGCTACAACTACATTAAACTGGATAAAACTAGTTTGTTTATAGTACTTGTATTACCATCAACTATGGTTTTACCATAATATTACTTGACTATAATATCAAAAACTATAGTATATAATATTTATAAATGACTATAGTATTTTTTCAGTAAGGTGAAATAATGTGAGAGAAACTGTCAAAAAAGTGAAATGACATTTTAATTACTTTCTTAATAATCCTGTTAGAAATTGTGATTTTTAATGGAATTTAAGTTTGTCTTGTAGGATCCTGGAATCCTTACACTGTATATATAGATGGAAAGACAGAGAAACCATAAGAATTATAAGAAATCATGCTGAAACATATAATGACTCGTTTCCACTGACTGGTTCGGTACGGGTCAGTACGCTTTTATGGCCGTTTCCACTGTAAAAAGGCGTACCGAACCGAACCGTACCACTTTTTCGGCACCCTTTCAAAAGGGTACCAAACATGAGAAAGGGTACCAAACATGAGAAAGAGTACCAAAAGGGTCCCAAAGGCGGAGCTAGACGTGCAGCTGAATGCTATTGGTTTACAGAGAAACGTCATGAGCTCACGCAACAAGCCAGAATGAAAACAAATGAGCCGCCATGTTTTCATACACAGCTGAGAGACTATATATCCATATAATAACATATAATAACAAGCCCTGTTCAATCTGGGCTCAAATGAACATTGTCGTCGTCTTGATGAACAGCCACAAAGCCAAAAAAAGGAGCAGATTTTACCCTGTGCCCCATAGTTTTTTACGAGCCAGTCTGAAGCGCGAGCGGTTTTGCGTTTATGCTTGTGCTTGTCGCGTTTCTTTATTTGAAATAACAAACTTCTTGAGCTGATGATCATAACGTGCGCTTGATTATTGACGTGCTTTTGAAACCTGATCCTGTCAGAAACTGACAAACGCAAGAGTGACGCGCCAAAAAACAAAAGGAGAAGCCAGAAAAAAAGGAGCACATTATTTTTTCAGCAAACGTGAACAAACTGCCATGTTTAACTATTATCATCACCTTTTGGACTATTATGAACTCGGAATGATGGAATTACTTACTAACAAGAGGCTACACGTGCTGCTGAAGATTACAGACACTTTTAATCATGAGAGGTCTGCACTGACTGGTCTCTATTTCCTGCTGTTTTTAACCTTAATAAGGACTAAATGTATGCTGTGTGTAGTTTTTTGTAAGTGGTAACATATCGGAGACTGTAAGGGTCTGTATGTGTTCATATATGTTGCATTTATTTATTTATTTTATATAATTGCAGACGTTACAGTAGGCTATTTCACACTGTCATTGATCTGCAGTTATAATTGATGTTTATAGAAAAGTTAGTAATAAACATTTATACAGAAGTATTTATGTGTGTAAAGCATCTGTTTTGTGAGAAGTGCTTCTCATATGATATGTGAGCGACCCGTACAGCTTTACTTAAGACATTTTCTCGAGCGAAAATGACGTTGACTGCAACTTTCTGTCGTACACCACGCCAACCAAAAGAGTACCATTGGTACCCTTTTAGCAGTGGAAATGCAAGCCTGATAAAGGTGACCCGTACCGACCCGAACCGTACCAGTCAGTGGAAATGAGCCATAAAACTACTGTAAATGGTTTGACTAATAATTCAAACAGTTTAAAGTTAATATCTTTATTCAAAGATTTAACTGTGTTGACAATAAAATATAAGCACAAGATGTGCTGTTTTAATACAATACACTATTGTAAACATACAAAGGATCAATTTAATCAGTGTTGAGGAAAGTTCAAGCAAACTGCAAGACTCTTAAAAAGGATACTTTTTGTTTATGACAGAAAAAAGTTGGAAAAGTGCACCTTTAAAATACTTGAAATGTCTCACACTAAATTTCTATAGACCTACCTTATTTGGTTTCTATTCAAATTCTGTAGAAGTGGTCCTACAAGATGTTTATCTGAATTAAACAGCTGCTATTATTTTTTCCTACACCCCATGATGACTTCAGTGAAGCTGATGTAAACAATGAATGAACACTTTTATCCTCACAGTTCAATAGCATTGATTAAACTTAACAAATTACTTTTAGCAGATAATGAATAACTTGAAACAGTTCTTAGTCTGCAGCTACATTAAGTGATTGTTAAATATTACTGTAAATGCAAAGAGAAAATCATCTGGGGAAATTTCTATAAACGTTTCTATAAATGTTGGAATGGCAAATGTAAGAACCAAACAAAATAATATTTTATTTTATTTACAGGTTTGGTTTTTTATCAGTCTTAGAAATTTTACCAGTTTCAGACAAAGCTTAAAATCAACACAATTTGAAGAAGGAATGATACAGGTTCTCCTATAAAATAGGGGAAATGTGCTGAGTGTTAGTTACTGTTCCTCAGAGAAGCTTACTGAAAGTCTCCTGTGGCATGAAGTAAGAGACACAGCATCCTCATGAGCTCTCATGTCTGCATTCAGTTACCAGAGACAACAGACCACACTTGAGTACATCACTAAAGGAGAAAGAAGACATGGAGGAAGGAAAAAATTGTGTTCAAGTAAATCTTTTTTTTCATCTACATCTCCTAAATCATTTTCATCATTGCCAACCTTTTTTTCCTTACCAATCTCAAGACATTCAAGTTTATATTACCTCTGTTTCATCAGTTTTAACATATCATGTGGAACAACTTAATGTGTCTGAGAACTGTAACAAATGACCATAATTAACAGTTCCCCATAGCTTGTGATTCACATGTGTTTTTAGTTTACTTACACTTTCGAGTTCCATGTGGCATGAACTTTTGATGTTGAAAATCAAACAGAAGCACTAGTATTTGTATATTGTAATTTACATGACCAACCCAGACAATTTCACCCTTTACCTGGTTGACCTACAATAAATAAAAATACATTTTACTTGTAATGCACTCTTCTAGCACAAAGTTACAGTAAAATAAAACAAAAACAAATGGACCCAATATTGAACCCTGAGGAACTCCCTGTCAAGCAGGCATATGTGTATCCTATGTCTTCAAATGTGTGCAGTATGAATGAAATTTACCATGTTGTTACAGTAAACTGACCTTCTAGTGTCGCTTCACCACCATTCATTAATCCACTTTTGAGGCCTCATAGGATAGTAAAAGGTCCATCAGATAAACACAATAGCATCTTGTCAGATGTAGGAAGTTATCCTGGTAGACTTTTTTATGTATTATATGTTTGTCATAATATTTAGGAAAATGTGTCAATTCTGATACAATAGCAGTAAAATGAAAGCAACTGATTATGGAATAGTTGTGTCATAGTAATAACATTGTAGTGAATACATTCATGCAATGTACATTCATACACTCTCAGAAATAAAGGTACGCGAGCTGTCACTGGGGCGGTACCTTTTCAAAAGGTACAAATTTGTACCTTAAAGGTCCATATTAATACCTCAAGCATATTAGTACCTAAGAAGTATAAAAGTGTTCCTCTTAAGATTTGTAGGTACTAATATATACTTTCGAGGTACCAATATGGACCCTATAAGTACAAATGTGTACCTTTTTAAAAGGTACCACCCTAGTGAGTTTGCGTACCTTTATTTCTGAGAGTGTACTATATAAATCATTATTTGCAATGGTCATGAAGTATTTGTTTAAAATAAGAGTAGGTCAGAATGAATAAAGTTGGACCAAAAAGACACTCTTTGCTAGAGTAATAGAATTGAAAGCAGCATCTTAAGGGATAGTTCAGCCAAAAAATGAAAATTCTGTCAGCATTAACACACCCTTGACTTTTTCTATATTGCAAGATTGTACTCACTATAACGTTGTTTCTATCATGCGACCCATTCCATAATCAGTTGCTTTCGTTTCACTACCATTGTATCAGAATTGACACATTTTCCTAGGTGAAAAAAATAATATGACAAACATATACATGTAGGGCACCTATGATGTTGAAAACCTATTTGTTTTTCCTATTATGGAAGTCAGTGGTTGTAGCTTTCAAACATTCCTTAATATATCTTTTGTACTCAACAACAACAACAAAAAAAACAACTCAAACTGGTTTGAAACAAGTCAATGCATCAACTTCAGTCAGTTTACAATTTACCCCCCTCTGCCCCCCCCCCCAAGTTTTATGTAGTCTCCAAGAACTCAATAATGAAACCGACGTTCACAATCATGTTGCACTGTTTGCTTCAACCTTAAATAACTCTTGCACGATATTAAACCTTAAATACCTCTTTTGCACAACACTGTTCAGTCTCATGTAAAAGTACTTATAGCCTGTCTTATGTATATAGTTAAGTATCTTGTATATGTTAGCTAGTTATGCATGGGTTTTTAAAAATAGCTCTTATGTCCAGTGTGGTGTTTGTGTTTGCATTTTGCATGTCCACAGTGGACTATTCACCCTTTTGCATCACTACATTTTGTATTTATGTTTATTAAACTGTTACTACTTTTTGTATCCCTACTACAGGACATATCCACTTCACAACTATTCATTAGCATTGCATGCAAAGCCAAGAGTGATGCATGCTGGGATAAGCGGAGGGGTGTTGTAGCCACGCCTTAACGTATGTATCCTGATTCCTGCGTTTGTTTATGCAGCCTTGCCAGCCTGAGTCGTTGGCCTCTCTATGAATGGAAGCTCAGCTTTTTAGAAGGAACAGCTGAAGACTAAAACAGTAATATATTTAGACACTCCATATTCGGGGGCATAAATAAGGTTTGGATAATTAAATAACCTACTAATGTATTTATTTTGTGTTAAATAAAAATAATTCGTATTTAAAATTAATTATAATTTAATAAATTATATTTATAAATTAATTTTATTGATTAATTTATGACAAAAAAGATTAAAGCTCACATTAGATGTTTCAAAAGCGCGCATAAAGTTAAGTAGACACTTTCCACATTTGTTGCGTTATTTCATACTCAGTCCAGACAAAAGCACTAATCGTCCATAACATCCCAGATAATCAAGACAAAACACATGGAATGTGCCCTGGGCGGTGTGCAGTTGCAGTCGCACGCACGATAGCAGAGCTCTGTAGCAGGGGGGTTGAGTTTGACTACTGGACACTCCTACAGCCGAACACAATTTACAGCAGTCGGACACGGTTAAATCTCAAATTTACAACGGGAACAGCCAAAAGATTTAATAAACTGTGAGTACGCTATGTTTTTTCGGCAGGTAGAATATTAGCCTTTGTTAGAACTGTGCAAATAAACACATAGAGAGTGCGGACAGTCCGCTTATTTTCTTGCGTTCTCGTTTTTCTCCGATGTTGTTTATGATTCCGTTTTCTCCTTCCGGTTATATCTTCATTTTAATCCGCATTCAACAAGGCGCGTTAGTTGTTTGTACATTTTATTGTTTACAAACAAATTCGTTCGTACCCAACACTGTGTTATTCGAGCCGGTTATATTTCCGTTTGCTTTACGTGGACGCGTTTATTCGACGAATGTAACCAAAATGTAGAAACTTTGCATATACATTTGCGTCTCTTTGAGTTTCGGGTCATTGTTTGATTGTTGCTATTTATTGGGTCACTGCAGATATCTAAATCTAATTATTTCGTGGATTCCCGCGTTACATCATGATGTCATTGAGAGTCAGACCCAATCAATTCATCTTAAGCGCCTCAAAGAAGCAGATCATTAGGCGCCATCATGTGGGCGTGGCTCAACGGTTCACTATTAGTGTATTTAATATAAAAACACAACATGTTATTCATAATGTGGCGGGCGTGAACATCCCTCAACTAAAGGAATGCCGTTTATCCACAAGTTTTGTAATTGCTTTGAGAGAGTGTGCGTGTGTGGGCGAAGGGGAAACATTTTACACTTGGAGCATGAGTGTAGCAGTTTCATAAATGAAAATTTCATAGTTTCATAAGGTGCCTACTATGGAGCCAGAGCAGTCTCAAAATAATTGCATTCATAAAGGCATTGTATTACTAACGGATTGGCTTGAATCATTGATTTGTTCAGTAAGATTTGCTACTGACTGCACTAAATCCAGCTGTTCGCGAATGACATAAGATTATCAAACACAATATTACTGATATATAATATTACTCAGCGTATATATTATGCCTACACTGAAGTCAAGTCGGCTGGTCGCTACACATTCATTAACTGTGAAATGTGACAGTTTTAGCATGGATTATAAGAGCTGCTCAGCGAAATAAAACAGATGACATCTTAGTATGATGAGAGTCTGAATATTTGTGCTAGTGTGTCAAGATAAAATTGCTTGAAAAACACCTTATTATGACGCTAATTTAGTGACAAATGTCTAATAAAACTGCTAAAACTATTTCATTTTGTATAAAATAATAACTAAATGGTGGACCTTTTTGAGTTTGTTCAGTAAGGAGCGTTTTGATTAGTGGATTAAAAACTCACCGTGATTGGCTAAACAGAATATCCTCAAAAAAAGATGTGTACGAATCATGTCCTTCCAGATAGGTCTCCATAATACCATAAACTAATTCAAAGGACTCCATGCTTGTGTGAGCATTTTTAAATGCACATTCAGGAGTTCAAATAATAAATCTAACAACTCATAACTGCCTGAAGAAAGTAATTCAAGAACTTATACATAAATGTGTAAAGATTTTAAATGTGTTGATGTAGATGCATATGTGTGAGCATTTGGGAAATATTTTTGCTTTTCACTTTTAAATTGATGAATTGTGTTTTAAATTTATGAATTGGAGTTGTGGATTTATGGATTGTGCTGTACATTTATGAATTTCATGAATGCAAATGTATTATTTTCGAGACTGATCTGGCTCCATAGCCTACACATATAATCTTGTCATTCTCGATAGTTTCATGTATTTGATTTAATTAATTCAGTAATACACCGTCATGTGAAAACATTTGGACACTATTGAATTCTGTGGTTTTCAGGAAAAGGTCTGGACTTTGACTGGACTCTTGCAACAGCTTGATTAGATTTTTTCTTTTGTCTTTGTTCAGGGTATCTGTGGGGTCTTAAAAAGTCTTAAAATGTTTTAAATTTCAAAAACTAAATTTTAGGTTTCAAAAGGTCTTAAATTCACTGAAATATTGTGTTGTATGTCTTAAATAATTTTAAACAGCTCTTAATTTTCCTCTGTCCAAGTAAAGCTGCCCAATCAGACCAACATCCATCCCATCACAAACAATCCATCTAAATAAAATCAGTGAAAGAAAACTAAAAACAATTACACAATTCCTCATGATAATAACAGCAATATATCGCTTTACGTTATCTTCCATTCATACAAAAACTATTAGCAGAAGTAAGGGGGAGTAGACTAGACATAATATTTATAAATAGGCATGAAACTTAAAGTTTTATAATAGAAATGCATTAGGTTGAATAAAAGTTATACTCAATTTGCCAACAAATATATATTTTTGATTATTCATGTAATTGCCTCCACAATAAATCTACTTTTTAAATCTTAACAATTTAACTTGTCATGAAAAAAAAGAAAGTAATATTATCTTGAAAATAGTGTATACAACTAATTTTTTGTTTTGACACATTGATGTCGCTAAGAACAAAAAAAATTAGAAACAATCATTAGTGTTTAGCCCTGTATAAGTCTAAATTTCATTCATAATAGTCTTAAAAAGCTCTTAAAGTCTTAAATTTGACATGAAACCTGCAGAAACCCTGTTGTTATAGAAGTCATATGCTTTCTTCAGAAGATGCAACTTTGCATACCTTGCAAGTGTGCTGCCATATTTCTTTGGGGTTTATTTTTAGCAAGTAGAGGCTTTCCTCTGTCAACCCACCCAGACATGCCATACTTGTCCTGTCTTTTTCTAATTGTACTGTCATGAACTTTATTATTTCACATTAGGGCAGCACAATATATCGTTTCAGCATTGATATCGCAATGTGACCATTCGCAATAATCACATCGTGAGTATACGCAATGTTGAATCTGTATTATAATTGATCATTTTGCGAGTGTTTTTTGAGGCCTGTGACTGTGTGGGGGTTTTAAAAGCATTCAGGCTTAAGAAACTGTACTGTTTGTAAATTTGACGAATTAAAAAATGTTACATTTTATTTAATTGTTTCTAAAACTAAGACTATGCAGTATTATTTTTACAATTGATTATTCAATTACTGTATACCTGAATCCAGTTTAACTCCTTGGAAAACAATAAAACACTGTTTATTTCATTTTGGTTGTAGATTGCTTCTTATATTTTATGCATATGCACTCCCCTACAGAATTGTCCCAATTCATTTTTGCAAATAGTTTTGCAACTAATCTAGTGAAATTGTGTTCATATCAATATATAATTGCAGAATAAAAAAATATAGCAATGTTAGATTTTTTTTCAATAACGTGCAGCCCTACTTCACATGTTAAATGAGGCCTGCAGAGTCTGTGGTGAACTTAAGTTTTCTGCCATCTCTTTGAACTTTACACCGTCTGATTTTGAGGTGAATTTGCCGAGATGTCCAGTCCTGGGAATATTGGTGTCTGAGTTGAATGTCCTTCACTTTTGAATAAACTTCCTAACTGGGTACTGATGAACTTCTGATTGTTTGGAAATGGCTGTACTACTCTTGCTGGTTTGACCGATACTTATAGGTCACCCAAGAATATAAATTCTGCTGATATTTACTCACTATTCAATTGTTGAATAGTTTTTGTTGAAATTGTTTTTGTAGAAGAAGGAAATAATGATGTAAATAATGAGGTAATTTTCATTTTGGGTGAACTATCCCTTTAATCCCTATGTTAGCAGTATACGTGTCCTAAGTTTGTCAGTCACCCAATATTTTTCCATATTGGCTTAAGTTTTGTTAACTAAAAATGTCATGGTGTAAAGTCATGTTGTTGTTCATCTGAGGTTTTAGTTTACAAATTGTAAGGCCTACTAAGAACTTTTTTTATGACGTCCTGATACAGAAAACCATGGAATTCAATAGGATGTGCTAACTTTTTCATATTGTTGTATAGTGATCTATTTTGTTTCTGTTTATTTATTTATTATTTTTTCAAACAGATGCAGAGTGTTTGGCCCTTTCTTGCTGCTGCTTTTTGTGCAGGTAACATTTTTTTCCTACACTTTAAAAACCACTCAGTTAAAACCAGCCTGCTTACTGGTTAATACAGCTTAATATATATATTAGGCTAAAATAAAAATTCTGTCATGATTTACTCAACCCCAGGTTGTTTCAAACCTATATCAATTCTGAGAAGTTCTAATGAACACAAAGGGAAATATCTGGAAAAATGTCAGTAACCAAACAGATCTCACCACCCATTTACTGCTATAGTTGGAAAAATTAATAATATTGCAGTTAAATGGTTGAGAACTGTTTGGTTACTGACATTCTTCCAAACATATACATTCATTTGTGGGTGAACTATCCCTTTAAGGGGTTTAAGCCATGCACTTTTTGATGTAGTGTTAGTTAATACCTCCAGTCTTGTTTTATTGTGTTAGTCAAGTAAAATCAACTGCTGTAGATATATAGATATATTCATACATACAGTTATGTTGCAGACACACAGTCAACTTGTTCTTTAGTGTTGATGAATTGGCTTTTGGTGGATGCCTTTTGTATAGAAGAAGCCTATTTAAACAGCTGCAAATGAGGTGTATTCTCTCAGAAATACTTATTACATCAAGGAGTGGGAGGCATGCCTTTGCATGCATTTGAACAAAAATTGCAACACACACACACACACACACACACACACACACACGCACACACACACGCACACATTCAGCCACCACATGCTTAACCCAGCATTTTAGTGAACAGATAATTGACTAATGAAAATGCTTAAAAAAAGATATTGAAGTTGACAGTTGATTCATGGGACATAATGACAAATAAGAAAGACAAATAACAAAAAAAAAAAAGATTTTTACATGGTTCTAATGGCTGTAATTGGTAATGAACTTCAACTCATCTTACAAACCACCACCTTTTCTCCCTTTAGTGTCAGTCTCTGCAGTCTCTGCCTATCAAAAACATATAATCCATGGCAATCAACTGACTCTGGAGCTTCCAGAAAGGACAGATAAACTGGAGTTTGCTTCTGCTGATGAAAGTGAACATTATGTCATCTGGGAACACAAATTTTTTACTTGGCACAATAAACCAAAAAAAGGACAAGTGACTACTGCAAATAATGGCTGGAAATTCAAACTCCAACATGTTACGTTTGATGACGAGGGGACCTATATCCTGCGCAACAACTTTGGCTCAACCATCTCCAGTTATACAGTGAGGGTCAAGAGTAAGTAGCAATTTAAATGATTAAAACCTTTAATGACTGTATTAGTCATTGATGTATCCACATATTTTTGCTCTTCCTGCACTTTTTTTACCGATATTTCCTCTTTTACAGCCAACAATGAAACCATTGAGCGTATTGCTGGAGAAACTCTGAAAATACCACTGGGAGGACTCAGACTGTCCAATGTCACACTTCGCTTTTACGACAATGATTCAACCATCACCCTGGTGGAGAATGGAGTTCCTGTAGGCAAAAACTACCGGGACTACTATAACCGGCTTAAAGTGTACATCGATTCGATCGAGATAGTCAACGTCAACATATCAGACTTGGGTAGATACGAGCTCACCGATAAGAAAGACAGACTGATCTCAAACAATACAATGATACTAGTTGGTAAGAAAAACAGCTCTTCTAAAATTTTGGAGTTATTTACAAGAATGCATTATAGTAATGTTGATGTTTTTGGTCTTGGCAGCATAGATCTGCTGCTGTTGCTTTGATTATTGGTGCAGAGCAAGTACTGAGATTTGCTTCTGCCAGTATAATCACAGACAAGTTAATGTCTGTCTGAAAACATAAAAAGCTGCTGCTGCAAACACAACATACATGAAACCTGACAAACCTGTTGTGTATTTACAAACAGTCACATTAGCAACATGCATTTTTCCACACAAGTTAACTGTAATAGCACAAAGAAATAAACACTCTAGACTGTGCGCCTGGGCTACCTCGCCAAATGACTTAACCCTAGTGCGCTAGACTATTTGTGCCTGGGCAACCTCGCCAAATGACTTAACCCTAGTGCGCTAGACTATTTGTGCCTGGGCTACCTCGCCAAATGACTTAACCCTAGTGCGCTAGACTATTTGTGCCTGGGCAACCCCGCCAAATGACTTAACCCTAGTGCGCTAGACTATTTGTGCCTGGGCAACCCCGCCAAATGACTTAACCCTAGTGCGCTAGACTATTTGTGCCTGGGCAACCTCGCCAAATGACTTAACCCTAGTGCGCTAGACTATTTGTGCCTGGGCTACCTCGCTAAATGGCCTAACTCTAGTGAACTAGACTATGTGTGCCTGGGCTACTTGCTAGATGGCTTAACTGTAGTGAACTAGACTATGTGTGCCTGGGCTACCTTGCCAAATGGCTTAACTCTTGTGAACTAGACTATGTGTGCCTGGGCTACCTCGCCAAATGGCTTAACCCTAGTGAACTAGACTATGTGTGACTGGGCAACCTCGCCAAATGGCTTACATCTAGTGAACTAGACTATGTGTGCAAGGGCAACCTCGCCAAATGGCTTAACTCTAGTGAACTAGACTATGTGTGCAGGGGCAACCTCGCCAAATGGCTTAACTCTAGTGAACTAGACTATGTGTGCAAGGGCA
>CAIGQZ010032813.1:15112633-15159304 GCA_903798205.1 Danio tinwini
TTTTTTTTTTTTTTTTTTGTCACTTATTCACACTGTTAAAACAACAATTATGATCATTGTAGACATTATATTGCGCCCCAAATCGCATACTTCCATACTATATAGTACGCTAAAAACAGTATGCGAGCTAAGTGGTATGTCCAAATTGATAGAATTCGAAAAACAGTATGCAAGAAGTACCCGGATGACCTACTACTTCCGGTGAGATTCTGAAGTGTACATCAAATGGATGCTGTGCTATCCCATGATTCCTGGCAAGAGAATTCATAAATGGGAGTGAAGCGGGTAGGTCCTGTGATCATGACAAAATGGTGGATGTAGTATGTCTACATACTCATACGAGTTTTATTCATACTACTCACATTCATACTGTATAGACGAATTACGCACCTACGTCACACATGACGTCACACAGGTTCACGGTTGCAAAAAGAGACCGGTGGCAATAGTAAACATGTTGTGTTGTGCAGTAGGATGCCAAATTCGATGCCTTGTATAACGTTAGCTCCGTCTTTTTTCTTGTCTTTGGCTCGGCAGAACCTCGGTTTTTAGCACTACATAGTTTTGAATCTGGTAATCAGGGAACATTATTTCTTGCACATGACCACACATCTTGTTAAAACACTTGGAGCTTTAATGAGATAGTTGTATATTTCGGGCTGGATGCTTGGCCATTTCATCTTATCCGATATCTGTCGGGAGGGTATTATTTCGAGCAATGATTAGAGTATTTCAGGAAAAACACTTATAGAGAAAAATGAAGTGTTTATAAATTGTACTTTAATTTTGATCTCCACAGAATATAAAATATGATAAGTAATTTATGAACTCTTGATGTGCACGTTTGTGTATCAGAACTATTCTCCACTTGGGCCTGAAACCACAGGGATGACTACGAATGATACGCCTCAAACTGCCCCACTGCTTACACCCCAGCCTGAGGTAAGACCTATCCTTTTTGTCACAGTTTCCTAAATCATGATATAATTTTTGATGTGTAAGGGTTGCAGTACAGTCTCCTTCCGTTTAGCATCCATTAGTAATAGTGTAATCATTGCAAAATTGAATAAATATTTTCGTACTCCCACAAGTTTACCCGTCTTTTTTTATAGGCTCACAGGTCTGCTCTGGACAGTCTTTCAATGAATATGCTCAACACTAGCGACTCTGGGGTCCAGTTTGACATTAACAAAGGAAAGTCTACAAGCAACAACTTCCTGTAGTTCCTTCGAAATGCTGGATTATCCTCGTAAGGGAAGCAGAACATTTTAAATGTAACCTTTTAGTGTCACTCTCTTTTGGCTCATTTTAATAGTAGGAAAGCAGAAGGTAAATAGCACCAAAGATGGAAAGATCATCGTTACAACCTCCTACCTCCATATTTGCAGGTGAAACGTCTTTATATTATAATCATAAACTACAAGAAGTTGTGAATGGGCCTTCAGTGGCACTCATAGCTGACAGGTGTGTGTGTGTGTATAGTGAACAACAAAGCAATATCCATAGACAAACAGAAAAGCTCACTTTCAATGGGGACATTCACAAAATCAAATAATAAAATAAAAGCTCGTCTGTAGAAAATAAAAGAAGATATTTTGGGAATTGACTTTTGTCCATACAATGGAGATCACAGTACTGTCTGGTCAACAATAAATTAAAATGAGTTCTTCTGCTATTAACAGACTAACGAAATGCATGCACATTTGATAAAACATGACACCTCTATTATTTTAGGACTTAACTATCCCTTTAAAGTAACACTGAGCTGCTATTTTTCAAATTTCTCCATGGGTCAGTCCTAACCCTTTATCAGAGGGACCTATTAAGAGGTTAAAGGGCCTTTTGTGTAGAGCTACATGTAATAAAAATATATATATTAAGACTTTAATTTAGGATGTTGTTGTTGTGCAGGTAGTTGTTTTAGTTCTTTTAACAGCGCTGTATATTATCAAATTACCTCTTATCTCTTAAGAGGCAAAGAAAATAAGTATTTATTGTTGTATTTACTTACTGTTGAAGTAGTATAGGAAACAAATTGTTACATCTAAAGAAAGACAGTTCCCCTCTTTAAATATATGAAGAGTTCATTTGCAAAAACAGGTAACTCCATATTTATTCATTTTCAGTAGTATGTATATATTGCATATTAACCCTTCCTGTATACATATATACATGTATCTTCAGCAATTAAATTAACATGTAGGATAGATATACACTCACCGGCCACTTTATTAGGTACACCTGTCCAACTGCTTGTTGATGCAAATTTCTAATCAGCCATCCACATGGCAGCAACTCAATGCATTTAGGCATGTAGACATGGTCAAGACGATCTGCTGCGGTTCAAACCGAGCATCAGAATGGGGACGAAAGGTGATTTAAAGTGACTGTGAATGTAGAGTGGTTGCTGGTGCCAGACGAGCTGGTCAGAGTATTTCAGAAACTACTGATCTTCTAAGATTTTCCACACACAACCATCTCTAGGGTTTACAGAAAATGGTCAGAAAAAGAGAAAATATCAAGTGAGCAGCAGTTCTGTGGGTGCAAATGTCTTGTTGATGCCAGAGGTCTGAGGAGAATGGTCAGACTGGTTCCAGCTGATAGAAAGGCGACAGTAACTCAAATAACCATTCGTTATAACCGAGGTATGCAGAAGAGCATCTCTAAACGCACAACATACCCAACCTTGAGGCAGATGGGCTACAGCAGCAGAAGACCACACCGGGTGCCACTCCTGTCAGCTAAGAACAGGAAACTGAAGCAACAATTTGCACAGGCTCACCAAAATAGGACAATAGAAGATTGGAAAAGTGTTGCCTGGTCTGATGAGTCTCGATTTCTGCTGCCACATTCAGATGGTAGGGTCAGAATTTGGTGTCAACAAAATGAAAGCATGGATCCATCCTAAGTTGTAGAGGATATGTTTGGCACACTTTGGGCCCATTAGTACCAATTGAGCATTGTGTCAACACCACAGCCTACCTGAGTATTGTTGCTAACCATGTCCATCCCTTTATGACCACAGTGTACCCATCTTCTGATGGCTACTTTCAGCAGGATGACGCACCATGTCATAAAGTAAGAATCATCTCAGACTGGTTTCTTGAACATGACAATAAGTTCACTGTACTCAAATGGCCTCCACAGTCCCCAGATTTCAATCCAATAGAGCACCTTTAGGATGTGGTGGAAGGGGAGATTTGCATCATAGATGTGCAGCCGTCAAATCTGCAGCAACTGCGTGATGCCATCATGTCAATATGGGCCAAAATCTCTGAGGAATTTTCCAGTACCTTGTTGAATCTATGCCACGAAGGATTAAGACAGTTCTGAAGGCATAAGAGGGGCCAACCCGGTACTAGTAGGGTGTACCTAATAAAGTGTCTGGTGAGTGTAATTGTTAATGCATGAAACTAAATAACATGTACTGTTCAGGGAATTTTCTTAGCTACCACAAATAGCATGCCAGTAGCTGCATTAGGGCATTTTTTTTTTTATTTTGCTGAAATAAATTATAAAATGGTGCAAACAATTCAATATTTTAACTTAAACAATGACATTGTTATGGTGTAGTGACATTTGGTATAGTGACATTTTTTATCTTCATTGATGCCTTACTTTAAACTAAGCTGCATATCACAATAATATAAAGGGTCTACTACTGTTCTGAATGAAAGAAATGCTTTTAGTTTCAGCCTACTGTACAGTGCAGTGCTGTATTGCCTAATGTTTTATTGTCGTCATCATGTTCTCTTTATTTTTAATTTGTCTTTTGTTTTTCTCTAGTGCCAACTTGTGTTGTAATACTCCTCGTTACATGCTGCACTATATGAACAAACCGAATGTAATTTGGTTTAACAACTTGAACTGTAATATGATGACAATCAGCATGACTGTCATTATAAATGTTAATGTCAAATCTAAACTTAACTCAAACACCTCAAGCATTTTGTAAACCAACTGTGCAAATGTGTTTTTTAATGCTGCAGATTCAGTAGTCATGATTAAAAAAAAATAATAAAATGGTGGAGAATTTGCTGGAATTTGTGCAAATGATTGACTGATATTTCTGTTATATGCAAACACCAAATGTTGTGATTTTTACTTGGAAGTCTTTTAAAGTCTTTGGTGTCTTTGTAATGTGTCTGTGAAATTTCAACTCAAAATACCCGTCAGATTATTTATAATACTTTTTTAAATATGGGAAATTTGAGCTGTTAGGACATTGTAGCTGTTTTTGTTGCCTGTGCCTTTAATGCAAATGAGCTGGTTCTAAAGTGCTGGTGCTGGTGATTTAAAATCATTTTAAACTTGTAAAACTCATTCTTGAGGTGCAGATGATCAGAGAGCTGAACAGATCTTTTCATCCCAGTTGCTTTGTGCAAGTCCTGTGTTGTATATATGATTATACAAGTTACTACTGAGACATGTTAATACGCATCTGTCAATCAATTCCGTGGCTGGGGTCAGGAAACCACATTTCTACGTCACGTTGCAGTGGGCCTCAAAATGAGAGGGATTTGGATCCTATTTTAATGTCAGGAAATTTAAAAAAAGAGACAGACTGTCTTTATTTTACCCAAAATATATGTGTAGTGGTGAGGTTTGTGACTGATGAGTAGGGCCAGACGGAATCTGCGGACGTTTTTTGCAATTTCTGCAGAGAATTTTGGTAAAAATCTGCAGATTTTTGCCTAATTATTTTGGGGGTCTCATAACTAAAACCTTAATTTGTGAAATATGTGTCATTTAAAAACTGAATAAATTCAGATTTACACACATTTACTCAAGTAAATAAACAGAATTAATGGGCTAAAAATCTGTGGAAAATCTGCAGAATTCTGCGCGTGCAGATTCTGTGTGGGCCTACTGATGAGGCACTGACACTTTCAAACGTCATATGTACAAACAAATCCACTCGATATATTTGCCAACTACTGATTGTGTTTTATATATCATGTCAGCATTGTTCCTACACACATGGCAGGTACATATTGGGCCAAGGAAGAATGTAAAATGTATAGCGATTAAATATGCCTCTTAAAAACACCTAGCTGTATGCTACAGACAACTAGAACAAGCGACTACACAGCACCATAACGGATGCACTCTCTTTCTCACACACACACAAACAGCACCAAGGCAGATGCGCACTCTCTCTTGCTTGCTTGCTTGCTCCCTCGCGCTCTCTCTCTCTCATTCACACACAAACAGGATTCACACACTGGTCTTACCTTTACAGTAACATTACTTGTAAATTACGTTTTGACATGACTTGAATTACTTTAAAATGGTTGCGTTCTCTTCTGTCCTGTCCTTTGAAGGAAGTCCTTTAGCTCCAGCATTGGTTGCCCATTATTTATTCACATTTTGATTAAAAGTCCATTATTGAGCTGATATGATATTTTTGCAGTCAGTCAGAGCAAAACAGACTCCTATTGAACTTTACTGCATAGAAGAGCAACCACTAAGAATAAATGTGAGCTCAGATGCGCCCTCTTCATTGCGGCGAGCTACTGCCTCACCTCATGTTTTTTCAGTGAGGCTTTATGACAGATTTTAACACTAAATAAGTGATAGACATACGTGGAATATATTACATATTATATGGAAAGGTGAGGACATATAATAAAAATGTCTAGAATGTATGAAAACATGTTAATAAAGCATTACATTGGAAGCACACACTGAGTGAGAAAAAGGGGCGGGCTCAAGCCAGTTTGCAAGGGATTGTGCAATCTGATGGGAGGCTCAGGTCGGGATGCCTCACCTCGCTTCCTACGCTGTAATTGTACAGGAAATACGCAAAACAGCGATTTTGATCATAAAAATGATTGAAATTATTTGAATCATAGAGAAACTGCATCTATAACACAGATCAGTGGAAAAATATAGATTTTATCATTAGTATACATCTCATGATGGAAGGTGAGGATGATGACAGGTGAGGCCCTGCCTCCCCTGACCGCACATCCCTGATGTGTAGACACACTATACCTACACACAGTTCTGTCCAAACAGCTTACAAAAGATGATTTTTATCATAGGTGCCCTTTAAAGATTCATATCACAGACATCACTTATCAGACAAGGGTTTTGTCAACAAATTTATTATAATGAACTTGTTAAATAAAATACATTTCCCTGAATGACAAATGCCACAAATGCTTGTACATTTGATTTAGTATTTTGGTTTACAATTCAATATCTCAAATGCCACAAACAGTTATGCTATGGGACCCTACTCTGTTAAACGCAATTAGTTGACTTTACTTAAAGTGACTAAACCTGTTTCCATAAAATGATTAAGTAAATAAACTATGCATAATTATAAAAATTAAGTTACCTTAACAGTTCTAAGTTACAATGGGTTTACTCAATTTTATAAGTAAAGTCAACTTTGCGAATCAACTGATCTTTTAACAAATATTGAACAACAATTTAAGTTGAGATAACAAAATGG
Organism: Danio tinwini; assembly: GCA_903798205.1. Lineage (NCBI taxonomy): Eukaryota > Metazoa > Chordata > Actinopteri > Cypriniformes > Danionidae > Danio > Danio tinwini. Next base: position 15,119,097 of record CAIGQZ010032813.1, read on the forward strand.
TGCTACTATTTTCAAGTTTAACATCCCGGATTCGCAAGGGTGTTATTTCAGATCTGCTTTCCGCTATCTCATTCCATTTTGCTTTTCTCCATCTCTTTTATTCGCCTCTCCAGCATCTTGACTTTGTTCTCCAGGTGTGCATCTGGCTTTGCAGATGTTGTACCTATTCCCAGCAGGACACAGACACACGCCAGGCCTGCTAATCTCAGTGCTGTGGTTTCTGCTGAGGCTCCAGTGTCGCTGAGAATCAATCCAAACGTGCCAACAGCAAAGGAGAGCTTGAGCAGCCACAGCACCTGCCTCACAGCTCCCACAACCAAACGCAGGATTAAGGACAAGATCCAGTAGGCCAAAACAGCCAGAACGGCCCACTGAGCCACAAAAATCACCCCCTCCGGAGTCACTTTTTGGAAAGGTAACTTGGCTAGATGAACACATTGAAAAACATACATGTGAGCATGTGCTTTGGGTGAAATTTATTTAAATAATAAAGTAAAGAATTTACGTGTGAATTTGTGTGAGAATTTTTTTTACCATTAATTCCTGCCGATTCCAAGATTTCCGTAATATACCGGATAGCCACGTTAAGAGCTGATGCCACTGCATCTGACAGCCACTTCACACCGCTTTGAAGAAACTGATGCCCATAAAATAAATATTGTAAAATGCACAAATAATTTATGGTAAAAAGCATCCCAAAGTAATAAAAAACACATAAAACAGCCCCTAAAAAACAGTTAATTAACTTAGAATTGTAGTGTTGGATGTAGTTAGTTATAAAGTGACGAGTTACTGTAATTAAATTACTTTGATGCTGAAAAAGTAAAGTAAGGGATTACTTTTCATTCATTCAGTTTCCTTTGGTTTAGTCTTTATTATAGGGGTCGCCACAGTGAAATGAACCGCCAACTATTCTATGTTTTACACAGCGGATACCTTCCAGCTGCAACCCAGTAATGGGAAACACACATACACACTCATTCACACACGCACTCATACACTATGGCCAATTTAGTTTATTTAATTCACCTTTAGCGCATATCTTTGGACTGTGGGGGAAACCAGAGCAAACCCACGCCAACATGTGGAAGAACATTCAAACACCACACAGAAAACCCCAACTGACCCAGCTGGGACTGGAACCAGCAACCTTCTTGCTGTGAGGTGACAGTGCTAACCACTGAGCCTCCATGCTGCCCCAGGATTACTTTTCATTTTAAGGTAATTTAGGTACAGTTACTTTATAATATACTTGCCTTAAACACTGTCAATAAATTAAAAAGTTCTAGATAAATCAATTCAGAGAAGCAAAGTAAGTGTATTCTTGTTATATAAATGTATTTTGCTGAATAATTTGAAAGGTTACATTTTACAAGATGATTGCATATGCTTAAGAAAAATTTATTGAGAGAAATTAGTATAAGCTAATTCAGAGGAGCAAAGTAAAGGTTAGATTTATCTGACAATTGCACAAGCTTAACCATAAATTGAGAAAAAAATTATTGCATTTATTTAAAACAGTGTTGTGACATATAGTGTTTAGTGTTTGTAAATGTATTAAAAAATCTCAAATGTCCGGGTTAACTGTAATTTAAAGAAGTAAAAGGGTTTAACTTTTTTGTCAACAGAGATGCTCAAAGTAGGGCCCATTGTAACCTTTGATTTGAGCCACTATCCCATCTGTTTAGAGAGTGAGAATAATGGAGAGAGTTGGGGAGAATACCTTTAACAGAGATCGTCATTTCTTATTTGATGTAACCTTTTTTTTTGTTTGTTTGTTTTATTGCTGAGATAAAAAAGCAAACTGTTAAAAAATTTAAAATGTTGTAAATTAATCAGATATTTTAAAATGTACAGTAAACAATGTCACTCGACGAATAGAGAACTATGCAGAAGACATCGGTGAGCTAATCAAGCCAAAAACTAAAGTAATTATGTTTGAAATGGGATTGTTTTGTTTTTACTGTAATAAGTTTGTAATAAAATGTCATGTATGCTATATTAGTTAATATAAAGCAATGTTTTACAATCATTTTTAAATACTATTAAATAAATTAGGAAATTACCTATTGCACCTATATTTACCTTGGCCCACTGGCCTTAAACAAGCTTGGTTTTTGGCCCTTCATAAGAAAAGGTTTGGGCACCCTTGGTCTACATGTTAAAATTTATATGGATATATATATTTAGTCAAGTAATTAAATTACTTACCGAGTAATCCAGTTACTTTTCAGACAAAGTAAATAAAGTACCATTGTAATTAGTATCTAATTAATTAGTGTAGAAATGTTTGAATTCTAATGCATTAGCAAAATAAACTCTTTCCCCTCATAAAACCCTAACAAACGCATGTCAGACTTTGTATTTTGTATCAGATAAACAAATAGATCAGATACAAAATATTACATAGTATCAGATAGACAAAGTTTTATTTCAGATATCAGACAGACCCAGTTAACATTTTAAATAAAAGACAAATAGACAGACAGATAGACGAATTATCAACAAAATCAACTCACCTTGAGAGACAGGTCAACTCTTTTTTCACCGATAGCAGAGACCAGGAAACTGTGGGCTTCCTCGGACAAACTGGTGATGATGGACCGCGCATTTTGAAGGGGACCAGAGTGCTTTTCCCATTCGACCGACTGACACAATGGTATAAACTGAAGTGATACTGAAAGAAGTGCGGTGAAGTATAAACATTGTACCATTTTACACTTTTACAAAGCTTATATCGCGTCGATAGAGGAGTTAAACCCGTGTTCGTGAGTTAAACAAACTAATCCAAAACAACAGCACGGACAACATGGAAGGAGTGAAAACGCTGCATTCAGGCTTCTTCACTTAGGGATTAGAAAACTGCTCCTAAGACGTTATAATTTATATAAATTATCCTACAAAGGATGCCAGCTGTACCATTCGCAAATAAACTAGCTGTGTTTACTTAAAACTCAAATTACAAACTCGACGGTTAGTGATCCATAATTTTTTTTTTCCCTGAGCAACGCCTGCTTCCTCTCCTCTTCCTGTAAAGAGCAATTCTGCCGCCTGCTGATGACTATGGAGACTGCGGTTTAACAGGAGGGAAAATCACATAAAGTGATCCCATATGAGAATTGCGAAAGACTATTCATAACCTTTTTGTTTAAACACACCAAAAAACAAAACAAAAACTTTTTAAATACCAAAAGAATTAGTCTACGATAATTTTACTAACTGGGTGGTGTAACTTTCTCAGTTTGTGTGAATCCACATGGGAGTATAACATTATTTTCTAAACCATATTTATACTAGTACAAATGTGGTGGTTTTGTTTCTAAATTGACAGTGGTTATATGGATTTGTATTTTGTAATCCCCTCCTCTGTTGTGTTATGACTGATGTCTGTATTTATCTGACACGGCTGGGTCAGGAATGCAGTAACAGTGTTTATTCATTAAAGTCTGACTTCCAGAGAACAAACATGCAGTTGTTTTTAACTAGTTCATTTTTTATTAGGATTTCCACAGTATGACGTTTTTGTCCTTTTTTTTGGGTTTACTCTAAATCCATGTCAGTTTCGCTCTGTAGCTCAATCTTGGAGGGTAGGATATTGTCCATGTTTATTCTGTGTTCGCAAGGGTTGTTTATTGTAACAATAGGAATATGACCTTGCAAAAGCCAAGAGCCTCCAGGAGGCCTAAAAAAGTGATCCATCCGGAAATTATCATCAACAAAATTATTACAAATGTTGCATATGTATATACACTCTCCGGCCACTTTATTAGGTACAACAACATGAAATAATGGATCCGTCCTGCCTTGTATCAACGGTTCAGGCTGCTGCTGGTGGTGTAATGGTGTGGGAGATATTTTCTTGGCACACTTTGGGCCCATATATTTCCAGTGCCTTGTTGAATCCATGCCAACAACCTTGTACTAATAAAGTGGCCAGTAAGTGTGCATGTTGTTTCAAAGAGAATATCTTTAATTTGCTTACAATTAAGGAAAAGTGCAGTTAAGGATTTAACTTATTAAAAATAAGATTATTTTGGAGTCTGATTAAGCAAATTGTAAGTAGGCCTCAGATCTGTGACACACTAATCACAACACAACGTAACATTCAGAGATTCAGAAAAAAAGTCTAAGTTCTAAGATAATGGTGCAGTGCTACAATGTTCCCACGGCACAGCTAGAGTTTAAAATAGTTTAGTTTTTTCTAGAAAACAAAGCATTTTAAAATAAAAAGGTATCATTTAAGACAAATACAATACAACAGAACAGTGTGAGAGACATATAATTACAAACACCCTTTTAGCATCTGACTGAAAGTTTAGGCTCATATAGCAAATAGGCCTCTTTGGTGGGACAATGAACTGTGAAAATAGGCTCAAAAAGATTCATGATCGCTGTCTTATTTCGAGCATCATCCACGGCTGTATGACCCCACACATCTTTCACCTGAATTGGATGTAAAAAAAAAAAAAAAGAGAGGGAGAAAATGGTTTATTTATTATCATTGTACTTAATTTATTCATAGTTACACATAAAAACATTAAAAGACCATCTTCCAATTATACCAGTGGTGTGGCTCCATATTCCAGTAGTTTTCTGATCATGAACACATCTCCCAAATAAACCGCCTCATGCATTGCTGTGCGTCCATTGTAGTCTTGAGCGTCCATGTCGACTCCTGCTATAGCCCAAGCAAGCAGAAGACGGTGATCTTTGATCTGTATCGCTCTGTTCAGTAATAGGTTAGACCCAAAAAAAGGCTCATAGACTTATATTAATGCATTCTAAGTAAAATACTCTGTGTGAGTTTTATGAGTGAGATATTACTGGATCATTTCCATAGCGATTGTCACAGGGGGTTTAGTAACAGTGGCTCCATTAAAGTGCAGGAGGCTGACAGCATGATGACGCCTAAAACAACACAAGCACATGTATGAACTGGCAACACACATGTAGAGCTGAACATGTACAAATGATGTGTTACCACACTCTAATGTTAGCTTGAAAGAAATTGCGCTCAAATGCAGTCATCACTCACTTTCCTTTGGCTCATTCCCTTTTTTATCAGGGAATACCGCCAAATTTTAGCACAATGCTTAAAGAGGGGGTAAGAGAGTGAGAGAGAGAAACTATTATACAGCAACTATTGACCTCCATAGCATTTGTTTTTCCTACTATGGATGTCAATGGTTACCGTTTTTTAGCTTTCTTCAAAGTATCTTCTTTTCTAAAAGAACGTCAGTCAGGTTTGGAACTGTGAACAGTAGATAAATGATGACAGAATACATTTTTTTAAAGTGAACTATTGTATTTGGCTCTAAAAGAGCACCATCTGTATGAAGATGATTGTCTGAATCCCCTTAAAATGCCACATTTGATGCGCTATTTAGCCATGCTAGTGATCACATTTTTTAAGATAGGTAAAAACTTCATACATAAAGTGATATTACTGATATTTATTATATAGAATACAACAAAATACACTGAGGTTGTGTGAACCACAAAACTAATTGAGGTCCTGACTTCAGAACAATGGAAACCTAAATGATAAAATGCCAACTCGTTTCTGGATTTTGGCCAATAAATACACGTCATTCCTTCATCAATTTGTTTAAGGTAACATACACTCACCGGCCACTTTATTAGGTACACCTGACTAGTACTGTGTTGGACCCCTTTTGCATTCAGAACTGTCTTAATCCTTCATGGCATAGATTCAACAAAGTACTGGAAATACTCCTCAGAGATTTTAGTCCATATTGACATGATAGCATCACGCAGTTGCTGTAGATTTGTCGGCTGCACATACATGATGCGAATCTCCCACATCCCAAAGATGCTCTCTTGGATTGAGTTCTGGTGATTGTGGAGGCCATTTGAGTACAGTGAACTCATTGTCATGTTCAAGAAACCAGGCTGAGATGATTTGTGCTTTATGACATGGCAAGTTATCCTGCTGGAAGTAGCCATCAGAAGATGGGTACACTGTGGTCATAAAGGGATGGACATGGTTAGCAACAATACTCAGGTAGGCTGTGGCATTGACACGATGCTCAGATGGTACTAATGGGCTCAAAGTTTGCCAAGAAAATATCCCCCACACCATTACACCACCACCTCCAGCCTGAACTGTTGATACAAGGCAGGATGGATCCATGCGTTCATGTTGTTGACGCCAAATTCTGACCCTACCATCCGAATGTGGCAGCAGAAATCAACGCTCATCAGACTAGTCAATGTTTTTCCAATCTTCTATTGTCCAATTTTGGGTGAGTCTGTGTGAATTGTAGCCTCAATTTCCTGTTCTTAGCTGACAGGAGTGGCACCCCGTGTGGTCTTCTGCTGCTATAGCCCATCCACCTCAAGGTTGGACATGTTGTGCATTCAGAGATGCTCTTCTTCATATCTTGGTTATAACGAGTGGTTATTTGAGTTACTGTTGCCTTTCTATCAACTTAAACCAGTCTGGCCATTCTCCTCTGACCTCTGGCATCAACAAGGCATTTGCTCCCACAGAACTGATGCTCACTGGATATTTTCTCTTTTTCTGACCATTCTGACCTGTAAACCCTAGAGATGGTTGTGTGTGAAAATCCCAGTAGATCAGCAGTTTCTGAAATACACTGACCAGCCCGTCTGGCACCAAAAAACATGACATGTTCAGTCACTTAAATCACCTTTCTTCCCTATTCTGATGCTCGGTTTGCAGTGGATCATCTACATGCCTAAACGCATTGAGTTGCTGCCATGGGATTGGCTGATTAGAAATTTGTTTTAACGAGCAGTTGGACAGGTGTACCTAATAAAGTGACTGTTAAGTGTATGTAGTCTATATATATATATATATATATATGTGTGTGTGTGTGCGTGTGTGTGTGTGTGGCAAAAAACAGTCATTGAAATATACAAGACAAAAAATGACAGCTAATCCTACATTGTATTGGACATACCTGTTCTTAACGGCCATGTATAACGGGCAGTTTCCACGGTGGTCCAGAGGATGAGATGCCCCCTTTGATAACAAGAACTTAATCATGTCTATGTTCCCCACCTCACAGGCTGTATGAAGGGCTGTGGAATCATCGTAGGTACGATGACTGACTTCCGTCTCAAGAGGTTTTAAAAACAAATCAATAGATTAATCCCTTTGGGTAATATATAGGTTTGAATTCTGTACATATGTTTAGTAACATAACTTAGGAAACTATAAATTTAATAACCTTCTCCAAAAGTCCACTTAGAGCAATGAAATCATTGTTTTTCACAGCGAGGCAAGCAAAAGATGGGATGATTCTGTTAATGAGCGATCTCCTCATCTGAGAAATATAGCAAGGAAAACTCAAGCACAATAAAAATTAATAAGTTATACTACATTAGTTTGAATTCAAATCTATAACTATGAGACATTTAATTAATGTTAAGGTTTCGAATAAATCATCCAGCCTACAAAGTAATTCAAATGGCAATTATTGTGTTCCTGACACTGCATGCAAGTGAGTCTGTTCATGCCTTGAAAGATTTGCCGACTATCCAGTCAAGTTTCAACACTTTGCCGAGTTTGTGTAGGAAGTCTTTGTCTCGGGTCACCACTCCATTAACGATGAGAGGATTAAAGATGTCCTCTTGGCTCTGCATCACATAAACTATGAGAGAGATAGAACTGAAGGTGATTTGTATTTAAAATTAAATCTACAAGTTCAAGAAACAATAATATGCACATAGTCTACACGTGTTTGTTGTTTGCAGTTCTGTGGACCCAAATGCCTTGTTAAATGTCAGAGGTCAGAGGAGAATAGCCAGACTGATTCAAGTTGATAGAAAGGAAACAGTAACTCAAATAACCACTCGTTACAACTGAGGTATGCAGAAAAGCATCTATGAACCCACAATATGTCAAACCTTGAGGCGGATGGGCTACAGCAGCAGAAGACCACAGGGGGTGCCACTCCTGTCAGCTAAGAACAGAAAACTAAGTCTACAATTCGCACAGGTTCACCAAAATTGGACAACAGAAGATTGGAAAAATGTTGCCTGGTCTGATGAGTCTTGATTTCTGCTGCAACATTCAGATGGTAGGGTACGAATTTGGCATCAACAACATGAAAGCATGGATCCATCCTGCCTTGTAGCAACGGTTCAGGCTGGTGGTGGTGGTGTAATGGTGTGGGGAATATTTTCTTGGCACACTTTCTGGGCCCATTAGTTTTAACTGAACATCGTGTCAACGCCACAGCCTACCTGAGTATTGTTGTTGACTATGTCCATCCTTTTATGACCACAGTGTACACATCTTCTGATGGCTACTTCCAGCAGGATAACGCACCATGTCATAAAGCGTGAATCATCTTAGACTGGTTTCTTGAACACAGGGGCGGAGTGGACATTTCAAAATGTCTGTATGAAATCCAAAAGTTTACATTCCTAATCACCTGTTTCTAAATGGTCTGTCTCTAAAAGTGAGAGGGACATATTCCCCCCGTCCGCTACGCCCCTGTTTGAACATGACAATGAGTTCACTGTACTTAAATGGCCTCAACAGTCATCAGAGCTCAATCTAATCCAATCGTTGGGATGTGGTGGAAGGGGAGATTTGCATTATGGATGTGCAGCCGACAAATCTGCAGCAACTGCGTGATGCTATCATGTCAATGTGGACCAAATTCTCTGAGGAATATTTCCAGTATAGATTAAGGCAGTTCTGAAGGCAAAAGGGGGTCCAACCTGATAATATACGGTGTACCTAATAAAGTGACCGGTGAGTGTAAGCGTGTCAATTTGAAATAAACCCCATATATAGGCTACTGACCTTTAAAATTAGACTGATTTAGACAGAGTAATCCTAAGAAAACATAATATTGCTCATAATTCTTAATAGTAGGCCTATTTGTTAAATAATTTATGTTCGACTGTATTTAACGTATACTTACTTAACAGGATATAAAGGCGTGATAAGCTATTCGGTTTTTAAAAACCAACACTGAAATATATATATGTACAGTCCTAAAACTTTAACACGTGTGTTATAAGCCGATTTACCATACCTTTCCACTTTTTATCAACACATCCGTAATTTTCATCTGATTCAAACCGTAAGAACCCACGCCCAAAACAAGCACAGATCGTTATGACGGTTGTTGTTCATTTTTGTTGTTTTCTAACGAAGTACAATCGTTGTCCTTAGAAACAAACCTTAACTCTTGGTGTATGTCAGCGAATAAACTGCCTCTGTGAGGCCTGTTGCCTGTGTTGCTATAGGTAACGCATATCCTATGAATATTAATAGGTTGTGAATGTTTAATAATCACGGGTTTGAGGTAAATGTGTTTATACATTTTACTTTAACATATTATTTCACCAAGCTTCTGTAGATATGATCAAATTGCCAGCTTACAATTAAGTATTAAAACGCTTTTACAATATTGCATTACACACGATTAATATTCATGAGCCAAGCCCTATCAATAATATCCGCTGGCTCCAGTTACGCGACCGATTCTGTACCGAAGCTGTTTTGTTTTTCTTTTAAGAGTGAAATGTTCAGAACAATGGTAAAATAAAACCACAAAAGGCAAAATCTAAACTTGAAATATATCTTTAATAATAATAATAATAATAATAATAAACGATCTTTAGAGGTTTATTTTAATATTTTATAAAATCAAACCATTCACATTATATTTATTTCACATGACATTTAACCGTACGTACATCAGTGCTTTACATTCTTACACATATAATCATTACATTTGGTTACAAGCAAAACCACATATATGGATATAAAGTGGATAGTGTAAAGGTCATCTGATTTAAATCCAAAAATGTTACACATGGGAATCAAGCAGGATGTCATTCGTTCACGATCTGAAAGAGAAAAAATGCATACAATACATGTTAGAAAATCATTTTTGAGATATAGTTTAAACAGGATCCTAAATGTCCACAAAATGCAACAAATTTCAGTGTTTATTTTAATGTTTATTTCTTTAAAAAAAATTATAAATGTTTAAAAATAAAAGCATAATGGAATTAAATTAGATTTTTCCTCAAACTGAAAATAAATCATCAACAAAAGTACAAATATACCATAATAACTACAATAATAAAAGTACAAATCTACTATAATGATTCATTCATTCATTTTCCTTCAGCTTAGTCCCTTTGTTCATCCGGGGTCGCCACAGCGAAATAAACCGCCAACTTATCCAGTATATGTTTTACACAGCGGATGCCCTTCCAGCTGTAACCCAGTACTGGGAAACATCAATACACACTCATCCACACACATACACTACAGCCAATTAAGTTTATTCAGTTCACCTATAGACCATTTTAATGTGATCATGTCATTGGCCCATGAACATTTCCTGCTTGTTGTCAAACTATTTCATAACTGTAATGAGACAATTCAATCAGAACTTAATGTTAAAACAGCTAACATTATCAATATGTGACTCTTTTTGGATTCTCGTAAGCTATAGAAATTAAAAATGTAAAACAGGAAATATGATGGGACCATTGTTTTTGTTTACATCCCTCAAAATGGTCTATATAGCATGTCTTTTGGCTGTGGGAAAAACCAGAGCACCCGGAGGAAACCCACATGAACACGGGGAAAACATGCAAACTCCACACAGAAATGCCAACTGACCCAGCCGGGGCTCGAACCAGTGACCTTCTTGCCGTGAGGCGACAGTGCTAACCACTTAGCCACTATAAGCCACTATAATAACAAAATATATTTTCTCTTACCACATAACCTGTAAAGGACCTCCTCTGGTTATACAGCATGACTGTAAAAGCTGTGGATATTCCTGTCTGAACCAAACTCACCACAGAGATAGTTACCTTCACTCCCGCATTGAAATGCTAATTAGGAAAAAGGACCCAAACATTAACATCTATTTCTGTTTAATTGTCTTTGCACCTTTAATAAAATATAATAGGATGCTCAAATAAGAGATAAATACACATACAGTGGCAAAATACCGATAGTCACACAAGCCATCTGGTCCTTTGCGGCATTCAGTCGCCAGATTGACGGCCATGTCAACATAGTACAGGATAAGTGCAATAACTGAGATGACTATTGCCGCACCAGAAATTGCCAAACAAACAGACACCTAAACACAAAAGCAACTTTAATCATTTTGTCTTTTGAAACGCATACAGTCAAATCATTTTTTTTTCAAATATTTCCCAAGTGATATTTCGATGAGCAAGGACAATTGGAGAGTATTTCCAATAATATTATTGTCTTCTGGAAAATGTCTTATGTATGATAGTTTAGCTGGAGTAAAGGCATTGCTTAATTTTAGAGTTAAATTTTATTAGCCCCTTTAGGAAATTATTATTTTCAAGCAGCTACAGAACAAATCACTGCTGTTTAAACATTATAAACCTACAGTGATTAGCCTACACTGTAAAAAAAATCTGTATGTAAAATGTTTTATGATTTATTTCCGGCAGCTGGAGTGACGGAAAAAAAAATGTAAATTAAATTACAGAAATTTTTTTAAATTTAAATTTCTGGTAAATTTCTGTAATTAAACCTCTGTTTTTTGACTGTAAATTTCTGTAATTTAACAGCTGTTATTTTATGTTTTTTTTCGGCACCCCAGATGCCGAAAATAAAGCGTAAAATTACAGATTTTTTTTTACAGTGTAGTTAAGCTTTAAATTGCAATTCAGGCTGAATACTAGTACCTTGCCAAATAACTATAGCAAAATAGTATTATGGCAAAGACAAAAGAAACTCATTCATTCATTCATTTTCTTTTTGGCTTAGTCCCTTTATTAATCAGGGGTCGCCACAGCAGAATGAACTGCCAACTTATCCAGCGTATGTTTTACGCAGCGGATGCCCTTCCAGCTGCAACCCATCACTGGGAAACGACAAAAGAAATTAGTTATTCAAATTATTTTGCATAAAAATGTGTTGAAAATCTCTCCATTAAACAGATATTAATATTTTAAAACTAATTTAAATTTCACAGGATGGCGAATTACTATCTTCAACAGTACCTGTAAGTGATTTAGAGTCATTGCTTATTGATTGAGCATGGCTGAACTACATTATAAATTAAATCTGTATATATTAATGTCTGGAAAACACTCTAAAGATGTTTCAAAGTTCAAACTCACCGTCTTCAAGGTGGGCTTTTTCTCCAATGTTATTGCGGCTGCACCTGAAATGACAGACTGTTTGGGGAGAATAGAAGTTAAGTGACAGATGTATCCCAGCAAACAATTTTGTGTTTAATAGATGTCTAAAAGACATCTAAATGTAGTCATCTTGGCTAAAACAAGGCTAAACTTGGGCTGTCAGTGAAAATCTAATAGACATCTAAGAATAGCTCAAAACTAGACTAGTCATCATATAGACAGATTAGACAGACTTTATATGTGTGTAGTCATTCATTTCTGTTTAGTTTTAGCCTATTCTAAGTCGTCTATTAGATTTTCACTGACAGACCAAATTTAGCCTTGTTTTAGTCAAGACAATTATGTTTAGACGTCTATTAGACATCTTTTTAAAAAAAAATGCTTGCTGTTTGGTTGTACTGTATATTTATTCATTTATTTTCTTTCGGCTTAGTCCCTTTATTAATCTGGGGTCGCCACAGCAGAATGAACCGCCAACTTATCCAGCATGTGTTTTACGCAGCAGATGCCCTTCCAGCCACAACCCATCTCTGGGAAACATTCACACACACTCATTCACTACGGACAATTTAGCCTACCCAATTCACCTATACCGCATGTCTTTGGACTGTGGGGGAAACCAAAGCTCCCAGAGAAAACCCACACGAATGCAGGGAGAACATACAAACTCCACACAGAAACGCCAACTGACCCAGCCGAGGCTCAAACCTGTGACCCAGCGACCTTCTTGCTGTGAGGTGACAGCACTACCTACTGCGCCACTGTGTCACCTTGTACTGTGTGTATATATATATATATATATATATATATAATACTGAACATTACCCTAAATAGTTTGCCGTCACCCTAATTTGTTATATATCCATCATGTCCTAATGTAACATTACCATAATGCCACTCCACCATGGCACACCAATGGTAAGGATCACCGTGGCCTCGCCAAAGAGTAGAGGTATAGCATAGGAGATGATCAGCAGTCCTATTACTATCTGAGAGACCTAAAAAAGCAATGAGAGAGAAATGAGAGTATAAATACAAGTTGAGTCGACATAAACATTTAAATCGGTTCTAAAATTAAGATTTCAAAGTGCTTGTGTTGTTTGACATCATCATTTTTTTACATTTGAAAAATCCTCTATAATTTCACATTTAAACAACAGAGATATACGCAACTGTGCTAAGTTGTGAATATGACAAATGTCAGTATTCGGTAATACAATATAATATGGTAATGACTATGCTAAATATTGTTATTGTGGGTACTTCAAAATACTGTGAAGTATAGCTAATTTGCTATTGAGAAAATTATGTTTCACTAGATTACCAGTCTACTGAGTGGGCAATGTCGCACAGTGACCAAAGATTCAACAATTAACGTGCCGAAAAATTTGTCAATTGTCTGTAGATAATATAGTCCAGACTTCAATTACAAAGAGGTTAGTGTGATTTCACGAACATCTATCTGTTTATCCTGAAGCATTCCTGTTCAAAAATGTAATATAAACCTAATCCCTACTCCTAAAGATTGCCCTATAGGACATGCTGGACCAACATTATAATCAGCCAATCAGATTTAGGGGATAAGTTTCCATTTTATGTTGAGCATACAGTTATGTTGGGTACGTACCAGCTATCAATTCCCTCTGGTTTTGGGAATAATTTAGTTAAGATAGGGTTAGGGTGGGAGTATGTATTAAAAAAAATTTAACAGGAAGGATGTTCCAGGATCAATACAGATGTTAATCCATGATTGCATCCTACTCTGGAAAATCACCACCGCTACAATGCCTTATTATACAAAAAGAAAAAGAAAAGAAAGAAAAATTGAATCATTATTATCCAATCATTATCTGTTTTCTAATGGAAGAGCAGCCTATAATAAAATAATGAAATAAAACTTACATCAAAATAAACAATTTGCGTTACTTAAAATTGTACAACAGACAAAAATATAAAAAAAATGAAGATATAGAGAATTACAATTAGAGACTTCTACTTTCAAGGCTTTGCTCTGTTTGTGTTGTTTTCCCTGAAGAGATTTTAGGGACTTTGTAGGACACCTTACTAAGGAAATGTATGACAGACACAAGTATGTGGCAGCATGTAACTTACTATTGAGAAAACCATGTTTCACTAGATTACCAGCTGGAGGATTCAACAATTAACATGCCAAAAAAATTAGTCACTAATGTTAATATAGTCCAGACCTTAATTACAAAGAGGTTGGTGTGAATTCACAATCATCCATGTTTATCCTGAAACATTCCTGTTCAAAAATGTAATCACCTAATCCCTAAACCTAACCCTAAACGATTCCCCTATAGCACATGCTGGACCAATATTATAATCAGCCAATCAGATTTAAGGGATAAGTTTACAGTTTATGTTAAGCATGCAGTTATGTGCTCCAACTATCAATCCTATCTGGTTTGGGGAATATTTTAGTTAGGGTTAGGTTTAAGGTAGGAGTATAGATTATATTATTGAACAGGATGATATGTTACAGGATCAACATAGATGTTAATCCAAGATTGCATCCTATTTAGGAAAACCACAAGCACAACAGTGCCTTACACACACAAATTGAAAAAAAAGAAAAGAAAAACTGAATCACTATTATCCAATCATTATCTGTTTTATAATGGATTAGTAATAGTAAAATAATGAAGTATAACTTACATCCAGATAAACACTCTGAGTTACTTAAAATTGTACAACAGACCAAAAGATCAAGAAATGACGATACAGAGAATTACATTTAGAGTTTCTACTTTCAAGGCTTTGCTCTGTTTGTGTTCTCAGTATTTTTCATAAAGAGATTTTAAGGACTTTGATAAACATAATTATTCTGATTTGCACACATTATACAAATCCCACATTATACTGTTTATCACGTTACAAAGGGCTACTTTATTTACAAAGACGCCAGTAAAGAGAAAATACACTACATTTTTTTTCTTTACAAATATATAATTACTTTATGTGAGAATCTGCTTGAAGTCATAACACGAAGTTCACTCACCCCAAATATTTTGGGCTCCCCCTTCTCGATGCTTTCCCGCAACGCTTTTTGTTTGTCCTCTAGTTTTTTATCTACGTATGTTGGACCAGTATTCACGGACAGGTCAGTCGACAACGTCAAGGCCATTTTTCGTTTTTAAGTAAGTCGAGATTGTAGTACGTAACACCCAGGATGAAATTCTGCATGAATGGGACCAGTCTGACCTAAAAAAAAAACAATCTGCAAGGATTCCGTACAAAGCTTCAAGCTGTCCGTAATGTACAAACAGCACTTTCTCCGGATTAGAAAACTCGTTAATAATGAGCAATAATTCCACAAAAAATGACCAGACTTTGCTTCTTAGAAAAAGACTTTAGACCCACCCATGCATTGGGAAGAAATGGGGGTCTGTCCGGCCCCTTTTTCTCCCTCACAGGAACTTTTAATAAGTGTTTTTCCCGACCACTTCATAAAGTCTCTTCTTTCTAGGATTCTCCTGAACAACATTTCGAGGTGAGTCGGTCGCGTGTTGTTTTAAATGGAAATTACGTTTAATAAATCTCTATGTACATCCTTAATTATATTATATATGTTTATATTCACGGTTGTGTGTTTTATGATAGTAACTAGCTTTAAAATCGCGCGTTTAAAGCGGGCAGTTGGTTGTTTCCAGTGGTTGTTATGTGCATTTGTTTTTGACAAATAAGATCTGTTTTGGACATCTGGCCAGTCCAGCCTACTTAAGGAGATGAATGATGTGTACCAAAGGATTTTTTTCTCTCTCATAACCCTAACCCTTTTCCTCTGCAGTGCTGTTGAGCAATCGGAATTGTCTCCAGCTGCGCTACTTCTCTCCAGCCACATTTTCTCTGTTATATATCCGCCCACTTCCTCTCCTCACAAAGATGTTTTTCTCCTCCAGCATCTGTATTCCCGCAAAACGTTCCATCAATCCGGGGGGAGCAGCTCATGTTTCAGTCGGACTCTCTCACTATTATGTCTGATTGTGAGAAGCTATTATAACCGCTGATCTGAACTTTCAAATGTTCCTGTTTTTCAGGACATCAGTTGCCTTTCTGCTGACTTGAAAATGTCCAGTACACAAGCTCATTCTGCTGACACGGATCCTCCCAAATTCCATCGTCTGTTTAGGTTTCATGACCCTGAAGTGGTGGCAGTAAGTGAAGACAATAATAGATAAAGAAAACAATAATATATATAAATAAATTATACGGTATTTAACTGTAATATGAACTGTATTTTACTGTAGAATAGTTAGGCAGTGTGTTATATTTTAAAGTTGCATTGAGAAAATGACTGTATATTTTACAGTAAAGATATACAATACTGTAAATACATATAGAGCAAGATGAATGGTGCTGTAAATGTGAATACAGTATTTGTGCTGTAACTGATTTACAGTAAGTTACTGGCGAACTGCTGCCAGTAAGTTACTGTAGAGTCTACAGGAAATTGTTAACATTGTAGCAATGTTTTGCTTAATGTTGCTGTTGTTTAATGTGTGACTTTTTCTAGGTTTTGGCAATACTACTAGGTCTGTTCCAGCTGCTCCTGACTTTATTAACTCACACCGTCAGCCTTGACATGAAATATATGTTCGTGTGCCCCCTTTGTGTTGGCTCTGTGGTAAGTTTATTTCATTACTGCTAAACACACTGTATTTGTTTTGGACTTATGGCAAGATTGCCAAAATGAACTACAAATAGTTGTGGTTTTCATAGTTTTTTAAAATAACTTACTTACTCTTAGGGCCGTTTATATCGAAGTTGATATTTAGCCGCACTATATTGGGGTTTTAGTAAGTTAAAATTTGTTTATGAGGTGGGCCGTTAGCCCAACGCTCTACCCCCAACCTGGAGGACCAGGACATACACTACGGACAATTTTCCCGGAGGAAACCCATGCGAACATGGGAGAACATGCAAACTTCACACAGAAATGCCAACTGACCCAGCTGAGGCTCGAACCAGCAACCTTCTTGCTGTGAGGGGACAGCGCTACCCACTGCGCCAAAATATGTTTTTCTTTAAAACTTTTTTGTGATAAAAAAATAGTCACCCTTTAATCAGAAATGAAAAATTAAATCAACATAAGAATGAATTTTTAAGGGTCACGTGACAGAAGATTGGAGTAATAGTGCTTTACCACCACATTAATAAATTATTAGTTACCAATTAATAAATAAAAATTTTAAGTATAATAAAATTAACGGTTAATTAGTAAATTAACAAATTAAACAGTTTACATTTTACTAATACATTAAGAATTTTCACTTTGTTATATGTTTTTGACTGTGTAATATACATATAATATAGGGTGGCCGAGAGAGCTTAACGTGTTGCAATTAAAGAGCCCCTATTATGGGTTTTTGAAAATGACCTTCCATGTAGTGTGTAACACAGCTCTAAGTGAAGTGAAATATCCAGCTAAAGCTTAAATCTGAAAGTGGACAGTTTTTAAAACTATTGATTCATCTATAAAAGAGTCGACTCATAGTGGTTTAAATGAATCGTCTTGATAACGAATCTTCAGCCGTTTTGGCGTGACGTTGTTACGAAACATAATGGTTGCACGCGCAGACCTGGCAAAATTCAAACCTGCGGCCCCGCCCACTAACACAGCAGCAAGACGCTCATGAAGACGCTGTGTAAACCTGGATATTATTGGAAGTGTGAGGGAAAGGAGTCGTTCAGAAATCTGCACGCTTACAATGGGTGATCTATCACTACACAGCTCATGCATTAGTTTCTGCCTCCATCTTGTAATGGACAGACAAGACACCAGGGGTGCAGGCAAAATAAGGACAAAATATTAGGTACACTGGTAGGCTGCTGAACGCTGGGCTTCGGGCTGGTGAGCAGCACTGAAAAGGCTTGCGAATGGAGAGCGGAAGCCCGCAGAGATAGCTTGTCAGAGGACAGAGGATGCTACAACCTCCCAGCTGGGGATGTGATCGTTTGTAAAAGCAGAGTACAGGTAAGCACTTAGAACTTATATAGCAGTTCACGGACAAGGTGCCATAGCAATGATTGCAAATATAAATGATCTACATGTTTTGTTACCAGTAACCACGTGTACTGTATCAGGTTAACTCTTTATATTCTCATATCGCGTCTAATGCCACGTTGTAAACGCAACGCGTGCTGCTTTGTTTACAGATTTAAATGCTTTTGTGATCTCGTTCCACTGCCATTTGTCGTTGCTATGGCCACCGTTTGCTGATCCTGCACACGTGCAGCGGTCAAGGTTTAGAATAGTTTAGCTTTTGATGCTGTGTGGATTAATACTGAATGTATGTCATACATATGCTAGTGTTTAACTGCACTGCTTTCGACGCTGAGATGTCTGAATAACACTGTTGAGAACTGGGTACTGTTTACTGTGGTGTTAGTAAGTTTACTTTGAAGCGTGTTTCGAGCGTCCGCTGCAATCGGATCCTATACCAATGTTGGCGACCCGCGGCCGCGGGCTTTATAAACCACGCTGGCCATTTTACTGTCTCGCGCTGAACGCTGTTGACCAATGGCAACTGGCTGTCATCGGTCCAATCAGCGCAGATTAGCTTCGCGCTAAGCAGGGCTTTGGGAACAAATGAATCGCTGAACGATTCATATGGGAGTCGCTGGGATAATTAGGTAAAAATAAATGCATATTATAAGACCATGAACGTGTTTTTTGACCTTGCATACATATCAGTATGTTGTTAGAGACCCATAAAACCGAAATATGACCCTTTTCAATGTGTAATAGGGGCTCTTTAAAGAAAACACATGCCATTTCAAAATATTATATTATTGTAGCCTTGCTAAACAAAAAAAGTAAAGAAAAATAATGATTGGTGATATTGCAGGGGAGTGAATCTGCATAAAATATAATTAACAGAACTAAAATAAAACAGATATGTGAAAATCAAAATAAGCAATACTTTATGCTTCTAAAGTCTAACTGTATTCATGTATAGAAACAGAATTATAAAATGTAAAATAATGATAATTAATAATTCTTTACATTTATGTAGCACATTTCTGGACACTCAAAGCACTTTACACATTTTTGGGGGGAATCTTCGCAACCAGTGTGCAGCATCCACCTGGATGATGCGACGGCAGCCATATTGCACCAGACCGCACACCAGCTGATTAGTGGAGAGGAGACAGAGTGATGAAGCCAATTATGATACAGGGAAAGTTAGGAGGCCATGATGGACAGAGGCCAGTGGGCAGATTTGGCCAGGATACCCCTACTCTTTTTTTGAAGGACATCCGGGGAGAGTCAGAACCTCGGTTTCACATCTCATCTGACAGACAGCACTCACTGAGCAGTATAGAGTCCCCTTTAATATACTGGGGCATTAGGACCCACACAGACTGCAGGTTGAGTGCCCCCTGCTGGTCTCACTAACACCAATTCCGGTAGCAAACTAGCTTTCCCATGTCATCTCCCATCCAGGTACTGACTGGGCACAGCCCTGCTTAGCTTCAGTGAGCCAGACAAAAAAATACATAGTACAGTTTTCACTGTGTAAATACAGTGCAGTCAATCTTCATTAAAGATACCAACGTTATCACATCACATGTCTAAATACTTTTAATATGCTTAAATTGTTATTAGAGTATAATTTAATCAACAATTCACATGTGTTTAGAACTGTGGACACTGCACATCCTGTGATGGGACTATTGCAGATGCACACATTGACATGATGATCCTGAAACGATAAATTGTGCAGTAATAAATGTAGGAAATAGAGGCAGTATCATTCTAGTGACCTTTAAGTGTATTGCACCAGTGATAAAATGTTGCATACTTGCATACTGACAGATCCAACCTTTTCTCCTAATTCAGATTTTTCTCCTCTAAATAGACTATAATTGCCGGATCATTTGGTTTGGCATCTGAAAGAACTCCTAGGAGAGACCTGGTAAAGGCACCGGCATCAGAGCTTCTTATTGAATGTGTATTGTTAAACATTGTCCTGACATTGGTGTGTTTATTCTGCCTTCAAGCTGAAGAACACTCTGATCTCTGGCCTTGCTGGACTGGTGGCGACACTGATTGGTCTTTTTCTGTACATTTATGCTACCAGTACCTCTCTGGACCTCCCTCCTTGTTCACCCAATCAACCGTGTGCAGAAAAACTATTTCAAGTAAGTGCAAATTGTTTTTAAATGATTCTATTGTTTTTAAAGGGCACCTATTTTACCTCTTTTACAAGATGTACGATAATCCTTTTGGTGTTTCCAGAATGTGTCTGTAAAGTTTCAGCTCAAAGTATCCATTAAATAATTTATTATAGCCTTCAGAATATGCCTATTTTAGTGTCTGTGTAGTTGTTTTTGTAGCCTGTGGCTTTAAATGCAAATAAGCTGTTTCTCTCCGCCCACCATTCCCACCTGCGTATCTGGTTCTCAGCATGTGTTACGTCAGATAAACAGCACAGTGACAGAGACAGACACAGATGAAGCTGAAATCCAGCTCATTAGTCAAAAATTTTGTTTATTTAATGTGTTTGTGGTGGAGTTTATTCAAGCCTTTCTGAAATGATGAGTCACACACAAATGCTGTTTGCAGAACACACATATTGACATACTGATTATATACTGACACCATGCGGCCAGGGTGATTATAGCGGTTAAGAATTAAATATCAATTTTGCTGTCTTTACTGCAAACATGGTTTGTTTTAAAAAGGTTTTAAACTTATAAAACTTAAAAATCAAAAAGAGTTGTAAAAAAATATTTTAATCCCAATTTAAAAATGTTCTGTGGATGTGTGTGTACATGTTTTTATAGAAACATAGCACCTGTCACTCCAATATGACAGTGGACACACTATTTACCTATGCATAGTTCTGTCCAAATAGCTTACAAAAATTGATTTTCATCATAGGTGCCCTTTAAAACTATTGATCCTTTGTTGATTTTGATTAATTCTGAGATATTTTGTCAAAACTCCTATTAACTACTCTCTATTTTCTGTCTGTATAAAAAATTAATAGCTCTGGTTCTCCAAAACTAATCCAGTTTATTTTAAATGTTAAAAATGTAACATGAACACTATTCTTTATTGTTTTCTCTATATACATTTATATAAAAATATTTTTATTTTCATTTTCCATTCAAATTTTAACTATAAAACTTTTTTTTCTAAACATCATATTCTGAAGAACTCATTCAATCTCCTCTTTTTTGGCAGGGCTTTTACAAAGCAGTGTCCGGACAGCTATTGCTTTACGATATTGCAGCTGTGGTTGCTCTTAGTTTTCTATCATTCTCCGCATTTAAAGGATTGAGAGTTCACTGAGATCACTTTTTATACACTATACACTTATCTTTGGTCATTTTTAGAGGCAGTATTTTTTAGGAGCTTCTATGAGGATTTGCTATAGACCATTTCAGTGTGGTATAATCATTGGACCAGGAACATGTCCTGCTTTTTGCCAATCTTATTTCATTGCTGTAACAAGAGGCAATTCAATCATATCTTAACGTTAAAACAACTATCATAACAGTATTTATCAATATGTGGCTCTTTTGGATTCTCGGAAGCTATAGAAATTCAAAATATAAAGCAGGAAATACGTTGGGACCATTGTTATTGTATACATCCCTCAAAATAGTCTATAAAAATCATATTGTGATTCTGTTTGATTGTCTTAAAATGTGAATTTACAATACTTTCATGAACAAAATATAGATTTTAAAGTGTTTGTGAAACTAATAGCATGTTAAACACTGTAAATAATTTACCCACTCTAAATCAAACTAAGTTAAATTTTTATTTTAAAGGCAAGACACTGCAGGTGAATAGGGTAAAAAAAAACTAATGTAAGATTTTTGTATCACATGTTTTCTTAAAGGTGCTGTATGTAGGTTTTTGACTCTCTTAAAGCGTAAGAACACCATAATATGTTTGCAGATATTTAAGAATCATGCCAAGTAAACATTCTTGTGTATCTGAAAAACTAAATGCTAAAGTCAGATATTCTGCTTTGAAAATGTGAAAATGAGAACGGCTGCCTTTGTTCTGGTCTCTTTAACCTGCCCTATGCCAGTTTAGCCAATTATATTTCAGCACCCGTGGGTTGCTTTGGTGGAAATCAGAGTATTTCATTCATTCAGTCAGGAAGGCTCTCAAAGTGGTGTCCGCAACCAAACACCCACATTAACACTCACTTACACATAAACTTGCTGCATGCAAACACACTTATACACAGACGCACATACATATAAACTCGATTTATGCATATGCACCCATAAGCTCTCAAATATGAATGTAAACACGATTCGTGCATAAACACCCAAATAACACTCGCACAAACATACAAAATAAAATTCACAAACGTATATACAATTAGTTGTGTATATACATATATGCAAGGGATTTCATATGTGTATATGCATGAATTTTCAGTGGGAAAGGAAGTAATTTCAGTTTAAAAGGAAGCAGTTTAAATTCACAGTAAAAGCCCTTTGAGCATAAACTAATGTTCATCACTATACTTTTCCAACTGATTGATTACATTAAGATTTTTGTATCAATGTTTTTTTAAAGGTGCTGTATATACGTTTTTGACTCTCCTAAAGCGTAAGAACACCATAATATGTTTGCAGATATTTAAGAAACATGCCAAGTGAACATTCTTGTTTATCTGAAAAACTAAATGCTAAAGTCAAATATTCTGCTTTGAAAATGTGAAACTGAGAATGGCTGTCTTTGTTTTGGTCTCTTTAACCTGCCCTGTGCCAGGTCAGCCAATTATATTTCAGCAACCGAGGGTTGCCTAAGTGAAAAACAGCATATTTCATTCATTCAGTCAGAAAGGCTCTCAAAGTGGTGTCTGCAACCAAAATGCGACCTCTGTTGGACAGTAGAGATTCAGATTCAGAGTTCCACATGAGGCTATTAATTAGCAAATAATATAAGTATTATGAACGTAAACATTAGGTGAGCAGGTTATATTGTAACCCTGTGTTCTAACAACATGCTGCTTGACGAGATTTGCAGTGATATGCAATTTGGCTGTTTGCACCAGACGAAACACAACAGAAATATAAATACAGCTATTCAGAAGCACAGAATAGTGCACTTACTGCACTCCAATGAAATGGTAAAGTTTATAATCTAATTAATACATATAATAAACCACGTAACATTATTAAATGTACATGCTGAATCACTGATACGTGTTGATTTCGAATCACAGTTCTAAAGTTCAATTTCAAAAGGGCCATTTTAATTTCAAGAGGTGAACTATCTGCTGCTGCTTTTATTAGTATGGCAATAAATGTCATGTAAAATGGCATTCAAACTCACATTATTAGCATTTAACACTAAATAAAGCACATGAGGTTTACCTAAGGTGATCATTGTCAGTTTTCTGTTGTTCACCTGGAAGAAATAGAAGCAGCTTTTAAAATATAAATTTCAGGTGTTAGGACAAAAACTCCTTTTAATATGAAAAATATTACTTCTACTTCTATCACTTCTAGCCTTTGCTTTTATTTAGAACACAACTTAAATCAGCCTTAAATTTAGTCAGGCTGACAAGGCACCGTGTAGGATTTAAGTCAAACTTTGCTTATCAACACATACATAAAACACATATAGACCTATAAATTACTCGTATATACATCTATACTGAGCAACGCGGTGGCGCAGTGGTTAGCACATTCGCCTCACAGGTCGCTGGTTTGAGCCTCAGCTGGGTCAGTTTTCAGTGTGGAGTTTGCATGTTCTCTATGTGTTTGTGTGGGTTTCCTCCGGGTGCTCCGGTTTCCCCGACAGTCCAAAGACATGTCGTACAGATGAATTGGGTATGCTAAAATTGACCGTAGTGTATGAGTGTGTGTGTGAATGAGTGTGGATGTTTCCCAGTGATGCGTTGCAGCTGGAAGGGCATCCACTGCGTAAAACATAAGTTGGTGTTTTATTCCGCTGTGGCAATCATAGAGTAATAAAGGGACTAAGCCAAAAAGAAAATGAATGAATGAATGACACCTATACTATTGGATGTTCAAAACAACATATATGAAACTTGCGTATATACATAGAAACTTGATGTATGCATACACCCACATACACACGCACATACATATAAACTCGATCCTTGCATAAATATCCCCATTAACACACACACATACATATAAACCTGCTGCATGCAAACATACCTGTAAACATTCGCATATACAGATAAACTCAATCCTCGCATAAACACCCACATTAACACTCACATACACATAAACTTGCTGCATGCAAACACACCTATACACACGCGCACATACATATAAATATATAGCTTCTATGCACACATAGCTTCTATGCAGAAGTGCAGCATTTTATTTAGATCTATTAATAAAGTACAGAAAGAGATATAACTTAATTACCTCAGGAGTTTTCCGAAATGAAACGGTGAATATAAACATTACCATGGACATCTTAATAAAGGAGTAAACACATTAAGGGTGTTTGTTTGCTGAAATTCGCATTAAAATCTGTTTTATTTATCTTGTGCAATTTTTATATTTATGTTTTTCTGCATATTATATATTTTGAAAAGGGGAAAACAATAAATGGTTGTATGAATGCTGTAATGTTTAAATCATTTTCCATTTAAAACACGTAAAGGTCATGTAACCATCAGGAAGAACGCAGCATCTCATTTCACACAGGATGCGTTCTCTGTTCTCGTGGTCTCCCGAGTTCGCCACCTGGCAAGAACGATCTTCACAAGAACGTAAGCCCGTTCTCTGCGTTCTTGGAATTGAGAAACAGCCTATGTTTTGAACCAGGCATGCAATACCTAGTTCAATCCCTGGGTGTCAAACTTACATACTGCACCTTTAAATGTTGTTTGAAAATGCAAATCAGAAAGTTAGCATTAATTTTTTGCATAAAACCTTTAATATCGGATGATGGCAATTTTAAAATGTTTATAAGGATTTTGGAAATCTGTTTTTATCACACATGTTTTTATCACAACCTACAATATAATACAAGCAGGTAAATTATGTATGAATGTTTACCTTAGTAAAAAAAGTTAAAGCTGTAATGTTTAGTGTAATTATATCTTGTAAAGCTAACCAAAAAATGTCTGATTTAGAGCCTTTAGAACTATGATTTGTAATTAAACTCTATGACAGAAATTGCTAAAGTGTGATAAAAGAAACATTTAAAATGTACTTTCCAATAGACTGAAAAAAAACAATACAGAAAAAAGGCGCGTTCGACTTCATGCAGCGCTGCACAGATCGATCGAAATCTGTCTTAAAGCAGTGCATGTCAGTTAGAAATGTTATCCGGGTTGATGCTGCGCCGACGCCATGTGACTGTCACATGTGGCATCAAAGTACCACGACAGTGCTCCGAGATCAGACGACTGAATCAGCCGGTGCAGCATCTGAAGAGCGACTGCTGGAGCTGCAATGACGACACCGATTTTACACGACTGGCCAAGTTTACTGCATAAAAAACAACCTTGTGTGTTTCGGGTTTATTATTGGACTATTTCCATCTCACAAATTTCAAAACAAACAATTCACTTTTTATACGCACTATGCTTATTAAAAGACTACAAATATCATCTTTAGTTAAATAATGTTTATAATGACTAGATTGTTGCATAGGTTTATTCTGCCTTTTTCATACAGACTACTGTTTTCAGCTCTATAAACGATTAAAATTATATATTTTAAGTGAATAAACTAAATATTAACTAAAATAAGTCTTACAGACTTGTAATAAAATAATTATCATCATTGATCCTGACACCCCTATAAAGATTTCTTAACAAATTAAGTAAAAAAATATATTTTATTAAATATAAAAATTTATAATTCTAAAATATTTTATTTCCTGTCAAGCCATTTATGCAGAAATGTTAAACGTGACATGGATGTACCTGCTCTTTCTGGGTATTTTCTACTTAAAGTGTAGCTCATTTATTTTGGTCTTTTTGTTCCATCTTTTTGGAATAAAGTGCTTGTTTTTTTAAATGCTTTCATTATCCAAAACAATCCTATTCGTGGATATTTATTTCCTTTTGATGTGCCCACTTATTTCTCATGCGTTTGTTATATAGGCTACTTCAATTTAATTCATATTTCCCTTATTGTTTAAAAATTAACTATAGTTTGTAGAGACTGTATTGTGTTTTATTTGTACTGCAAATCCTTTTTTTTGTTATTTCAATAAATAAATAAATAAATGATCACGCCATGGGATCGGTCATCATGACTGCAGCAACTTTGAGCCCCAGAAGTGTCCGACTTGACGGCTGCGTTTTCAACTCCGCCCCCGCCTGCGCTCGACTAATCTCGTTAATCATCGGCTGCAGCCGTGCTTCATGTCGAACGCACCTAAAATCTTGACAGGTGCTTGCAGTCTCACCTTTAAAAACTGTTGTCATAATTACAACCTGCATTGATGATTATTTCTATCATTTTGGATACAATTACTAATGAAACAAAAAAGACAAATGGATCTTGGATATATATATATATATATATATATATAATATTAATAATAATAATGGAAACGGTCTGTAAATAAGCTACCTTTGTTTTGTATTATGTTAGTTTTGTTAGTGTCATGTGTAAATGTATAAAACCAATGTTCAAACTCACAAATTTTCTACAGTAATAAACTTTTAAATGATAAAACTACATCCTTGTCTGTGTGGTAAAATATTAGGACCAACCCTATTGCCATGTCACATATGGAATATTCCCGTCACATCGGGGTTTCCCTTTCAGTCAGCTGAACGTAAGAGCATACCATGTATTTTCAAAAATAGGGGAGGATAATGTTATTTTCAATAAATACGTACAAGAACAGCTTTTACTTTTCTGTATTTTAAAATTTTTCAAAAAAATGCATTCTGTAATCTAAAGCTAATGCCATATACTAAACAATAAACGTAAATTGTATTTGAAAGTTACTTGAAACACATCTCACTCCCCTAATCAAACCGACAATGGTTTCATCAAAGATGGCCGTGATATCTGTCAACCAGAAGTGAAACTTTCCCTTAAGAATAGGAATATACCCCGTCAAATAACCTTCATTTGGACTGTTTTGCTCAAATTGACATCAATGCTGCTTTTACGGACACATATAAGTATATCTTTCTGAGTAATTATTTTGCCTGGCGACGTTTTATTTCGAATAGCAAACCGCCTTGTCCAACTGCTGTCTTTTAAGTAAGCTAGCCGTCCAGCTAACCGCGGGGAGATTCCTGTCTCCGGGAATCATTTCTCACATTTATTTACACTTTCCGCCGGGTTAAGTAACACCCGAGACCTGGTACAGATTCTATCTGGTAGATGTTTCACACAGGAAGAGGGTTTTAATGCTGAAGTCGCTCGCGCTTCCGTCTACACCTTCACGTCACTCGCTTCCAGTCAAGTTTGATGTTTTTCCATGAGCACCGTGTGGAGAGGACTTTGATTTGCTTGTGCTTTGTAAGTATTTGGAAATTTCTTGAGATGTCCAAGCAGTTAGTGTTAACATTAACTTCATTAGTATATTTTTTCGCCATATTCACTGTCTGAATGACAAAACTGGCATAAGTGATGCAGATGACTTGTTTACCAGTCTTTTAGTTGTGGTTTGATATCAAACATTATACTTAACTACACACTGATAGTCTACTTTCAGTCTGAAATCAAGTATTAACCTAAAAAATAAAATCTGTGATCATTTACTCCTATTCAAACCTGTATTTACTTGTGGTGGAACTCAATAAGAGATGTCAATAGCAGGCTAGCTTTATGGTGAGCTATAAATGTTGGTATAAATAAGTAAACATTGTTGTTGCTTATTAGCTGTCCTAGCAAATCAATGGAGAAGCTTCAAGACCTCAGCCAGTCCGAGTTGCAGGATTTGCTGGACAACTTGGAGCGGGTGGAGTCTATGGCACTGGAGTCTGATGAGGTAAGATCATTATCACAATGATGGATAATTGTTAAAGGGTTAGTTCACCCAAAAATTATGTTTTATAATGTAATTATTTACTCCCATGGTGTTTCAATGCCCTGAGACGTTTGTTGAAACACTAAAGTCACATGAAATGTTTTTGGTTCATCTTCTGGACTTCAAATGTCTCTTAATGCTGCATATGGAGGATGTGGGAGCTCTCAGATTTCATCTAAAAACATTTTTGGGTGAACTGATCCTTTAAAGGAAATAGATTTGACAATATATAGTCACAGTCATGTTGTTCCATACCCAAATCACTGTCCTCCTGTGAAACAGAAAACTTTCTTCAAAAATTTACACTGCTGTGATTTAGGTTAAAAAGGTCATTAATAATGAGTACTTATGAAATAATCTCAGACAGCAATTATAACTGGGTTTTAAAAACATTTACTCTTTATCGTTTGGCTTCTGGGGAGATGTAAAAGTAGGTGTTGATCTTCTGTGGAGTTGGGGTTTAGCCATGCTATTATATAAGAAAGTGGCACATTTCTTAACCTGTCATTTTGGCATATTTAGGGATGCTAAAAACACTGAACTTGCAAGTGTCCATGGTTAGGTGTTTATGAAGAGAATTCTGACTTGTTCAGATTGCCAAGCTCTGCTTACAAAAAAAAGTTTAAACCTAAGGACATTTCCACACTAATATGTTTTTGTTTAAAAACGCATGGTTTCTCTTAGTTTTGGCCTTCTTACCGCACTTAAGATTAGGCATGGGACGGATTAGACATTTTCAAGGTATACAGTGGTTTGTAAAAGTCAAGGTTTTTAAACCGCCAACGTTTTCTGTTATACCGTTTCTCAGTTCTTAATTTTTAAACCTTTTTTTTTTTAACAACAGTATCTCCAGCAAAAAGAAATCTGTGTTTTTGAAACTAATGAAGATAGCAAAAGTCAATGATTTATTTTAATTATTTAGCCTGACATGTTTACTGTAACAAAATAGTTTTAAATGTTTCTGAAAATAAAATATATTGGCTACATCTGAAACCACCTACTACTCAGTAGGTACTGCATTTAAATTTGAATTTACTACTCAAACTTTAGAAAAGTATGTTCTATACAGTATGAATGTGAGTTGTATGAACGAGCTGGGATGTACTACGGATGCCATTTTGTCATCATCACATGACATACCCACTTCACTCCCATGTATGAATTCTCTCGCATTACATCATGGGATAGTGTAGCGTCCATCGGATGCGCACTTCAGAATCTCACCGGAAGTAGTAGGTCATCTGGCTACTTCTTGCATACTGTTTTTCAAACATTCGGGCATACTACTTGGCTTACATACTGTTTAGCATACTATTTAGTATGAAAGTATGTGATTTGGGATGCAGCCATTGTGTTCAAAGTGGAAAAAAAGTTATTGTTGTTTTATCCAGACAATATGGATTAATTAATCATTCGTACTGTTCAATGAACGCAAACTGTCGTAGATTATTAAAAACGCAAACCCCTCACTGCACCACAGTTGCAGCTTCAGCAAGCTTCCTAATTCCTGCAGCACGAGGACTTTTTGATTGTTTATGAGCATCAAAAGTGGCTGATCTGTTCGGCAAAATATTAGACTGCGTGTCACCGCATATCAAATGACTCAAAAACAGTAGTGTGGACAGGAAGTGTTTTTAGGCAAAAAATGCTATTTCAACTTGATCCAGATTAGTGTATGTAGAGCTCATTGATGCTAATTGTAGTCTTCCTGTTTATGGGCTTACAGTGCAACCAGGAGTTTAATTTTTAACATGAATGAGAAGCTTAGTGTGTTTATTGTTCTGTTGTAACAACATACTAGTGTTCTGAAGAAAAAATTAAAATACAGTGGTCCCTCGTTATTTGCAGGAGTTACTTTCTAAATCCTACCCACGGTAGGTAAAACAAAGTCCACATAGTAGTCAGCTTTATTTGTTCACAATTATTATAGATGATTGCAGTAAAACACCTCACTACACACTTTATGCACTTTTCTCAGACAGGCATGAACATTTTTACACTTTTCTCTCTTGTTTAAACACTCTCAAAGTTCAAACCTTCTTAGAAAAATAAGTCCAGTATTATAGAATGAAACCAAAGATCAAAACCATTTGATCTTCATTTATTTATTCTGCAATGCCGCTCTACAGCTGTGTAACTTCTACCTTCCTTTAGCATGTTCAGAAGTTTAACTTTTTGTGCGACGGTTAGCATCATCTTCTGCCTTTTGGGTGCTATCGCAGGTGGGTACCTTTGACGGTGCAGAATGTTTTGTTGACATTATGGGGAGAAAACTTGCAAAGATACAGGACAGCACTTCAGTCACACTGCTAGCGATCGAAGATTTATGTCAATTTGGCAAGCTGAACGCATTCTGTACTGTACAGGAGACATGGCAGGAGATTGATTGACAATGGTCTACAGCCAATCAGGACACAGAACACAATGTGCTGTAGAAAAAAAGCATGTCAAATTTCACAGAAAAAATATGCGAAACTGCGAGGCTGCGAAAAGTGAACTGCGTTATAGCGAGGGACCACTCTACACAAACATTCCATAAAACAGTTTTGAAACTTGCTTGCTATTGTAAATGTAATGAGATTATCTCTCACAACCTTGTTTTCTGTTGCATTAAATGCAGTATGCTGTCTAATCTGACTAATGGCCATAAAGTTGTATCTCTGGTCATTTGACATTGCATTTTTCTTTCAGATCCAGAACATTCAGCTGGAGAGAGAGATGGCTCTGGCTGCAAACCGCAGTCTGGCTGAGCAGAACCTAGACATGAAGCCGCGTATTGAAAATGACAGAGCGCGGCTGGTGGAGAAATACACTGAACTGGAGGCAGTGAGGGAGAAATACAAACAGCACTGTGTCCTGAGAGGTAAGGGGCATACTTGTTGTGAAAAAAGAATGTAAGAATGCATTCTGGGTAAACAGATGTGAAATGAGATTGATTATTGTTAACGCAGCTTTTCTGGAAACAAGAAGCGAGTAGTTTTGTTCTAAGCTGAAACTACTTCTGATAGTAATGATCTGCTTTCTGTTAATTAAAACAGGAATATATTCAACAAGGCTATGTTCAACACCAAAAATACATACTTATTAAATTAAAACACTTACACAAAGCGTTTATCATTTCCAGAACACTGGCTTTACATTAGGGCTGCACGATTCTGGCTAAAATGAGAATCATGATTTTTTTTGTTGCTTAAAATCAAGATCAAGATTTTTTTATGATTCTGTAGATGTAAAATAAGGGTTAATATGAGTAGGCTATTATTATTGTTATTTCTCAAACATATGGTAAAACAACACTAATAATATTAGGCCTGTGTGGGTCTACTGTTGATTAAAATACTAAATTTTATATAGACTTTGAATGGTGGACTTGAACAGACTTTAAATTTGTCCTCTTTGTTAATGCACAGTAAAGTGATGCATCAGAATACAACAATTCATAATTCTGAAGTTTAATTATTATGTTTGAGACATATGCTTGTCATTTGTTATTGACAACATTATAAGACCATTTTTTTTCACTGGTAAAATGAAACGTTTGTCATTATCAAATTCCCTCTTGCATATTCAACATTATACAGGCTAGAGTAGTTATACTGACACTGTTAAACATTTATTCTCATGCACAACACTGCACAAAAAATATATCAAATGCATGTTGTAATCATAACTCTAAAATAGGATATGGTTATTTAAATTATGGGCATGCTTTTGGTTTCACTTTTACTGCAGAGTGCGCTCCTGTCATGGCTGCCATCACTTTGAGAGAAAAAAAAACATACATGTAAATCTTATTTCTTGCGTGGCTCTCAAGCGATCGCTCTGTGCAACAAACTGAATGTTATTTACAACTTTATTACCTGTTATTCACAGCTTATGCAGGTTCTGTACACTAAAGTAGCCATCATTGATGGGCACGCTCTCGTCCTCTCGGTAGTAAACAAACAGCGCGCCAACTCGTGTGATTTCGCGATCGCGAATACGTCATTACATGAAGACAGAAATTACATTTTGTGCGCAAAACATTACACGCTTTGTGTTAGCCTTTTTAATTTAATAAATTGGTATTTTTGGAGCTTTGGTGTTGCCGCCTTGTTGAATGCGCACTTTTTGATGTTTAGCTGAGCACCCATTTAAAGTGATGTGCATGCTTTTGTGGTTTTTTCATCTAATTAAAACCATAACAATTTAGATTCATCCTTGGATAATAAAGACATAACATATAGGATAAATCTACATTTATTAATACCCACCAGCATTTTTAGTTCAATACATGAATGGAATTGTAATCATTTTATTGTAACATCTGGGGTTTCGTTTATTTTTTTTGTCAAAGATGAGACGCAACATTTTGGTGTCTGCATTAAATGACGTTTACAATAGTAAAGTAAAAAAATAAATATTTAAAATAATTACAATAAATACAACTATAATATAGTCTTAAATTATAAGTAAAAAAGTGTAAACAATACAATTACACTTAATCTGACAGTGTCTTAATAGTATACAGGGAGGAAGTATGAGGAAAGATTCAGTAGTTTCACATACTCTGAAAGAATGAAGCTTTGAAAAGAATTTTAACTTGCATTTCTGAATGGAGCATGTTGTTCAGCCAGAAAATCTTCCATTTGTGTGTAAGTCTGTGGTATAGAGCTGTAAGTCTGTGTATATAAGCTTGTTTTGTTCTGCCACTGTTTCCCCTCCCCTTGTGACATGACATCACAGGATTGCTATGCGTCTGGCTTGTTTCTTCACTGCAGCCCCATTCTACTTCCTCTCAATCCTTTAGAGCTTTTTCCTTTTGTTTAAAGTTGCAACACATTTCTGGCCAACTTGTTTGCATAACCGTTCTCATTCTTCAGTTTTGTACAGACCTATTTATGCATCAACGCTGTCTCACTTCTGTCTCTCTCTTTCCCTCTGCGCAGACAGCATCATGGGACAGGTGTCTCCGGAGGGGCTGTTGTCTCGTCTGCAGGCAGAGGGCGCCAGCACAGAGGCAGAGTCAGAGGTGGGTCACCATCCCTTTTATAATCTACTTAAATATTCTCTCTCTTTTGGTGATCTTTGGGTTTTCATTTATTTGATCTGTAAAAATTGTCTTAAAAACGAGTAATTCTTGTACATTCAGATGGTTAACACCTAGACACTTTAATATACTCATAGCCTATATTTTATATGAAGTACAATTATAAAGTTTGGAAACATTATAAGAGTTTTACAAATAAAATCAATCATTCTCAACAGCAGCTTAGTGTTTAATTCCATTGAACAATATAGTAAAAATTTGTAATGCACTAAAACTAAAATGTAATAAATGTGTAAATCCGAAGTTTTTTGTTTTTAGGGGTTGGGGGGGGTCTCAGTGAGGTTTATCGTCATCAAGCAGATGACCTGATGCTTTGCGCCTTGATTGTTCATCATTGCGTAGAAGAAGGATCAGTAACTGCTTTATTCCAGACTTCATTCAGGGATGTAATTGTAGACCTACCTAGGCTACTGTGTATATAACATAATGTTATTGTGTAGTCCTATAATATGCTCGTATGACGAAGCCGCTGACAATATGCAAGATTATGAAATTGCTTTGAATGTTTGCGCGGCTGTGCACTTTTTCCACTGTCACATTTGCATCAAAACCACGTGTGCTCTATGTACATTATAAATAAAGCCAGGACGCACATTTGTTATTATCCTCTACAAGTCATCTGTCCTTATGTGTCTACCTGTAAGTTTCATAAGTTTAGATGATATTACAAATGTATAAAAATATGTTTCATAATTAAATAAATTTTTAATTATTAAAAAGCAGGGACTAAGCCGAAGGAAAAGGAAAGTGAAAGTGATGATTTTTTTTCCAGGGTGTAATGTTAAAGCATATTAGGCTGCTAGATTAAACTGGACTTTTACAGTTCGAATTTTTAACTGACTATTAGTTTTTTTTTATCACATGGAATAAAGAGTCAGAAAATTACAGGAAAAATTATATTCTACGGACACAAGAGCACTAAACCAAGGGGGGTTTATCTCGTCAACCTTCTTTTTTGTCCTCTGCTAATAATAATAATGCTAATATAAGATTGAGTAAATTTACATGCACACTAATAATCTAATTTTAATATGAATAAGACAATACTTTGATTAAGAGTCTACCATGTAAACAGTGATTTAAAAAAAAAAAAAATATATATATATATATATATATATTTTTTTTTTTTTTTACGACTACAGTCGTAATCAAAGTAAACAAATCGAATTAAGACATTGGAGTATTCCGATTTTAGTCGCATTATTGAAGTGCAGTACAGACATGTAAACACCTTAATCAAACTTTTGCCTTTGTATAGGAATTTCACTGCATTTTGCAACAGGATAGTCTATACACACACAGCTGTTTGACACTATTCTCTGCATCTACCGACTCAGTAAAGGCGCACAGACACCTGCATCGTAAAATGTGGAGTTTTTTATCCCCATAAGACGTGCGGTATCAAATTCCATTAAAACAGCACTTTTCCAGCGGTTCATATTCTGTAGAGCTGCGCATCGATGGAATTGCTCCTCAGTGTTTGGACTCTCAGTAGTGATTATTAAACCACACTGAACTGAGCTAAACTAAACTGAACTTAAACACTGAAAACTGAACTGACACTGTTTCAATTCACTATAAACTTCCATGTGAAGCTGCTTTGACACAATCTACATTGTATAAGCGCTATACAAATAAAGATGAATTGAATTGAATTAAATATTCGCGTCCAATATCTGGTTTGTCATGGGGGGCATGCATGAATGTTCCTGAATGAAAGCCAAACTGCAGTTAAAGCCGACAACCATCAGTCCATCAACCATCAGTCATTAATCCAGTCTACTAAGAAAATCCTATGTATTCCTTCAAAAGATTCTTTAAACAGAGATCTTGAATAACTGCTTTGGCAACATTTGTATTACTTAAAAAACATTTGGAAAAAAATTAAAAGTGCAAAATCAGAACCATTAAATGCTACATTTGTTTTGAATTGTAGTTTTGAGCTAACATCATTTTTTCATTGCATAATGTTATAAATGTTTGATCTTGCATTACCAACCCCAAAGTGTGAGGATTTAAAAACCACTCAATGTCTTTCTCTCAGGTTCTAGCAGACGAGTTTCTGGAAGGTTCAACATCGCTGGACTCTTTCCTCGAACGCTTCCTTTCCCTCCGCTCCCTCGCTCACACACGACGAGTGCGCATCGAAAAGCTGCAAGAAATTCTCAGCCAAAAAAGCAAAGGGATCGGAGATGCTACAATGGCATCACAGCCCTGTGCCAATCAGGATGCTGGATCATCATCACTGTGGCAACAACAGCAGCCTCAGCAGCAGCAGAGCTCCAAAATCAATGCACCCTCCAACGCCTCCAGTTCTGCTCTCCCTTATTCCCCCTATCCCGTCGCTCCTCCATCAGCCTCTACAGCAGGCAGCACTAACCCCAGCACAGCGTTTCAGCCCTACCCCAGCCAGAGTGCCCCATTCCCCCAGGCGACAGGCTTCTCAGCTCCTAGGCCTGCGTTTGGTCCCCCAGCATGCCCATATCCCACCCAGTCCCAGTTTCCTGCCCCTCCGTTTGGGCAGTTTGGTCCCACGCCCGCCCAGTATCCCGCTCCATACCCGCAATACGGAGTGTACAACTACCCCACAGGTCCCCATGCACCATCAACCCAGTCACCCCCAGGTAGACCGCTTTATAGGGCAGGTTTTGGGGTACCACAGCCATACTCCTGAGCCACTCTGTCTGTCTGTCTGTCTGTCTGTCTGTCTGTCTGTCTCTTTTTCTCATAATCCTCCCTCTTGTCTCTTCCACCTTTCCCCTCCTGCTCTGCCCTCTCAGATTTGTGGTTTGCGTACACATGTCACATCCTGTTCCTGTCTGAGGCTTATAAAGACACTTGAGATTGAGTGTGTGCTTGTTTCCCTGACCCAACCTCAGTCAGAGACGTGATATGGGCTAAAACAGCTCGGTTCCTGTCCATTCTGAAGCATGTTTTCAAAGTCTCTGATTATATACAAATGACAAGATGCTTTTTTTGTGTTACAGCTCAGCCGTATTAGGCTGTTTCTTTGTTTCCTCAAAGATTTAGTTTAATCTACTGAGAAAAACACGCCACACTACACGGAAGCGTTACATTAGCGTTAGGTGGATCTCTTGTCTGTATGGACCCTTGTTGACTTAGTCAATCCAGAAAGCACAGCACCACTCTCCATTCTATCACAGATTAAAAACTCCTTAAATAAAGCCAAGATTATCTTTGATCATACATTTAGATGACTTCCATGTGTGCAGATTAAAATGTCACCGGACACTGTTGCGAATTCTTTGTGTACCAATCGTTCCTAATCCTATGTTTGCTCTCTCTTTTTTTCCTTCACACCCTTCCTTTTATTTGTAATACCGCTTGATCGGAAGGAATAGACTATTATCATATTTTCTAGTGGGAACGGTATACTTAAATCAACTTATATTAAAGGGAAACCGCAGAACAAGGGATATTAATATAGACATATCTACAGTGCTCAGCATAATTAAGTTCACCCCATTTTGAAAATGAATATTTGTATCCATTTCTCAGTGAATATAGGCAAGTATTGTGGTGCATTTAAACAAAACAGATTTATTAAACAGATATATTTATTAAAATAATATTTTAGTCACCAAACATATTTAGAAATTGAAAGATAATACAGTTAAATTCAAGCAAAATATTGCAAAAATTACCACCTACAAAACTTTAACAAAAATGTTTGATTATTTTGTTTCTCTTGGTTTTTCCTCTTTTTTTAAAATTTGTATTTAAATGTTTTTTTATAATATAAATTTGGCTGTGCTAGTTTTTGAACCATTATCATAAGTTAATTTGTTAGATAGGCTCCAGATTTGGCTTCAGTACTGACTAATCTAATGTATATGCACAAATATAATACTGTATAGCTTTCAGTTTAAAGGATAGATTTGTGTGGGGTGTACTTATATATGCTGAGCACTGTATCAGCTATAGCACAGAATATGGTGGGGCAGGTGGGATGTAACATAGCACAGAGTATATGCAAAGAAAATAGGTGCTGCAAAATACGTTTAGGTTAGTAGATACAGCATTTAGAATCTACCGGTAAGGTAGAGAAACCCTTCTGTTGGTAAAACTATGCAGATAAATACCTGGCTGCATATTTTACACTCTGAATTCAGATAAAGATTAGCCGTTTTGCATATCCAGCCCTCCAGTCAGCATAAATATTTACATTTAGATGTCCCCTACGCTATTGGTGTCTATTGGAAGGAATGCGTCAATAGAGCCGCCATTTTAGTACAGGGGAGCGCTCCTTTGAAATGAATGAGGGACCAAGGTGCAGTGGAGGACTGGCCATCCGGAGCCAGAGATATATACACATATATGCATATATCTATGATTGGGAGTTTTCCCGGTGGTCAGTATACAAATATTTTTTTAAATGCCGAAACTTTTAATTGTACATCGCTGTTCTACATCGATGGATGAGTAATCGCACGGGCATTGCCAACAAAGAGCGTGTGTGTGAAATGTATTATCCTCCCTCCCTGTTAAATTTGGTCTAATCCGTGTCCTGAAACTTGCTGATTTTATTCAACCAAACTAGCATAAGCCTAGAATTTAGAATTTAATGCTACTTTCCTGAAGTAACTCTATTATTATCAATACTTGTTTAGCACAAAAGTTTGTAACATAAAAACGTAATCTTACCTATGAAATGTTCTGCCTTTGTGCTTTAATTTCTTTGTTTGCTCTTTACTACACCTGTACACAGCGCTAAAGTCCAGCATCTTCACATTGGCTTTGACTTCACATTGGCAGTCTTGACTAGTATGGTTGAATGACTTTTGTCCTGCAAGCACTGTACAAATATGGCGGCGCTATTGACGCATGCTCCGGGTCTGTATGTGATATCTAGTGTCTATATATCTCTATGTCCAGTCAAAATGAAAACAAGGGGCGGATCTGGAGCGTTTATTCTTCGCCAAACAAATGCTTTTTGTGTTGCGGTTTGATTTGAACCCAACTTCACTTCATGCTAGCCTCCAAAACACCACGATGTAGGCCTACTCAATGAAACGGTCATTATGAGCTGTTATGTAGTTGTGCAAAAGCCCCACCGAAGTCTCCTGTAAATCACACTATCACTCCACACTAAGAGTCCTGAACTTTTTTTTTTTGGCAACAGGAGCTGGAGCGGGGCCTTAAAACCATCAGCTTTAGCATAGGCGTGTGTGCGGGGTCTCTCTTTATTTTTGTACCTTAAAGCAATTCAAAACCAGAGGCGTCCTCAATCAAGCCTCGGGTGGCTTTATCTAATTCATGAACTCAGTAATCAAGACTCAGGTTTGTAGCAAAACCCCCACGTTTAGGTTCCCTCCCCAGCACCTGGAGCGAGGGAGAGGGGTGACACGACACGAGAATGAGAGAGAAAATAAAATAAACAACAAGGGGAAAAAATGTTATTAGCACATTGATTTGCAGCATTAGAGGAAAGCGATTCTATTGCATTGGTTGTGATGACTGTAGCCTGATAAAAGTGTATTTTTATTTTTATTGTCCTTTTTTTTTGGGTGTGGATATTAAACTCTGAAGTTAATCTATGATTTCTGTGTTGATTGCAATATCTCCTATATTTTTAATTTCTCTATTATTATTATAATTATTAGATGAATGCTGCTCAAAAGTTAGTGGTACTTTAGTGCTGATTATATGATCAATTATTTGTGACAACATGCGTTTTTTTGTTAATCATAACTAGTGCCAGACAGAATCTATGGACATTATTTCTGCACAGAATTTTGAAAA
The DNA here is from genome assembly GCA_903798205.1 of Danio tinwini. NCBI lineage: Eukaryota > Metazoa > Chordata > Actinopteri > Cypriniformes > Danionidae > Danio > Danio tinwini. Next base: position 15,158,102 of record CAIGQZ010032813.1, read on the forward strand.
TATCGTAACTCAACTTATATGATATATGAATTTAAATATAATATTTGAAATAAAAGTAATAAGTTTTTTTCCTTTCATTTAATGTTAATAATGCAAATCCAGTTACATACACTTATTTGGTAAACAAAGCAAGTCCCTCATATACAGGGTGTCCGCGGGGTCTTACAATGTCTTAAATCTCAAAAACAAAATTTAGGCCTTAAAATCTTAAATCTACTGAAATATTGTGTTGGAGGTCTTAAATCTTTTATAAACAGGTCTTAATTTTCCTCTGTTCATGTATAGCTACCCAGTTTGGCCATACAATGGCTCATACAATCACCAACAATCCCAATCTCAATAAAACTTTTTATTTAAAAATAACTTTTTTAACTCTATTTATTTTTTTAAATTACTTTCCATACAGTAACATTTGTTTAAAAATTCTCCATTTATGTACTGCTGAGGATATTGACCCGACATGTTTGTTATTATTAAATTATTATTATTGTATAATTAAATGTATTAAATTATAATCATTTTTGATAGGGCAAGTAAAAATCTTTTCCAGTTGGAATATTTGAAAGAAAATCCTTTGCATTTATCCTTCTATAAGTGTAAAATTTTCTTCATAATGGTCTTAAAAAGGTCTTAAATTGAACTTGGTGAAACCTGCAGAAACCCTTATATAATATGTCTACTAAAAGACAGAAAATATTACATTACAAACTGTGTTGTAAAATAAATTACATGAACATTTTCATGTTAGTCAAAAATACGCATTAATTTTTAAAATAAATATAAATTTACACAAGTAATTAAATAGACTCAGTAATTGGCTATCATGTGTGCACAGATTCCACGTGGGCCTAATCATAAGTTATTAAACTAAGTTAATCATGTTTCAACTTAAGTTATAGAAGCTGTTTGAAGTCAATTAAATGCGAGTTAACATGACACATAAGGTTAATTTGATTCAACTTAAAAATTGAAGGTAAGCTGACATTTTTTACATTAAAGAAGCTTCAGCCATACAATGGTTACCCTTACCATAATATACAGTGCTCAGCATATATAAGTACACCCTTCACAAATCTATCTATGCATTGATATTTTTAATAGGAAGCTATACAATATTATATGTGTGCATATACATTAGATTAGTCAGTACTGAAGGCAAATCTGGAGCTTATCTAACAAAATAACTTATGATAACGGTCCAAA
>CAIGQZ010032813.1:15174613-15229947 GCA_903798205.1 Danio tinwini
CACTTTGCAATAAGGCTTCATTAAATGTTTATTAATATATTTACTAACACAAACCAATTCTTAACAATACTTTTTCAGCATTTATTAATATAATTAATAGTTTTAAAAAATGTATGTGCCAAATGTTTCCTTAAAACAAGCAAACTTAATCTGCCATTTTTTTGCATGTCTAGCAAATGCTTAAGAATTGTATTGTATTTGTCTTTTGCATGTTTATTTCATGCTAAATCTGAGACTACATTTAGATTTTGATGACCATTCTAGGTGACACTTTGCAATAAGGCTTCATTAATGTTTATTAATATATTTACTAACATGAACTAATTATGAACAATACTTCTACAGCATTTATTAATGGAAGGTAATGTTTAAAATCAAAGGTTATGCTTTTTGAAACTACCTTATGCACTGGAAAATTGAAAAGAACAATAAATGACTATTTTCAAAAGATGAAAAAAACTATAATAAATGTATTGACTGTTGCTTGTTAGCATGAAATAAATCTAAAAACATTTTTAAAACATAGAAAAAGAACTTATAAAACTTATTAACTTATTAAAATAGCCAAATTGAATTAAAACATACAGTCGCTCCTAATGTTTCCCACTGTTATTCTTCTGTGTTGTCAGGTTTGGAGCGGCTGACGGTAAATGGCAGCAGAGAGCTTTCGTCCAACAGAAACAGTGACTATGATTCATACAGCTACAACTGAAGACTGTGAAAAACACTGACCTACAGTCAGCTGTCTTACATTACGAGACTTTGCTTTATTTGAGCTGTCATTCGGCAGAGTGTAAATATGTCTGAGAAATACATCTGAGAAGTCCATTTAGGATCAAGTTAACCCATCAGAGCGCTTACTTTGTGTTGCATAGCAGGCTTGATTTTTATTATTACTAGAATTTCTTTAGTAGTTACTTAATTTAGACGAGTGTGTTTATTTTTTAAATACTCAGAAACAAAATGGAATTAAGATCAAAACCTGTAAATTGTTAAAAAATATATATTTATATAAATGTTTTTTTTTTAAGCTGGAGTATGAATCATTTTAAATAAACTAGAAAGAAAACTGTTTTGATCTTTTGTGCCTTTTGAGTTGAGTAAAGAAGCAGAATAAATTACTTTACAAGTTAAAATATGAACATCATTTATAGATCTTCATGTAAATATGGGATTTCTAAAAATCTATTCAATAAATTAATCCAGACGGATTCACAGTTTGACATAAAGGTCTCCTGAAATGGGCTTGAAGCAAAAAAAAAAATGTATTCACTGTGTTGATATAACTTCAACTAAAAATGGAAGAAGAGGCGAGGCATACGGATCAGCCCCTCCCCTTTTTAAAATGAACAATTTTCAATTTCGTTATGTTTTCTTTAGTTTAGTTTATAAAACAATTCGACCAATTTCGCCTTAAAACCTCCTCTATCACTTTATAATGCAGCATTTTGTGTACAAATCAATTGCGTCCAAAACATATTGTGGTCTGTGGTATCTTGCACATTTGATCTGCTCTTTACACTGCATTTTTGGACCAGAGCAGGCTGAAAATGTATCACACTAATGCAAAAGAAAAAGTCATACACCAGATTGGAGAGCATATTCACACTGTCTGAATCATTTATCCCCTATATAGTGCACAGTGTGTCAATCCCCATATAGAAAATAGTAACTGCGTGAACAAGTGACTGATTTTAGCTTTGATGTCGAGTTATACTGCTCTGTAAAAAGCGATTGGTAGACTTATAAAGTGAGTAAGATTTGCATAATTATAAAAATTAAGTCAACTTAACAGTTTCGAGTTACAGTGGAATTTCTTACATTATTTTTAAGTAAAGTCAACTTTACTTAAAACGCAGAGTCTAAAGCGCATGGTGCAAAAACAGTAAGGGCATGTCCGAATCGACTTTTCCTATTTTTAGGATGGAAAAATAGGGTTCGCGCCCTGGCGCATGGTCTAACAAGATTATGTTTATTCTCTTAATGAGTTATTGTTGTGTTTTGAGCATAAACCAATCAGAGTCTCATCTCTTATTCTCTTTAAGAGTCAGTTCTTATTTAAATGGCGGACTTTGTACGAGGAAAAACTGAACGCTTCGCTAGCAAGAAAACAGAAGTGTGGACTGAGTTATATCCAAACACACATCCTATTCTTATGCCCCATATAATGATGCATTGGTCTCCTAAACCCAACAGGTGTACAAATCTAAACTTGTTTTTATTAAAACAAATATAAATAAGCATATAATAAATAACACTACTAATAATAATAACATTATACAAATTGAAAATAGCAACAAATCGCACCATACACGTCTTACGCCTTATTGCGCCGGCTGTATGATAGGGCCCTAAAGGAAATTAATCCCTTTTTATTGTGTAAAAATGTTTTGCAGCCTTTAAAGTTTTAGTGAATCTAATGAACTTTTCAAGTCATCTCAACTTGCATCAATCAAACTGAATAAAAAATTTAAGTTAAACTTTTAAAAAATTAGCTGAAATTTAATTAACGTATTAAAATAATTTTAAGTAACATTGAAACATCTGTTGTCATGTCTTTTTCAGTGTATAGAGTAGGGGGACAATAAAGTAGGAGATTCTAGAAAGATTGGACATTTGATTGGACAGAAGATAAGAGTGATGTCATTGGTGGAAGTGAGAGACTAAATTTTGATTGCTTGTGCTTCTAAATGTAAATTCTGTCATCGTTTTGGAGCACACTACTAGATTATAGATAAGCTTAAAGGGATGTTCTCTCATCGTTTACACACCCTTCAATTGTTGAGTTTGTTGAACACAAAGAAAGATATTCTGAAGAATGTTGGAAACCGGTAACCATTGACATCCATAGTGGGAACAAAAAATACTATGGAAGGCAATGGTTACCGGTTCCCGACATTCTTCAGAATGTTTTTGTTGTTGTTGTACAATATAAGAATCCATAAAGGTTTAGAACCACTTGTGGGTGATGAAATTGTAATTTTTAGGTGAAAGCTGTCCCTTTAAATCTAATATATCATATTAAAAGTCAATTTTGTTTCATGAAGACTTTAGTGTAGGCTAATTTGGAATGGCTTTACCATTAGTTTAGTCATTTAAATGATTTTACTAAGTGTTACTGAATAGAAAAAGAAACTTATACTGTGGACTGCGGTTTTGGTTGCATTTTCTGTAGCAATGTTGCAAAACAAATGAAGAGCACTTAAATGTATACACATGAATTAGTGCTAAATAGATTGACATTTGAGCTTTGACATGAAATGTGGGCTTCTGAGGAGGCATGGGAGCGATGTCAAGCTTGGAAGAGGGAATGCAGTGTTAATGCAAACATTTGCAGCAATGCGGTTTCCTGTCGTAATTCTATTCACTTCCTGTTTGTGTTATTTCTGTCGCTCCTGCTCTAAATATACTGTAGACTCTCTGTGCTCATTCTTTCAGGCGTTTCTTTGTCTCTATGTGTTTGATTTTCATTCCTTCGTTCCCTTCTTTTAATATTTACTTCTCTCTCTGTCTCTCTCTGTCTATCTCTCTCTCTCTGACCCAGTTGATTTTTTTTAATACCGCACTCATAGTGGGGTTTAATATCACAAGAGCTTAAAATCTTATGCCTTGCCTGACTGATGCTCGCTAAGTGAAACTCTCTTTTCTAAAAGCACTAGTGAGAGAGAAAATAGTTTTTTTTCTATATATTTATTTCTTATATCTCTCAATATGGGTTTGGATGCTTTGCAGTTTCATATTTGTGTTTTGATTGATTTTTTTTAATAGCATATGTGTCTTTGCAGCTGCTTTAGCCTCTTTTCATACTTGAGAAACGCAAAGATGACAGCATGCTGTATGTGTGTGGTGGGTGGGTGGATAAGTGTCGTATCCTTCCTCATCCTCAGGTCAGAGCGAAGGATTAAATCTGTAGTTTAAATGAGGTTCCAGCAGAGAACAATGACAGATGACAACAGATTACACGCACAGATTAACAACAGAAACCACACTGAGGGGGAAATATCCAGTGAGTCCATCAGCGTTTCTTCTTTTCATCCTCACAAAAACACTTGTGACACTGACATCAAACCTGCTTGTTACCTGAATTCAGCCGACTTTCACATAAACCTTTACTTGAGTCCGTTATAATGCACACTTTCACACACTCACAGACACACATACACACACATACTTTAATTTACTGTTATACTCCATATAAAATCCAGGAACTATTTTTTTTTTGTTTTTGCACAGGCCTATCTAAAGGGTTAATGCTGCCAACTGATGATCAACAGTAAAAATAACAAATAAAAAAAATACCATCCACAATTACTTTTTAATTGAAAATATGCCATTTTGTGTGTTTTTTTTCATCAAATCAGTGACTTCATTTGTGAGTTTGGCAATTAAAGAGTTAAAATCCTGTAATTTTCTAAGCAATTTAGTATTTTTGATCAGGAATGGGCTTGATTAACAGATTTATGCAAAAAAATATATTTATCTGATGCATTTTACAGCAGTTTAATTTAGTGGATGTTTTCATCCTTAACATACACTCAAAAAATATTTTTTTACTTGTTCAAACCACTTAATTAAAATGGACTGAAACAACAAAATTTTTGAGATTTTATTGAGACAACTAATTTTTTTATGTTCAATCCACATAAATGTGTTAAAAGTGTTAAGTTAATCAGTTTGTGTTGGGACAACATGAATAAATTGTGTGGAACCCTGCATTTTTTCACAGTGTAGCAAGGGTAGTAAATTTGTCAATAATGTAGATTGTAATGAGATAAAAAATAATAATAATAATAATTCTCATAATATGTATCAAAATAAGATTTGTCACCAACAATCATTCTGCTAGCTGAAACACAAAAAAAAAGTTATGGCCATATTAAGAAACATCCCCGACAGCAATAAGGGTTAAAGACCCTCTTTAGAAAAAACAAGACATCCCAAAAAGGCATAAAACCATATAAAAAATATTTTGGATCTGATACTTTTCGTAAAATTATCTATGAAGTTAGTATATTATTAAGCCTTTTCTAACATACATTTGTTAATAAACATGAATATGTACATCTATATTGACAAACCATTGCACAATTTGATATTTTTCATCTCACAGGGAAAGTTAATGCAAGTCAAAATATATATTTAAATTTTTGTCTTTGTGTGTGTGTGTGTGTGTGTGTGTGTGTGTGTGTATGCTAATTTTACATAAAAACCTAATTTTTAAATAAATATAAAAATGAGGTAAATGCAATAATAAAATGGTATAATATAAACGAGAAGTTGTTCTTTAGATATTGTATTAAATTATGACTACCCAAACAAACCATGGAATGAGAAAATCCCATACAGATAAAGGGTCGAGAAATAGTTAAAATGATATATTTAGACTCAATGTATTTAGATATTCTCAGTGGTCAAGGAAATCAGAGAAAGATTAGATGGAAAAAGAGACAGTGGTGTGATTAAATACTTTGATTTTTTTTTTCAGACGCTTAATGCCCTCATTCTTGCTAATAGGATTTTGCCTTTAATGCCGTGTGCAGCGTTTCTCCCTCATGCACTACTCATTTAGCCGGTGAAATTAAACATTAAAAGCATTGAGATCCCATTACTCTAATGTATGCTTAGAAACTCGCCATTTCTGACAACATTAATTCTGTAATTTTTTTTTATATAGTAAACAGAAAAGTGGAGAACTCTGGGAATGGAGAGAGCGAGATTAAAGTAGGAATAGAATAGTTAGTGGGTTTCGTCTTCAGATTTACGAGGAGTTTCTTGAAAGGATGTCAGCCATATCTTTGGTGGGACACAAAATATCCAAGACATAAAGAGAAAGGGGAAAAAGGGGGGAGGGTGAGAGCAGAGAGAAAGAGGAAGAGAGCGGATTATTTACCATTTTAAGTGAATAAATCCGTATTGTGTGAATCCAGCACACCAGCTGAGGAGAGACATAAGAGGAGAGTGACAGATCAAAACTGACACGCTCAAATGAGCAAACCAGGATTTTAATTATTATTATTATTAATATAGTATTATTATACTTCTAAAATATCTAAACTTTAAATAATTTATAAAGCTAAGAACAAACTTCCAAAGGACAGAAGCAAGAATCCTGACGGAGAATGGATTGATGAAACTCTGGGACAAAAATGAGCATGTGTGTGATAAGAGACTGATATTTGAACATCGGATATCTGACCAGATCTGTTAAGAACAGGCAAGTGCAAACTTTGTGGAAGTTATTTACTGTTTACTTTTCTGTTTTACTTATATTATCTTATTTGATCTTTTTTTGCACATTGTATACAAATCAATAAAAATAATGGTTCCTATATATATATATACACACTATAGCAGTCAAAGGTTTGGGTTCAGCAGGATTTTTAAATGTTTTAAAAAAAGCTTCTCCTGCTCACCAAGGCTGCATTTATTTAATCAAAAATACAGTACAAATTGTAAAATTGTGAAGTATTATTACACTATAAAATACCTGTTCAAATGTAGTTTATCAGTTAATTTAATAATTTATTTCTGTGATTTTAATGATGAATTTTCAGCTTCATTACTCCAGTCTTTAGAGTCACATGATCCTTCAGAAATCACTCTAATATTAGTTATTGTTATTATTATTAATAATAATTTTAGTATTGTTAATGGTAATAGTAATAAAAGCAACAATTTCATTTGAAACTATACACAATAAGTAATAAATAAATATTTAACAATTTAACTGTTTTTTACATTTAATAAGCGCCGCCTTGATGAACAGAATAATCTAATAATAAAAAATAATAATAAAACTGACGCCAAACTTTTGACCGGTAGTGTATAAATTGTAGTTATCCCATAAAATAACTACAGGCATGGGAAGATAACCGGTTTCAAGGTTTATCACGATTTAGAAAAGTCAAGGTTTTAAAACCACTAACAGTTTCTGTTATATCTACAGTGCTCAGCATAATTAAGTTCACCCCATTTTGAAAATGAATGTTTTTATCCATTTCTCAGTGAATATAGACAATGTATTTTGCTGCATTTAAACGAAACAGATTTATTAAACAGATATATTTATTAAAATAATATTTTAGTCACCAAACATAAAATTAAAATTAAACAATAATACAATTAATTTCAAGCAAAATATTGCAAAAAAATAATTACAACCTACAAAATTTAAACAAAATTTTTCTTCCTTTTTTTTTTTTTTTGCTTTTCTTGATTTTTCCTCTTTTTAAAATTTGTTTTTAATATTTTTTTATAATATAAATTTAGGTGTGCCACTTTTTGGACCGTTATCATAAGTTATTTTGTTAGATAAGCTCCAGATTTGGCTTCAGTACTGACTAATCTAATGTATATGCACAAATATAATATTGCATAGCTTCCTATTAAAAATATCAATTTAAAAAGATAAATTTGTGAGGGGTGTACTTGTATATGCTGAGCACTGTATATAATATATAAAATTTTCTGCATACCGTTCCTATGGTTTTTTATGGTTATGATCTTATGTGTTGTAAAGAAATCTGTGCTTTTGAAACTAATGAAGATGATTTATTTGAATTTTAGCCGGACATGTTTACTGTTCCAAAATATTATAAATATTTCCTAAAATAAAATATATTGTGTTTAATGGGGGACAAAAATAGTAGTTGATTTTTACCTAGACATTAACCAAGAACTTATTTTAAAGCAGTAATCAGAGTACCGTGATACCGTGAAACCATGATATTTTTATCCAAGGTTATCATACCATCAGATACTTATACCGGTCCATGCCTAAACTATAGTTAGTTTTTTCTTGAGTAAACTGCTGTTTAATTACTCATATATTATAATCCACAGTGTAAAAAAACTTTGTGGTTTTTAGTAAAGGTTGTTAAAGTTTTATTAATGATTAATTTTGTGCTCTTGATGGTTCCAAGATCCTAATTAAAGTTAAGAGGCGACTGCGTTTTTCGATTTCCAGGCCTAAAATATGGAAGTCTTTCAGTCTCCCTTCACTTAGTTTCTTTAGAATTAAAAATTAAAATAAAATTAAGCTAAAAACGTACCTTTTTTCGAAGGCTTTTAATGGTTCATAAAATATACAAAATGTGTATTATTTAATCAGTGTTTTCTACCCTCTTGGTCTTTTTTTAAACACACAGTGGTATTTTATATCGATTTTATGTTTGTTTTTTCTTAGCAGACATTTTGTACAGCAGTGTTCAACTACTGTTATTTTTATCATGCTTTATAAATAAATTTGATTTAATTTGGACTATTTTGTATTTTCTACAAACACAAAACTCTCAAAGAATTATTTTTGCTTCTTGTTCAAACTACTTATTTAAAATGAGCTGAAACAACAACACAATTCGTAAGATTTTTTATTGGACAATTTAGTTGTTTTATGTTCAATCCACTTACATTTGCCAAGTCAACTTAATCGATTTGTTTTGGGACAACATGAATGAACTGTGTGTAACCCTGCATTTATTTTTATCGTTTGCTGTGTTTTAGGGTGTTATGGATGTACTGACTCTTTCGTGGAAGTCTTCTACTGTGAGACTGGTAATCCTTCACTTATTCATAATCCTCTGTAAGTTTGACTTATTTTCACATTCCCCTAAACACTGCATAACATCATTTAACATTTTTTGTTTCTGATAAATGAAGACAAGTGTAGAATATTTTCATTCATTTATTCATTTTCTTTTTGGCTTAGTCCCTTTATTAATCAGAGGTTGCCACAGTGGAAAGAACTACCAACTTATCTAGCATATGTTTTATGCAGCGGATGCGCTTCCAGCTACAACTCATCACTGGGAAACACCCATACACTCTCATTCACACACATACACTACTGACAATTTAGCCTACCCAATTCACCTGTAGCGCATGTCGCTGAAAAATAGGAAAGTAAAGTAGGCGAAGGAACATGAATGAATGAATGGATCTTTGTCTTAGCTTCTTATACTATGGGGCTGCTGAATGTTTGATTCTGATTGGCTGGTGAACATTTTAAGCTAAAGTAGTTTCATCTAGGTCCTGGTTGCATTACAGTGATGCAAAAGAAACTAGTCCTACACACAAAAGGACCAAAACCTAACAAAATCTTGAAATACAACAACTGTGTGGTATAATTGTAGAATAATTTACTTTAGTCCAGTGAAATATTTCCCCGAGGCACGTGCAGTATTTTCGAATAATTCAATGGCCTGTTGTGAATTATTCCTTAGATACACCGTAGGATTGTTCACCAAATAATTTTTTATTCTGTTATTGACTCACCCTTCACCTGTTCATAACCTGTTTGAGTTTATTCTGTTGAATGCAAAAGAAGATATTTAGAAAAATGCTGAACTTTATTATCTAGGTCAAAACCCATTGACTTCCATAATAATTTTTTAACTACAGCAACCAGCAGTCTTCAAAACATCAATATCTGTTTGTGTTCAACAGAAGAAAGAAACTCATAAAACCACATGAGGGAAAATAAATGATGAGGTAATTTTCATTTTTGGGTGGACTGTCTCTTCAGTGGTTTTCCATGGGTTCATTCTTGCCCTGAGTTTAACTATTTTCTATATCTAGTTTAAAATAGATCTATAAAAGGAAATGATGGTGAGATATAACATTTTCATTATCAATGTCTGTGGCACAAGGCATAAATATAAAGCAACTGTTATAACCCTAACCTAAAAGCCCAACTCTTGTTTTTCCTCATCAAAAGCCCGCTGTCAAACACCTCCCTCAGCATCTCTTCCAGTGCGGATAACAGTTCCTTCACCATGGCAGTCTGTCCCGCTCTCTCAGGCTGATCTGGGCCTTCTCTTCACCAACTCCAGCCCCTTCACCTCCACACAGTCCCTGCTGGTCTTGCCTCCGTCTGGAACAACCTCCAAACCTCTGCTCCGCGCTACGTTTGGTTCCTATACAGTCACACAGGTACAGCAGACTTTATTAAGTAATAAGAAACAAAAGGGCATGATGTAAAGAAGAGTGCCAAGAACCCATTTAGAAATGACTATAGGCTGCATTCACTTCATATCATAATTAAGAGATTCTGTAAAAAGTAAAAACCTATAGGTAGCAAACAATTCTGGCCCAGATTTGGCATAAAGCTGGCACAGCAGGCACTGGCACTGGCATACAGCATGTGGGCCAAACATGGCCTGGGTTTGGCAGAAGTGGCACCATCTTTAAGGTGGCACACAAGATTTGGGCCAGATGTACAATGTAGTATTTGGCCCAGATGTTAAAAATTGATATGTGGGTCACGTAGTTTGGCCTGTCTTTAACCACATTTAAAATACATAAAAAATATTTTTGAGTAAAGGAAAAAAATCTACCAATCAGGTTGCTTTGAGAAAAAGCACACCCATAGTGTGCTAAAAGCCCAATGCTTTATGGGTTGATCAATTTTTTTGCAATTGTGACACACAAACCTATCTGGCCCAGTTCAGGTGCAGTTATGAGTCATTAACTTGGCTGAGATTTGACCCAGATATGGTCCATGTTTGGTCCTTGTCTGAAAGCCAGACTTGGTCCAGTCATTAACCGGAATTCACTGCGGCATGTGGGCCAAGCCAATTCTGATTGTGTGGGCCAGAGCTGGGCCAGAGAAATTTTGCTATATGGCTAATGTTTGGTTCCTCATACAACTAATAATTATTACTTGTAAACTGAGGAAATTCTATATGACTGCGACTTGTACCATGGTGAAAGATAAGAAAGCTTATTTCTCCAAATTTTTATAAGCTAAATTAATTTTCAAAGCCTCTTAATTTTGGTATTTATTTTGTTTTAATTTATTTATACAATATTTTTTTCTGTATTGATGTTGTTTATACGTTATTGTAATAGGCTATGTACCACTGATCTATAGAATTTTCTCTATTATAGGTCAGTGCAATGTAACGTTACCAGTTTGTATTGGTTGTACCATGTGACAAATGTTCCATCTCCTGCAGGTTAATTTAAAATAGTGTAAAAATAGTGTAACATGGTGTAAAATGCCTCATCAGTTCAATTCAAATGAGACTGGAAATGCTCTGTGCATTCGGTCATTTATTTTTACCACAGTTTTTCTCACACGCGTCAACCATCTCATTTATCAGCGCGAGGAAACATTTCTTTCCAGTCTTGTTTACTGTAATACAGCTGTTTTGTGTCAGTTAAATCAGTTGACTGTTGAAATTTTAAAAAAATTATTATTATTAAATAAATAACCAAATAAAGGTTAAAAATGACCCAACAAAGCACCAAATATTTAACTCAACTAGTTGAGTTATTAGTAAATAACCTAAAAAAGGTTAAAAAAATACCCCAACAAATCCCCAAATGTGTTTACCTCAACCGTTGGGTTAACGTTTTTTAGAGTGTACTGTCAGAAAAATTGGTCCAGAAAATTACTTGAATTAATCTGTTAATATAAAATTATAAAAGAAATGACCCAAGCCTTTAGTTTTCTACAACTACAGAGTATATTTTACAATGCACCACAGTTTACTGTAGTTAAAAACGAATGTATACTACTACGTTACATTTATCAGTAGTGCTGTAAATACTATACCTTATAATACACTTTACTACTTTATATGGTTGAAAAACACTACGGTATGCCATCTGGATGCAGTCTTGCATATGCCTCATATTGTCTCAGACACAATATTTACTATAGCTAAATTACTAGTACTTAGAACGTGAGGCATCATTAAGTGTAATGGTGAAAAAAAAAACACAATTATCAACCAATCAGCATCAGAGACTGGAGCTTTGTATTTTACAATCATGACTAAAAGGAAACACCTTCATATCAAGATAAACAATGTAAATTTATTGAGTCTGTGTTGGTATTTGTGTTCTCCAGGTGATGTCTGAACCCATTCCTCCTTTGACGTCTCCTCTCACAGCTTCACTTCTGTCTAAAAGTGTTGTGAAAGAGATGGAGGCTGACAGAGGAGAGCGGTTCAGGGTTCGAGTGCTGTTTCACATGAGGGGTGATGTAAACAGAGGAACCTGCGTTACTCTGCATGCTTTCAAACAGACAGAAGAGCAGAAAGCTTCCTGCATCACTCAGGTACTGATGCTCAAAAACACTAAGATGGGTCGGGACTGCAATATACTAGAATTCTCTAGAGCAAAGTTATAAACAAAGCTCTTACGTGATTTATAACTCTTCCACTAAACACATAGAAAATATAAATAGCGATTAATCTTATTCAATATACCATTTTATATTCCATTCTAATCTCAAGGAGCAAAGTGTTCCATAACCGAGGACCCGCCACAGAGAAAGCTCTGCCCCCTCTACGCTTCAGTCTGACTGAGGAACTAAAAGATGATTTTGATCACTTAAGATCTTATGGGAGTGTAAAAATGCAACAGCTCTGAGAGATGGGGCTAGATTATGAAGAGATTTATATACCAGTAAAACACTTTAAAATCAATTCTGAATTGCATGGGCAGCCAATGGAGGCCTCTTAGAAGAGGGGTAATATATTATGTCAAAACAAACTTTTATTTTGGAATAACTGTGATTAATCTTTACCCAGCACTACAATTTATATTATATAAACTTTATATGAAATTTTTTTAAAAACAAACTATTACCTAAATTACAGTACAACAGTAATTTTATGAATATTATTTCTATGTATCGAAATATATAAATTCATTTGAGCACTAATTTAGCATTTATGAATCTGAAAGATCATGAAGACTGGACTAATGATTGATAAAAATGTGACTGCTTTGACACAAATAAATACTATTTTATATTTAATTAAACAGTTTTGTATTGCAATGATATATATATATATATATATATATATATATATTTGAACGACGTTAACACATTTAGATGGTCTTTAGAAATGGAAATGAAAATGACACAAAATATATAATGAAATGTATAAACTTATCAAAGATACTTAAATCTTAAAATACTTAATAATCTTAATACTTAAAGATACGTAAATATGTTTCAAGATATATAAGCTAAATATTTAGAACAATTTATGTAAAATCAATATGCAAAAAAAGTTAAATGATTATTTATTTATTTGTGTGCTGTTTTCAATAGCTTTACACACACATATATTATGTCAAAACAAACGTTTATTTTTGGATGAGATTAATCAATCTTTGCCAGCACTACAAAATATATACCTATTTTTGAACAAAATCTCACTTTTACGCAACATAGGCTCATCCTGAAAACCTATCCCTATATACATTTCTGGAGATTGCCAATTATGTAGCCAGAGCTACGTATGGCTGCATTTCGTCTTTAAAATGTACACTACAGGGCGGTATGATGCCGTTCCTTTTCGTGCTTACCAACTGACCGCTTACCTCCGAATGGACGTCTTTCCCGCTGTTACCGATTTGTCCAGTTAGCTCGCCATATACGTCTGCAGACTTGAGACACAGAGAGGAGTTAACCACGATGATGAGGTTTGAGTCCGGTGAGTAACGGCTAGAAAGCAGGTTAGACAAAGCCAAAAAATTAAATAAACAAGTAAATAACAAGAATGTGGTAAAATTTAAAAACGTGGTAAAAATCAGGCGAGGACTTTTATTTTTCTGGATTGCTTTTTAAAACTGTCGGTTGGGTTTAGGGAAGTGGGTGGGTGCTGGTCAGTCAGTGCTTTTGAAAACACTATTGGTTGGGTTTAGGGAAGAAGGAGGGTGGGTCAGTCGATCAGTCAGTCAGTCAGTCAGTCAGTCAGTCAGTCAGTCAGTCAGTCAGTCGACAGCAGCCTCTGGCTGATTTACGCAGGAGTAAATGGCAAAAATTTGAAATTTGAGATTTCAAAAAGCGTACACTGTGGGCTAGATTCGCAAAAACAAATACTGCAAAAAACTTATCTCCTGGGACATAGTTACCGGTTTCCAGAAATGTATACAGCGATACATTTTCAGAATAAACCTTGGGTTGCTTTTACTATTTTTTAACAGTAAAACAGTAATTTTATGTATGTTATTTCTATTTTATATTTAGGAAATAAATTTGAGCACTAAATCAACATTTTTAAATTCATTTCTGTAAGATCATGTGACAATGAAGAATAATGATAGATAAAAATGTACCTTTGTTATGACACAAGTAAATAATATTTAATATTTACATAAAACATTTTTTGCAATAAAATCACAAATACCTATACAAGAAACAAAACATAAGAAACAAAAACATAAAAAATACTTCTGACCAAATGTTCTGACCAAATTGCAAAATTAATAAATACATTTAAATATATATATATTTTAATAAAATACATTTAGATTACATTTAATAAAATACATTTTATTTTAGAAGCAAATTAAAAAAGACACAAAATATACTATGAAATGTAAGTTACTTATTGAAGATATTGGGTAAATCTGTTTCAAGATATACAAGCAAGCACTATATTTAGTAAGTTTAAATATATGTAAAGTGTATTTCAAGATATAAGCAATATTATATCATCTATAATATTATATTTATTTGAATAATAATTGTTTGTTTGTTTGTGTGCTGTTTTCAATATTTCCTCAGCCACCGTTCGGGTTGTGTGTGGTCACTCTGACACTTCCAAACGACTGGTTTGAGCCCACTCAGAACGCAGAGACAAACCTGGACCAGACTTTCAAGCAGCGTCACATAAGCAGATACCGCTCTCGCTCCCGCAGCCGAAAGAGAAGGCACCCGCATGTACAAGAAGGACACAGGGCCCGGCCCGACCAAATTCAGCTTTACTACTCATCCTTTGGCATCCTGTCCATTAAAACCGGACCCCCACGGTGTGAGGAGGAAACAGTGCAGCAGTCAGAGAGAAAGCTCCTCTACATTGGTCCTGTGGGACTTGAGGATCAAGAGATCAACAAAACTAAACAAAGCCCTGCATGTTTAGACACAAAGGCAGAAGAGAAGTTCTGGCTGGATTCCAATGTGCTAATTGTCTACAGCAAAGGGCCTGTGCGTGCTGGACAGCCAATCAGAGTGTCTGTAAACCTGAGGTCAAATTACAGTGGAGAGTCTCTGACCATTAGGTAACATTGTTGCTTGACAAAAATTTGCTCATTTATTTTAATTTATCTTTAATATTATCATTATTTTACCTTCAGGCTAAAAGTGAAAAAAGGATTGCTATCACTGGAGGTGCATCCCGTCTCACACTCTGACCTGTGGATGGTTAATGTAGAGCGGACAACAGGTTCAAAACACGATGTTGTTTCCATCATTGGCCACAGCACTGGTACACTTCCAGACAGAACTGGGTACGAAATCAATCTGTTTTAAAAGGGGTCTGGATGCAGACCTGGTGCGGTGCAATCTGAGCTCGATGCAGTGCTTTTAAATACGCTCACCTAACCCTAACCCTACTCCTCACAGTGACTTTACTAGCTCCATTGAGTGCATTGTGTCTGCATTGCATCTCTAAGATATGCAATCTCAACTTGCATCATCAAGGCAGCATCCAGATACTATTGGCTGTTTTACATTATTGGCTGTGATTTTAGGTGCATTTATTTGCCATGTATTTCCAGTGGTGTGTGTGTGTGTGTGAATTAATCAATAAACATTTGCAGAGGTATCAATATGTTATGACTTGATTAGCATATTTAAAAGCGCAAAATAGTAACTGTAGATGTTTTTAGAGCAACAAATAAGCACATGAGAATGATTTTGAAATTATCATGTTCACTGTAGCCTGAAAGTTCAATATGCCATAAATGGCATTCTTAAATGCAATTATATAAAAACCAGCAGTAATATTCATCAAATGATGAATTACACTTTTTCTAGAAGGTCATTCACCTATAGTACAACATAGTACACTGCTAAATAGGCAGTTTATACCCATTTACCCACTAATTTTGCAAGGAAGAGTTAATAAGTTTCGTTTTCTTCTATTTTATGGCACTTCAATGGGGAAATTCCATTCAAGATGCGTGAAACTATTAACTTAAAAAAGTAAATAAAAAAAGTCTTGTTTGTCAGTTTGACTGAATGATCTGCACATTTCCACTTGTGTTTTAATATTTTTTTGTCACAACAAATAATAAGACTGACTGCATTTTAATGTAACATTCATATCACAAAATCTTTCTATATTTCTTAATATTTCTTATTATTTTTGTTCCTCATTACTTTCTTTTTTTCTTAGCATTTTTCTATATTCAATTCAATTCATATTTATTTCTATAGCACTTTACAATGTAGATTGTGTCAAAGCAGCTTAACACAGAGGTTCTTGTAAATTGAAACTGTCGGTTCAGTTTTCAGAGTTGAAGTTCAGTTCAGTGTGGTTTGATTAAAGGTTTAACTATATTATGAAAAGTACTTTAAATGTAATTATTTTCCCTTTTTATTTGTAATTCCCTATGCTCATTGAAAGTTAATCACATAATTCGGTCATATTAAAAAAAGGAGGATATAGGCACATTTTTGCCATTAAACCATCATTGTTTGTGTATATCAGCATATTAAAATAAGGAGCTACAGATCACAAAACTAAAAACGAGTTAAATTAAAAATTATAATAATCAATCAATTATCTGTAAACGTCTTGTGTTTCAGCTCTTCTACTCTTAGCCAGGTCTCCTGTCTCTCATTTGAGGCTTTACACAGAAACTTTGGCACAGCGATGACTGTCAGCGCCAGCTGGTGGGTGGAGTATTCAACACGCAAGTTTTCCGTTTCACCACACGGGGCAGTGACGAGCTTCTTCTCCTTTACCGACAGAGACGTTGTGGGCATCGCTCCCATCACAGAGGTATGCCTAAATTACACATGCATGCTATTAAATATTTCAAGGACCACTAGCAGAGTGAGGAATCTCAGGGTCTTCCTTTTAGGCTACTATATATTTATCAGTGTTAGGTTAAAAAGTAATATATTACAAATTTAAGCCTATCTTACTTTTTAACTCTTTCCCTGCCAGCGTTTTTTAAAGTTTCCTGCCACTGTCAGCATTTTTGATGATTTTCACTTGAATTTTTTTTCTTTATTCATGTGTTATTTTTTTCCCCAGTAAAATGCATGCAGGTAGTTTCCATCAAAATACATTTTTCTAAAAGTGGTGCATTTTCAAGATATATACACAGTAGGCCTATATAGCCTTGTACATAACACATGTATGTGTGTGTTTGTGTGAATGTGTGTGTAAAGCACAAATTTCCAACTTCAAGCTAATCAGCAGGGATCATATCACTGTTTAAAGTTTCAAGATACCCTGGAGCAGTTTTTGAGATTTTAACAGATTTGTTAGATGGCGGTCGCGAACTGAAGAGTGGGGTGAGGGGCCACAGGTTGAGCCCTATGTGTGCACGTGCCTGCACGCATGGCAGGCAGTATTTAGCTGTTTATGAAGGGTCGTATGTGTTTTTTTCCATGATCCACAGGGTTTCTTACATGTGTTTCCCCGTGATGCTGTCAGGGCCGATACAGCAAAGCTGTTGGTTTGCAGCAAGCATTTTTGTCAAGAGAGCTGTACGAGAATTGGAAAATGGCGGACTTTGTCTTTTATCGGTTGAGTTCGTCACCATTCAGACACATCACCTATATCCATGCTGCTGTGTTCGCAAATGATTAAAATCCTCCAGATTAACGGCAGTGCTAATGGTTGAAGTAGAAAGGGCAAGACACCTGCTGCTCTGCTATCTAATGTGTCTGCATTTAGATCTAGGGATTGAGGAGAAGAGTTTTTATATAAAAATGACTATCTTTATGATGATATAACAAATTATGGTTATGTGTATATGAAATTACAAATAACAAATGTAGCAGGACATTAAATTAATTACTGTTTATTTCTTTGCATTTTAACTTTGTAAACTATAAAATCATGGGTCTCCTCATGGTTTGTGTCTCATTTTGTGAGCCAACTGACAACAGTTGCTCGCTCCCATCTTTTTCCTCTGCTCTGCTGGCCATGCCCACTCCTCCCTCTGCTCGCAGCGATCCACGCCCATAATGAAGCTTTTTTTTTATTCTGAGGTATAATGGAGCTGAAAAAGGGGGGTTTCATGACTCTTTAAGCCAAAGAAAGGTTGTATAACACTTTTTTTTACCTGCGATCTTACTTTCACTTTCTGTGATCATCTTATATTTCCTTCTTAGGACAAAGAAGTCACTCAGTATCCTCTTAGTACACAGGTGTCAAACTCAGTTGCTGGAGGGTCACAGCTCTGCACAGTTTAATTCCAACCCAAATAAACACACCTGATCAAACTAATTGAGTCCTTCAGGCTTGTTTGAAGCAGGGTAGAAACTGAACTGTGCAGGGCTGTGGCCCTCCAGAAATTGTGTTTGACATCCCTAACGTATTAGGACTTCCCTACCATAATATACCTAAAACATGGATTGCCGTAAAAGCTCATCAATGGCAGGGAAGCATTTTCTCTTAATTGACTTATGTCTTCAATAGCAAATAAAAAGCTAAAATAATATAACACTTTCTTTCAAATTACTCTCTGTAAAAGGTAATTAAGTTACACATTTAGGCACTTTTTTGTAACGATAACAGTTAGATTGTAATATCACTTTTCCTGCCAAAACTGTTCACCAGGTTCACTTTTTTACCGTTATGTCAACTTTGAAAATATAAAATCTGCATGAAATGGAAACCCTAATTGAAATGGCTTTGTGGACAATAGAAATGTTGAGCAGAACTTGATTTTGTTAATCTGGAGCATATTTAATCATTTGATCACTGTCGTTTTGTAAATGACATGATTGATAATTATGTAAACAGATCATTATCATTATTTATTTTGTTTATTTATGTCCTAGTCTATGTATTTTTTTTGCAGAGCAACACAATTATCAATACAGCCATCCTGACAAGTGAGCCCGTGTCACTTCCTGTCATTGTCCTAGCGGTGGACATAGATGGCAAAGTTTCCGATTTGACCACATCGGTGAAGTGCCATTCAGCCAATGAAGATATTGTCAAGGTAAAACAGATTTCAAAGACCTATGATTTCATGCATAACAGACAGTGCATCCAGAAAATATTCACTTTTTTCACATTTTTTTATGTTACAGCCTTATTCCAAAATGGATTAAATTCATTTATTTCCTCAACATTCTACACACAATACCCCATAATGACAATGTGGAAAAAAGAGTTTTTTAAATTGTTGCAAATTTATAAAAAATAAAAAACCTGAAAAATCACATGTGCATAAGTATTCACAGCCTTTGCTCAATACTTTGTTGATGCACCTTTAGCAGCAATTACAGCCTCAAGTCTTTTTGAATATGATGCCACAAGCTTGACACACCTGTCTTTGGAAATTTTTGCCCATTCCTCTTTGCAGTACCTCTCAAGCTCTATCAGGATGGATGGGAATCGATCTCTCCAGAGATGTTCAATAAGATTTAGGTCTGGGCCACTCAAGAACATTCACAGAGTTGTTGTGAAGCCACTCCATTAATATTTTGGCGGTGTGCTTTGGGTCATTGTCCTGCTGGAAGATGAACCGTCGCCCCAGTCTGAGGTCAGGAGCACTCTGAAGCAGGTTTTCATTCAGGATGTCTCTGTACGTTGCTGCATTCATCTTTCCCTCTAGCCTGGTGATGTAATGTAATGTGTATTTATATAGCACATTTATTGTGTATGGCCATACACCTCAAGCGCTTCACAATCATGAGGGGGGTTTGTCTCTCCACACTACCACCAGTGTGCAGCATCCACTTGGATGATGCGACGACAGCCACAGGACAACGACGCCAGTATGCTCACCACACACCAGCTACTGGTGGAGTGGAGAGACAGTGATGAGTGGTGCCTGGTTTTCTTCAAATGTAACGCCTGGCATTCACTCCAAAGAGTTCAGTTTTAGTCTCATCAGACCAGAGAATTTTGTTTCTTATGGTCTGAGAGTCCTTCAGATGCATTTTGGCAAAGTCCTTACTAAGGAGTGGCTTCCGTTTGGCCACTCTACCATACAGGCCTGATTGGTGGATTGCTGCACAGATAGTTGTCCTTCTGTAAGGTTCTCCTCTCTCCACAGAAGAACGCTGGAGTTCAGACAGTGTGACCATCAGGTTATTGATCACCTCCCTGACTAAGGCTCCTCCCTGACTAAGGCTCTTCATAACACTTACGGATGATGGAGGCCACTGAGCTCATTGGAACTTTCAGAGCAGCATACATTTTTCTGTAACCCTCCCCATCCTTGTGCCTTGAGACAATCTTGTCTCGGAGGTCTACAGACAATTCTTTTGTCTTCATGCTTGGTTTGTGCTTTGACATGCACTATCAACCCTGGGAATTTAGACAGGTGTATGTCTTTTCAAATCATGTCCAATAAACTGAATTTACCACAGGCGAACTCCAGTTAAGCTGCTGAAACATCTCAAGAATGATCAGTTGAAACAGAATGTACCTGAGCTCAATTTAGAGCTTCACGGCAAAGGCTGTGAATACTGATGTACATGTGATTTTTCAGGTTTTTTATTTCTAATTCATTTGCATCTTTTTCACACTATCATTATGGGGTATTGTGTGTAGAATTTAGAGGATTTAAATTAATTTAATCAATTTTGGAATAAGGCTGTAACATAAAAAAATGTGGAAAAAGTGATGTGCTATGAATACTTTCTGGATGCACTGTACATAAACACATCTGATGGCACCTTTCTCTTCTGGCAGGTGTCTCATGACTGCACTGTAGTTTTTGTGGACGGGAGTGAATCAGGAAGGGGCAGCATCTGTGTGGAGCTGGAGTTTTCTTTGGGAACGCTCAGTGGCTCTTTGTGTTTGGCCGTGTGGACTCCTGTAGTTCCTCTGCGTGTGTCTCTCTCCGACTCTGTCCTGAGTCCTATCAGTGGCTGGAATTACTACAGTGAGAACGGGTATACAATGTTAGGTGTAATGGTCTCATATTTGTGTTTTTCAGTAAGAAGCAGAGCTGCTGCATTCTGAGCTAGCTGCAATCGACAAACACAGGACTGAGGAACACCAACATACAAAGAATTTCAGTAGTCTAGTTAAGATGTTACGATTGCATACATATCTATTTCAAGCTTCTTTGAGCACAGCTTTAAAACGGCTTCACTTTTAAAAGAAGATATATATGATAAAACAGTACTTATCTGCTAATCAAATTTGAGGTTATATCAAACCAAACCCCCAAATTTAACCCAATATATATACACTACCTGACAAAAGTCTTGTCGTTGATCCAAATTGTAAGAGCAACAAATAATAACTTGATTTCTAGTTGATCAAGTGGCATCGCATGGATTCTCATAGAAATCAGTCAAGTTTGGTGAGGGAAAAGTCATGGATTGGGGTTACATTCAATATGGGGGCGTGCAAGAGATCTACAGAGTGGATGGCAACATCAACATATCAAGACATTTGTGCTGCCCATTACATTACAAACCACAGGAGAGGGCAAATTCTTCAGCAGGATAGCGCTCCTCATATTTTAGCCTCCACATCAAAGCAAAAAATGGTCAAGGTGCTACAGGATTGGCCAACCCAGTCACCAGACATGAACATTATAGAGCATGTCTGTGGTAATATGAAGTATGAGGCATTAAAGATGAATCCAAAGAATCTTGATGAACTCTGGGAGTCCTGCAAGAACGCTTTCTTTGCCATTCCAGATGACTTTATTAATAAGTTATTTGAGTCATTGCAGAGATGTGTGGATGCAGTCCTCCAAACTCATGGGAGTCAAACAGAATATTCATTCTTTTTCCACTGCACCATGACTTTATATTCTATACTGTACATTATTTCTGTTAAGTGACAAGACTTTTCTCTAAGCAAAGTCAGACCTTACTGTCCTAATTAAATAATTAAAAATCAAGGCATGATCATCTTTTTGTTTTGGTAAAATAAGCATAATCTAAAGGCCTTTGCCTTTCATGTAAGCCACTTCTGATACCAAATGATCAACTAGAAGTCAAGTTATCATTTGTTGTTTTTAAAACTTTGATAAGGCGACAAGATTATTGTCAGGTAGTGTATATGTGTTGCTCACTGTTCGGACCAAACACAATGATTTAAATTTTATTTTCATTTAGGCATAAACAGAAGTGAAGAAACAGAATTTAGTGCAACAGTAAATATAAAAAAAATTCAATATAAGAACAAATAGCACCTCAACTTAAAATACCTGGCAGGCAATCCCAAGTTTACACATCTCACAGTTTGCTATGGCAATGTTGTTATCATCAGCTTTTTTTAATACCTCCAGACTGCAGACATGCTCACGCTTTCTGCTTCAAGTTGCTTCCGTGTTCTACTTTGCCGGCCTTTAACCAATATCGTCTCTGCAACAAAGTGATGTCATGCCGCAAGCACTGCTGTTTCTGTATGAAGTCAAGAAAGAGGTGTAACTCTGCCACTGCATAACTATATGATGTGTTCAACAATAATGAGGAAAAAATATATATAAATATATATTTGAGTCCTGATCAGGAGAAACGAATTGAGCCTGTTTCTGATCGAGACTGAAACTGCGTGATTGGAAACGATTTCTGATCACGTGATTGAATCTGGACATCCCTAATTTGAATTATGGTTAATTACTATTATGTTTGAAATATGATTAGAATACTGACAAATGTACTGCCACCATCTTTGGCTTATAAAGAAACAGACTGAAATGTGGATGTCATTGTTTAAATATACTTGAATCTATACATTTGCAAGTATGAAGTTGGCGTAAATGAAATAATGAATTAAATTACCATCAAGTTCAGAGATGGGCAAACTTGATCCTGGAGGGCTGGTGTCTCTGCAGACTTTTGCTCCAACACTAGTCAAACACACCTGAACACACTAATCAGTGTCTTCAAGATCACTAGAAAGCTGCAGGTAGGTGTGTTTGATTAGGGTTGGAGCAAAAGTCTGCAGGGACACCGGCCCTCCAGGATCAAGTTTGCCCATCCCTGATCTAGTTCATATTATAATAAGCTATATGCTATTCCATTTGTTTTGGTTTGTTAGTCATTGAGTTATAAGAAAACTGAAATGTCTCTCTTCTTAGGTGTGAACCAGTTTATCAGAGGTCCACTGTACAGATTTTGGCACAATTCAGTGCCCAATCAGCAACTCAAGGGGGTCAACCGATCTACATGCTAAGATCTCCAGACTGGTTTGTGGATGTGACCGAGCTTGTTCGTGACTGGCTAAGAATAGAAAATCCATATATTGCAGCACTTGATAAACAAAGACATCTAATCGGCCTAAAGCCTGGACTTACATCATTATATGTTGGTATCTGAATTTACTGTCAGAATGTTTACTGACGTGTTGTGCATAACCAACCAATGACTAATCTAAAGAGTTAGTCCTGATTTTTTATCCTTTCCCAGGCCATCAAAGGTGACTTTCTTTATTAAACCCAAAGAGAGTGTAAGTTTTTGGCAGAAAGCAATGCAGGATTTTATGTAAATGAACATAATGTAGGCATGCAGGCACACAGAGCACAACGTAGACCTTTTTGATTGTAAAATCCATATTAAGTCAGCTTCAAAGTAATCCACAACATGCCAGCCAAACCTAAGTATCGGTACTCTAACTAAATGATCAGTCATCCTTTGGAGAAGTGCTCAGTTTAAACCAGTTCACTTTCACTTATGTGATATTTCTTTCATGAGCTATCATGTGGTGTATTCACATTGAAATAAAATCATGTGATATAAGTGGAAAGAACCGCTCCATTGGTCTTATGGTTAGTGTGTTGACATAGCACCATAGTGTTTGTAATGACTGGTTTGACTCCTGGCTCAAGGTTCTTTGCTGGTCCTTCCCTTTTCCACTGTCCTATCCAAATAAATGTAAAAACCCCTAAAATGTCATTCATTCTTTAATTTTCCACAGTGGAATGAACTGCCAACTATTCCAGCACGTTTTACGCAGCGGATGCTCTTCCAGTTGTAACCCAGTACTGGGAAACACCCATAAACACGCACTCATACACTACAGCTAATTTTGTTTACCCAATTTGCTTATACCACATGTTTTTGGACTGTGGGTTAAGCGGAGTACCCAGAGGAAAGCCACACAAACACGGGGAGAACATGCAAACTCCACACAGAAATGCCAGCTGACCCAGCTGGGACTCAAACCAGTGACCTTCTTGCTGTGAGGCGACAGTGCTAACCCCTAAAATGTATTAAGTATTTTTAAAAAAGACAAAAAATAAAAAATAAAGTCATGTACATCTTAGATGGCCTGAGAGTGAGACATTTACCATTTTGGTTGAACTATTCTTTTGTTTGTTTGTACATTGATGAGCTAGCTCTTTAAGTACTGGCCTATCATGTTTCCTCATTTCCTTTAATCCTTTTCTTGCTTTTCAAGGTGGTATCCAGTCAGTGGGATGGAGTGCTTGGGAGGGCTAACGTGATTGTAACCTCTGAACCTGTGACTCCCGCTGACCTCTCTGTTCAGCTGGTGGGAGGGCTTGGCCTTTCCGTTAACCCCAGCCCATCTCACCCGTCTGTCATCACAGCAACAGTGAACGCTCACAATACACTCTACAATCATGGGCAGGTAGGTTTCTGACATTCGAGTTCCTAAAAATTTTTCTAGATTTGTAACTTATGATGTCCTCCTGTTTATTAGGAGGCGTCAATCAGTGTCTGGATCCAGTTTAATGATGACTCTGCCATATTGATATCTGCCTTTAATGGGATCCCCTATACTCTACGGCTGTCCTCATTGGCTGAATCCGTGGTTGTGGTAACGCCTGCTCCATCCCAACGCATTTTGGCACAAGGTGATGGCGGAGGACCTCTTGTTAAAGCCGAACTCCTGGTTTCCAGCTGTGATCTATCAACGAACCATGTTGAGCTGGAGGCAATTCATAAAGCAAGCGAAGCCAAAAGACTGGCTAAAGGGTCTGGCTGGATAAGGGTGAACCTAAACATGGACTTTTGGCCGATAGGGAGTGAGGAAAGCAACTTTGAGATGCACGATGTGACTGATATGCTTGTCGATTCCAACAGTGATCTGTATGATGACTTTGAAGATCATAAAAGTACAGTAAATGCCACAAGTGACTATGATAGTGGCAATGACATATTTAAAAGAAAAAACATGGAGCAGGCGGTGTTGATTCCTAACCATGAAGAAAACGCTGTCTATTTATCTCCTGGGGTGGAAAAGGAGAAGAAAGAGGTTAAAACTGCTGATAGACAGGTAGAGATTGGCATCGGAGCTGTCCTGTCTCTACTTTGTCTCTCTTCCCTACTTTTCCTGGTGAACTGCCTGCCATGTGCACTAAGAGAACAAAGGAATAGAGAAAGACGAGAGGGAAACGTGAAAGACACTGTGGAAGAAGAACCTGGAGAAGAGCAAGAAGAGAATAGACAAGAAGAAAAACAGTGCAGAGGAGTGATAACAGGGAAAAATGACAGAATGGAAATTTCATGACCTTTTGACTTTACAAATATCTCATGTTGCACATTACCGTGTGCATATTCTGGAAAATGGCGCTACATCTTTATTTGTCCATTGCAGTCACGTGGGTGATTCTGTAATTGGGGGTACATTTGACATTTAAAAAAATTAAGGACAAAACTCCTTATAAACAGCAATTCCTTACAGTATCTTATTGAAAGCATATTCTATTTTAATAATTCAGTGCTTGCCAAACACAAATGATTATTTTTTTTACTTTTAGGGGAAATTATATATATATATATTCAACACATCAGCTTTTTTCCTGGGAATAATATTTCCAAAGAAGCTGTTGACATGGAATTGAACCAGATTTAAAATCTTAATTTGAATCAGATTTAGAATCTTAAAGACTTCAACAGAGTGTAAAAATCTTGATGGTTCTGTGGGTCTCGTCTATCCAATCTGATCTTTAATTAGTTTTTTCTATTGGATTTGATTGGTTTCTATTGGTCAGGTGATTGGCTAGGCCATTCTACAGCTTGATTTTCTTTCTCTGAAACCATTTGAGAGTTTCCTTGGCTGTGTTTAGGATCATTGTCTTGCTGAAATGTCCACCCTGGTTTCATCTTCATCATCCCGCTAATCTAGATCTTGGACTGAAGCAACTAATGGCTCGTTTCCACTGACTGGTACAGTACGGTACAGGTCGGTACGGGTCACCTTTATCAGGCTTGCGTTTCCACTGCTAAAAGGGTACCAATGGTACTCTTTGGTGGGCGTGGTGTACGACAGAAAGTTGCAGTCAACGTCATTTTCGCTCGAGAAAATGTCTAATGTAAAGCTGTACGGGTCGCTCACATATCATATGAGAAGCACTTCTCACAAAACAGATGCTTTACACACATAAATACTTCTGTATAAATGTTTATTACTAACTTTTCTATAAACATGAGTTGATTATAACTGCAGATCAATGACATTGTGAAATAGCCTACTGTAACGTCTGCAATTATATAAAATAAATAAATAAATGCAACATATATGAACACATACAGACCCTTACAGTCTCCGATATGATACCACTCACAGAAAAACTACACACAGCATACATTTAGTCCTTATTAAGGTTAAAAACAGCAGGAAATAGAGACCAGTCAGTGCAGACCTCTCATGATTAAATGTGTCTTAATCTTCAGCAGCACGTGTAGCCTCTTGTTAGTAAGTAATTCCATCATTCCGAGTTCATAATAGTCCAAAAGGTGATGATAATAGTTAAACATGGCAGTTTGTTCACGTTTGCTAAAAAAAATAATGTGCTCCTTTTTCCTGGCTTCTCCTTTTGTTTTTTGCCGCGTAACTCTCGCGTTTGTCAGTTTCTGACAGGTTCAGGTTTCAAAAGCACGTCAATAATCAAGCGCACGTTATGATCATCAGCTCAAGAAGTTTGTTATTTCAAATAAAGAAACGCGACGAGCACAAGCATAAACGCAAAACCGCTCGCGCTTCAGACTGGCTTATAAAAAACTACAGCGCACAGGGTAAAATCTGCTCTTCTTTTTGGCTTTGTGGCTGTTCATCAAGACAACGACAATGTTTCGAAAGGGTGCCGAAAAAGTGGTACGGTACGGTACGGTACGGTTCGGCATAACCAATCAATGACTAAATAAAGAATAAAGAGTTATGTGATGGACTGAAGCAGATAATAGTAATTTACACTGATGAAGGGCAGAGGGTTGCTGAATAACTACTGAGAGATTTCAGCTGCTGTCTGGGATTTCACTGCCTTTCAACACCTCCCTTTCTTCATTGTTCAACACCTTTTTCCTGCATCGTTTAATTGTATTATGCTTAACTTAATTTTAAACTAATTAGATTTGTTTTCTTTTCATATATGGATTTCTTTGATCGTTACCAACATCTGGTGAAAATTGTTCAAGTCAACAGCACCTTTAGAAATATGTTTTTTGAGAAAAATGGTGGGTTGTTGAATACTTATTTCCCTCACTGTATATTATGGTTTGTCAACTCCTTTAGTGACAAGTTTGATAAAATGTAGAAATAACAATAAATCATGACAAGAAAATTCCCTTTTTTCTTTTAGCAAATAATCCTTACGCGCGCGCACACACACACACAATATAAGACAAATTTTAAGGAAACATCGTATTGTTATAGCATGTAACATATTATGATCCATGAAATAAGGAGCACATTTTATATATATCAATAATCTAAAAAATAATTTAAAAAGCTAAAAACAATTATAGCTTTAGACACCAAATGTGGCCGTAATTATAGAATCACCAGCATAGAGTTATCCGTCAGTATGATAAATGATGTAGACTATTATTATTTCAGCTGTTTGCTATTATGGTTGTTGCTGTTTTTGATGCTGCTTTTTTTGTTATTAAAGGCGTCAAAAACGTTTCGATTAAGCATGAGACTAAATATGAACAATGCCACGCTCGTTTTGTATGATCTGGAAATAACTTACAAGGGTTTTTAGGATTTTTCACGCTCATCAAATATTAAACAAAGGTGACATGATGCAAATACTTACATTTAAAAGAAGTTTTTTTTTTTTTTTTTTTTTTTTTTTTTTTTTACAGTGCTTATGGTTATGTAGGCCAGTATACACGATGAAAACTACCGCTCCCTGGTGGTCTAGTGGTTAGGATTCGGCGCTCTCACCGCCGCGGCCCGGGTTCGATTCCCGGTCAGGGAATGAAGTCTTTTGTGCTTCAATAGTAAATTGACTCTCAGATTTAACAGTCATAAATTTAATATTTTTAAAAACAAAATGTGCTTCAGACAATAAGCTACACACACACACACAATATTTTATTTTACACGTACAATCGAATCAGCTCTCGAATCATACAACTGCAAAAATATGATCTGGAAAATAATAAGTTTAATTCATAAATACATGTCGGCTCAAAAAATGACCTAAAATATTAACAAAAAGAATCCAACGTGAAAGGGTAGATTCATTTATACTGAACAGTTCTTAGCTTACCAGTAGCAGAGTGGCGCAGCGGAAGCGTGCTGGGCCCATAACCCAGAGGTCGATGGATCGAAACCATCCTCTGCTAAGTGTTTTAGAGAGCATTGTTTGTTAGAGGAATAACTCTTTATAGAGCGAAAAATACATATGTAAACGCAATTGGCCAATTTAAAGGATTGTTTCACCCAAATTTCTGCCATCATTTACTCATCATCCATTTTCAAATACGAGTTTCTTTCTATTGGCGAACACAAAGGAAGATATTTTAAAGAATGCTGGGAAAAACAGTTATTGACTTCCATAGTATATATATATATATATATATATATATATATATATATATATACACACACGCATATATAAACTTAAATTCAAGGCGTTGACAACTTTGGAATGATAGGATTTTTTCGATAGGACGAATTAAGTGATTATTTTGTCTTGTGGACAAACAAACATTTGTGCGAAATTTCTTCTTCAACGCAGTACTAAAAATACACAATTCCTTATATTTTCTTAAAATTAATAATGTTATAAACATTGAAAGGGGTGTGTAATTTTATGAGCACAATTAAAATCATACTCTTCAAGAAACATGAGAAATATGATTAAAATATGATAGAAAATGACATTTTACTCACGTGCCACCATACTGCCTCCTGGTGGCGTGTAGAGTAAACAACAGTCCTTTGTCTTAAATGTTAATCCGCTAAATCTTGTAACGGTTTTATATATGCCGCCAAAATAGCTAAAGTATTATTACAGTCTTGAATATATTTGTATATATTTTTAAACAGTAAATTTCAAAGGTCTTTTGAAATCGAGTTCAAACAATGTGACGTCAATTCTGTTCCCGCGTCAGTTAACAACGTGTATAAAAAACCTTAAGGAATGCAGAAATGTAAATCGAAATAATTTGGTCATTTTCACACAAATCCATCATTTACAGATTTTATACCATCATTCGCTGTTAAACATAGATATGGCTATGACAATCAACTTATTCGAAGCCCGGATAGCTCAGTCGGTAGAGCATCAGACTTTTAATCTGAGGGTCCAGGGTTCAAGTCCCTGTTCGGGCGGAATATCTTTTTTCGATTCTGTTAGCTTTGTACAACATAAAGATTCGAGTCAGGCTGCTGATTGTGAATGACGTCTTGACATTCAAATTAACCGAAATATTTTTGTTCTCAAGAAAAAAGGCACATGTATGTGAGATAAGTATGGCTAAGTAACATTCGTCTTAAATAGATAGTTCAACCAAAAAAATAAAAATTCTGCCATTATTTACTCGCCCTTTACCAGTTTCAGACTTGTTTTTGTTTCTTCTGTTAAACATAAAAAAAAATATCTGAAGAATGCTGAAAACTTCGGGGGTCATTTGTTACAGGTTTTCAGCTTCCCCAAAATAATCTTCTTTGGTGTTCAACAGAAACTCATAGACGTCTATGCTTGACCACATTTAGCAGCCGTCGACAGAGCCCGACAAAACCCAGCAGAGACATCCTTCGTCAGCTGATAAAGTTCAACCTGCCACAGGAGCTGCTCATACAGTTACTCAGCTGTCATCCAATCCATCCTCTGCACTTCAATCACCGCCTGGTTCAGCTCAGCTGCCAAAACTGACCTCCGTAGACTACAGCGAATAGTCTGGACTGCTGAACGAATCACCGGCACTACCCTTCCTACACTTCAAGAACTGTACTCTTCCAGAGTGAGTAAAAGGGCTCGTAAAATCACTCTGGACGCCTCACACCCAGCACACTACCTGTTCGAACTGTTACCGTCTGGTCGGGGCTACAGAGCACCAAGCACAAAAACAGATAGACACAGGAAAAGTTTCTTTCCTCAGGCCATCTACCTCATGAACAGTTAAATATTCCCCTACTGTGCAATAAACGTGCAATACTTTCTCATACGCACTTGTACACAGCACCTTATAAGCTGTATATTCACAACATATCTGTACATACAACTCATCATCCAGATCTTTTTGACTAACTGCATCTCTGTTTAATGTTTATTGCCTTTTTCTTTTCTCATATTTAATTTTGTCACTGTCACTTTATGTACACTGGAAGCTTCTGTTGCCAAAACTAATTCCTTGCGTGTGTAAAGCACACTTGGTAAAAAAACATTCTGATTCTGACAGCAGCATGTAAGGAAAAACAGCTCCTCGTCATCGCATGTAGTACGTCACTGCGTACAGTAGGTGGCAGAAACAGGTCGCGCTGCTATCAAAGTTCAACAGTTCTCCACAAGAAGAAGATGCAGAGCTTCTGCTGGAAGATTCTGGAAGTCTCTTGTTTGCTTCGTTCACCGAGTCATAAGGCGAGCAGGGATTACACCATATTTCACGGTATTTGTCGGTTTATTATTAAAATAATGTAATTGTCCGGATCAAGTGTTTTTCTTTTATTGCTTGATTTTTTTTTCTAAATCCGGGCTTTTAGTATCAGACACCTTATAGCTTGGCCATTAAATTCGCTCGATTAAAAAATCTGTTAATGTCTAAAATTAGTTGTTTTAAAGCATTTAGTTATATCAGTCTGAATGTAATAGGGTTTTTAATTGAAGAAGATACTGCTTAATATACAATGTTAATAACATTATGAGACTGCAATATGGGCAAGGTAAAGAGTAATTACAACCTTTATTAATAGTAATGAAGTAGTTATCGAATGGTCATAAGTGTCTTTTTCAGTGTCTTTTTTTAATGTCTCCTCTGGCTAGATTAACCTGTTTGTGAGCAAATATGGTGAAGGAAACGGGTTTTTATGATATGCTGGGTGTAAAACCCAGTGCCAGCCCTGAAGAACTGAAGAAGGCCTATCGTAAACTGGCATTGAAATATCACCCAGATAAAAATCCAACAGAGGGGGAAAAGGTAAGATTATTGAAACACTTATTTAATGTATCATCGTCTACAGATTGTTTTTTAATGTCATTAAAAGGATCCTTTATAAAAAAAAATCTAATAAAAAATCTGTCATAAAAATCCACTCTTAAAATCCAAATTCTCATATAAAAAATAATAATTTAAATTTTTTTCTGGTCATGATAAATATTTTAATTCACCCTTGGTTAAATAAAGGCCTTAAAAAGCTCTTAAATCTGAACTGAAGCAGCAAAAAAATAAAAATATTTTTAGTGTTTGTTGTTTTCCAGTTCAAATATGCATAAAACGTCTTTATTTAAAATGAAAAAACAAAGTCTTGTTTCTGAGATTGTTCATAAATTACAATAAATATCTGTCAGTGGTATTTTAACAGTTTTTCTTACTGAATTGGGTAAATATTTCTGAGCCTCTTTATACATATGTTGCAGTGTTACACTATAAATAAGCGTTAAGGCTAGTCATTTTACATCCCTGATAAATATAAATTGATTTATTAATATTAATACATTTGCATTGAGCAAAAATGCTCAGGAAGACAGTGCTTCCCCATAGGTTTGAAATATACTTGCGGTGGTAGCCGGATTGAAACACACACACACATAATAGTTATTACATAGGCTATTTTTTTATGTTATGTGGGTGTAAATGGTGTGTTTCAATCCGGCTACTCCCGCATGTATATTTCAAACCTATGGGAAGCACTGTCTTCATTTCTAATAACTCATTTCTTATTTTATCTTTGCCATGATGACAGTAAATAATATTTTATTAGATATTTTTCAAGACATTTCTATACAGCTTAAAGGGACATTTAAAGGCTTAACTAGGTTAATTTGGTTAACTAGACAGGATAGGGTAATTAGGTAAGTTATTGTATAACAATGGTTTGTTCTGGAGACTAAAAAAACTTAAAAGAGCTAATAATTTTTACCTTAAAATGTAAAAATTTTTTTTTTTATTTTAGCTGAAATAAAACAAATAAGACTTTCTCCAGAAAAAAAAAATATTATCAGGCATACTGTGAAAATCATTTGGGAAATATTTAAAAAAGAAAAAAAAAATCAAAGGGGTTTTAATTCAGATTTCAACTGTATTGGGCAGACAGAAAAAACGTGTAAAATTATGTTAATAATAATAAAAAGGGCGGCCATTAATATACCTGGGAAGCACTGGAAGAACATGACATATTTAAAGTTTTAAGTTTAACTTCTAAATGAGTGTAGAAACAGGGGCGACACAGTTGCACAGTAGGTAGAGCTGTCGTCGCTGGTTCGAGCCTCGGCTGGGACAGTTGTCGTTTCTGTGTGAAGTTTGCATGTTCTCCGTGTTTGCGTGGGTTTCCTCCGGGTGCTCCGGTTTCCCCCACAGCCCAAACACATGCGGTACAGGTGAATTGGGTAGGCTAAATTGTCCGTAGTGTATTAAGATCTTTTTCTGTTTGCAGCTCTTCTGGTGGTCTCCAGAACCTATATTATTTGACCTATAGCTTCAGATTTGGTGTTGTCTTCACTATTCTCTTGTTTTCAGTTCAAACAGATCTCCCAGGCCTACGAAGTTTTGTCAGATGCCAAGAAGAGAGAAGTGTATGATCGGGGAGGTGAGAAGGCCATCAAGGAAGGTGGAAATGGAGGGTCGTGTTCCCCCATGGACATTTTTGACCTTTTCTTTGGAGGAGGTGGGCGAATGCACAGGGAGAGGAGAGGTAAGCTACGTTTCTCTCTTAGATGCACACTGATTTTTTTTTCCAACGAATCCCACTGGATTTCTCAGTGTTCTTGGAAATCTTGTCTCCATTATTTATCACAGCAGATTCAGATCATTAGCTTATTAGAAGAGAGCTCCATGCATGAGCTGTTTTCTGACTGACAGAGTCCCTACACAGGGTTCATTGCGAAACGCAAAATACACTCTTACTAAAAAAAAGTGTAACATTATTGTGTGTTCTTCAAATTAACTACCCTTTTATTATGTTGGTGCCTGTTTTTACTTACGTTAACTCACATTGTAATGCCATTTTTGACTGCAAAACCATGGCACCACATAATCATGCATTCTTGATTGTTGCTGGTTTTTCCTGTTGGGAAGAGGTACAATTTGTGATTTTTATTGTTGATCATCAGTTGGCACCATTACCCTTTTAGATAGAAAACCAGAAACAATCAAGAATGCATGATTATATGCTGTCATGGCTTTGCAACAAAAAAAGTCATTATAATTGAAGTCAATGGGCCAAAAACAGCCATCAACATAATAAAATTGCCCAAAGTGTGATGAGTTTTTAAAAAAAATTAAAAGCATTTTCCTAAAATTTGTGTCAAAATGAGGGTTGTCACCAAAAATAATTCAATTTGCTTAAACACAGAGAAAGTTGTGTCAAATCTATACTCAAAACACCCCAGAGGGGAGGAAATACTTTTATTTAACAAATTCTACACTAAAATAGCGTTTGTATGAATCATGTGGTCCCTTTTAACTGTATTTATGGCAAAAAATCTTATTTAGTCTACTTAGCAAGGCACTTGCGGTCGAATTAAAATGAATGTGGTAACAAAAAACATATGCAGAGCAATGGTTTACACTAAACTGTGATAAAAAGAGATGTTTTCCTCTGCGTTTCTGAAAAGTTTTGCATTCAGATGACAATGTTTAAACACTAGAGTTTGAGCGTGCAGTGTTCTGTCAATGCAACACTAATAAAACGAGTGTTTAATACGTCTCTGTACAGAAAGTTCACTGATCTCATCCATTCACATGATGTGAATTCACAGCTCAGAGTTCACCAAGCTTGAACTTTGAAACACAGCAACATGTGAAACTTGTCACACGAGCTTACGTTTCCGGTCTGGCGTATTCACACGCATATGAATGGAAGTCAATCAATGCAGTGAAAAGTGCAGCGTGACCACACCTTAAGACTATCCACAAAGACTATCCTGTCCTGGACTATCCTTTTCAAAAGTTTGTTGTCAAGCCCTTGAAACACGTTAGTCTTGTTAATACGACTATGACGCCTAATGATTTTTTGTTGTTGTTGAAAATGCTGTCATGTGAACTGCCCCTCAGTTAACCATTACAAATTAGCTTATTTACAGTCTGAAATGGTAAAGAATATTGAATAATTCGTAATGTTTAATTCAATTAAATCCTAAAACCATGTTTACATTAATGCATTTAAAAGAAGTCTCTTCAGAGCAAAAAAAATGGTCAAATATTAAAGTAATATTTGAGATTAAATGACAAAAAAGTGACAAACTTTCCAATCAAAGTGTAAATCCAAAGTGAAATGTGGTGGTTTCTCTACACAGGGAAGAACGTAGTGCATCAGCTGACCGTATCTTTGGAGGACCTTTATAATGGAGCCACCAGGAAACTTGCTCTCCAGAAGAATGTAATATGTGACAAATGCGAAGGTAAT
The DNA here is from genome assembly GCA_903798205.1 of Danio tinwini. Classification (NCBI taxonomy): domain Eukaryota; kingdom Metazoa; phylum Chordata; class Actinopteri; order Cypriniformes; family Danionidae; genus Danio; species Danio tinwini. The sequence continues at coordinate 15,209,284 of CAIGQZ010032813.1, forward strand.
AATAGCTAACATTTGTATGAGCAATAAAACTATGACCTTTCATACAATGATATATATAGTTTAGTAGATACACAATATTTTTTTCCTACAGAACAAATCTTTTGTGGTTGACAATGTTCTATTTATTTGATCAAAAGACATTAGAAAAGTAATACAGTGAAATATTGTTACATTTTAATATAGCTGTAATCTATTTAAGAATGTTATTTATTCCTGTGATAGTAAAGCCGGATATTTGTCAGCTTAGTTTGATGTAGGGCTGTGCGATTTGGGGAAAATATCTAATTGCAATTTTTTTGACAGATATTGCAATTTCGATTTGTTATGATTTAATTTTATAGTCGGTCTTCAGCTGAATATTCCGTATCGTAGCTTCTTACTGCTAAAATGCAGTGAGTGTTATTAAAAAAGGAACTGAAAAGATATTAGCTTACTCCAACGTTTATTTAAAATTGTTTATAAACATTCAGAAATTAAACATCTTTTTCTCTAGAGCAAACAGTAGTGAGTTATGGCGTTAGTTATCACCTGGTGCATGTGGTACTTTTTTAGGTGCTGGTTGTTGTATTTCCTCATGCTGGGACAACAATTTTGTGACTGCTCTTAGAAATGTCCAGTTTTTTTTCGGTGTCTGTAACTTTAAAACCTAAATATTCCAGTATTACCAACATGCTGTTTTTCTTTGATATGAATTCGTTTATTAATAGTTCTGAAGTGGCAGACACCTTTATCCCTAGTGATGTGACATTGTGCGCAGAGGCTTCGAAGCATGTATCATTCAAGAGTTCAACCTTAGATACTGCTTGACAATATATGAGCTAGTTTGGCATAGATAGGTGAGCCCGAAATCTAAACGAGGACGAGGGAGAAGGGATGGATGGGGGGGGGGGGTATCCCACAATAATGGGATCAGCTGTTGTCAATCCTATCACGTGCTCCTCTCGAAATTTGTTTGTGAAACTAAAACACAAAAAAATGATACGTCTCGCAGTATAGCAGTGTACCGGAGCTTGATTCGTTTTGCCATCATCACGTGATCAGTGATGTCTGAAGCTTCATTTTCATCTATACCCACGTGACTGCTTTGAATTTTGATTCAAAGGTTTAAACAACCTCATTGGTTAGTAAAGTGTATAGCGAGTGATTAGGCGTCGATTACATACATTTCTACTGTTTCAAAGCAATGCACCAGTCCCATGCATCAGTAATTAAACTACAATACAATAGTAAAAAGCTGTTGAACCATACTAAAGTGCATTAGTGTATTTTATACAACTACCTTTAAAGAAAACCACTGCATATTGTAGTATAGTGTGTAATGACGGCCAGCTGCCGAGTGCAGTCCAAAAGCCTCACTCCCATAGCCTTATCCTTCGAATCGCCGATTCGATCCCCGCTTGGAACAAGTGGGTGAATGAAGGAATACAATTAATGTAAATATCTTTGAATTTTACTAGTCATCTGTGGTGTAAAACCACAGTATTTGAATAATTTGTTTATATTACTGTTGTTGTATTACTACAATTAGTCGAATGGTTCACTGGTTCAGAAAGCTTCATTTTACCATCACTAATTATCCCACTTGTCCGTGCTTTCCTGTTTGTTTTTATTGTGGGCATTCCGCATAGTTTGGTTGCGCAATTTTGATTGGGCAGAACGAAAGTGAGCTCACTCAATTGGCTTGTAAGACTGTCACACACAGACGGCAGTCACACATTTGCTCTGGGTGGGGGAAATTATATAACATATATATTTCATATCGCAGCCTCTTGTGATTAGCTAATCGCAACGTTTCAAATTGCGATTCGATTTCGATTAAGCACACAGACCTAGTTTGATGCATTCTTGATAAACAAAAGTGTTAATTTCCTAAATGAAAAAAGAAAGAACATTCACTTAACTTTGAACCGTAGTATAGTTATACTCAGTTTATTAACTCTTCTGATGTTTTTTAATAGTTAGAATTATTATTATTATTTTATATTTTTTACAGGTCGTGGAGGGCGTAAAGGAGTAATTGAAGTGTGTCCGCTGTGCCGTGGGGTGGGTGTCCAGGTCAGATTACACCACTTGGCTCCTGGTATGGTCCAGCAGATCTCGACAGTGTGTGCGGGCTGTCAGGGACAAGGCCAGAGACTCGGTCACCGTGATCGCTGCAAAACATGCACAGGTCGGAAGATACTACGACAGAAGAAGATCCTGGAAGTGCACATTGATAAAGGTAACAGGGGAAATCTGTTCATTCATTTTTTTTTCAGCTTAGTCCCTTTATTCATCAGGGTTGCCACAACCGAATGAACCACCAACTTATCCAGCACATTTTACACAGCGGATGCCCTTCCAGCTGCAACCCAGTACTGGGAAACATCCATACACACATACACTAAGACTAATTTAGTTTATTCAATTCACCTATACTGCATGTATTTGGGCTGTGGGGGAAACTGGAGCAACTGAAGGAAACCCTCCTGAACACGGGAAACTACATAGAAATGCCAACTGACCCAGCCTGGACTCGAACCAGCAACCTTCTCGCTGTGAGGCGAAAGTACTAACCACTGAGCCACAGTGTCGCTGAAATCTGTTTATTCAAACACATTTGCTTTATGCAGACTTTTAGGTTTTTAATTACTTGGTTGCATATTATTGCAGGTATGAAAGATGGACAGAAAATAGTGTTTCATGGAGAAGGGGACCAAGAGCCTGGGCTCGAACCTGGAGACATCATCATCGTCTTGGATCAGAGAGCACATCCGCTTTACACCAGGTAAAACCTCTCTGGGAAATTTAAAATGAAAACTATATCTTATAATGTTTATGTATTATATTTGTGATATTTTTTAGGCACACTACTGGTCATACATTTTGAATGACGTTGAAAAGAGTCATGTTTTTATAAAATGTTTCATAATTGTGTTTGTGTATATTGTGTATATATATGTATATATATACTTATTTTTTTTAATTGCTTAATTTAACTAGACATTTCAGCAGTTGTTACTGTGGTCTTTAGTGTTACATTATCCTTTAGAAATCCTTTTCTGCTTGTTTTTTTAAATAAGATATTTCAAGACAAAAGCATTTTTTTGAAATAATTCTCAAGTCACACTATTGCTTTTTTACTATTTCCTCAAAATTAAAAAGTTACACAGCAGATTTTTAGCATTAATAATATTAATCATGGGTGTAAATTTTATTTAACAGTAGGGGGGGGACAATAAATATAAAATTTCTCATGAGCAATTTTTGAAGGGGACACAAATAATACAATCAAATTGTACTTATAAATACAGTTGAAGTCAGAATTATTAGCCCCACTGAATTATTAGCCCCCCTGTTTATTTTTTCCCCCAATTTTTGTTTAACGGAGAGAAGAGTTAACACATTTCTAAACATAATAGTTTTAATAACTCCTTTCTAATAACTGATTTATTTTATCTTTGACATAATGACAGTACATAATAAAAAAATTAGGGTAAATAGGCAAGTTATTGTATAATGATGGTTTGTTCTGTAGACTATCAGGAAAAAAATAGCTTAAAGGGGCGAATAATTTTTTTAAATTAAAAACTGCTTTTATTCTAGCCGAAATAAAACAAACGTCTTTTTCCAGAAGAAAAAATATTAACAGATGTTATAAAATAAAATATTTTTTTGCTCTGTTAAACATCATAATTATGGTTCAGAGAAGGGTGTGGGTGGTTCAGTTGGTCAGTCAGAGGTTTAAAATTTTTTTTTTAATAATTAAGACAGAACAGAAGAGAAATTGATTATACAAAAAAATACAGTGTGGTCATTTTGGACGTAGCACAGTGCTCATTTAGCAAATGCACAGCTAAACAATACGCTAATTGTGGCCGTTAATGTTAAGTTAACATTTATGCCAGGTCATCACAAATAAAACAATACATGGGAAACAGCTTTAGCGTGTTAGTTGCAGTGCACTATGTTATAAGTTATATTTTAATCGCTAATATAGCAGATTCATGGAAAATTACATCAGTAATCTGCATTTCTGCTGCAACTAATTTATGAATGAGTCTGCTACAACTACATTAAAGAGAATCACCTTATTTAAAGTGAATAAAATACCCTACTTACTGGAGTACGACATTAATTGAGCCGCAGCCCCACACACCTGACTCGTGTCTGTAGAGTTGGTGAGATGAACTGGGAAAGCAGGCAGTGGCCCAAACCATTGTGAGGAAGGGGCGGGGGAACTTAACTGTTTCTAAATGCATTTTTGCATGTTTTTTTTTTTTTTACTTGCTCAACTATTTAAGGTATAGCCTACATACATATATTTTCTCAATAGAGAGTGCAAAGCCTTGTTGAATATAAGAGACTTTTGTTTGTTTAATGTTAAATAAAACCGATTATAATACATTTTTCTAGATGTACTGTAGTGTCCTGCAGAGGGCAGCAGAGTCTCGCTTACTCATTTACTTCAGTATCTGTGTCATGTTTCTGTATATGGGGAGGCCTGTTCAAACACATGGCCATTCAGACATGATAACTGAAGAAAACAGAATATGTAAATGGTAACATTGCTCGAAATTTGTCTACTCAGGCAAGGGGAGGACCTGATTGTGAGCATGGAGCTGCAGCTGGTGGAGTCATTGTGTGGTTTTCAAAAGCCCATCAAAACACTGGACAGCAGAACTCTGCTCATAACGTCTCATCCAGGTAAACATTCACATTACACACGCTTTCCATGACATCAGCATTATGGGGGTGAATACTTGTCTTGAGATCTACAGAAGCTTCTGTCTTGAACCCTGTAACTGTGTTCATTCAGATCTGGCTGGATGAGAATGGTAACATAACCTTGGCAGATGGCACACACCATATGGCCATGTTTACAAAAGCAAACTCCTCATAAGTGATTTGTAGTGTCTTGTTGACCTTGTGTAATATTATTTGCTGAAGTCAGTCCAGGCATGTTTTTGTTTATTTGTTTTTAATAACTACACATTTTAAAAGAATTATAACAAAAAATAATAATACAAATTCTGTAGTTACATTGTGTACTAAGACCAACAGAAAATTCGTTATTATTTACAGACTATGATCTATACTCCTCTTTTGGTGTAATAAACAAGGTGCTTTGCTGCTGTACCATGACTGTAGCAGGCTCGATGTTATCATGGAATAACATCATTAGTATAATATTATGCCTTTTTTCTTTTTACTTTTACTGTTAATAGGGGAACTGATCAAACCTGGAGATAAGAAATGTGTTGTGAATGAGGGGATGCCTATGCACCGTCGGCCATTTGAGAAAGGGAAACTCATCATTCATTTCAATGTGAGTACCAATTACAATTATTAATTAAAGAGCCCCTGTTATGCATTATAAAAGGTCACATTTTGGTTTTGGGGGGTCTCCAACAACAGGCTGGTATTCATGCAAGGTCAAAAACACTTTCATTGTCTTATAATATGCATTTATTTTTACCTAATTATACTAACAACTCCCATACGATTCGTTCAGCGATTCGTTTGTTCCCAAACCCCTCCGTTGCGTGAGGCTAAACTGCACTGATTGGTCTGATGACCCAGTCTGTTGTGATTCGTCGACTGCAGGCTTATGAAGTAGTCAGAGTGCAGAGTATATGTGTGAGCCCAATGCAGGAATGCATTAAAGCAATGCAGTTAAACACCAGCATATTGCTCTACTCTTAACCCTAACCCAAAATAATAACAACGACACACATTCAGTATTAATTCACACAGTGGCAAAAGTTGAATTATAATTATAATGACACTTTCATAGTATGATCTGGAGGAAGAAAAAACTGGTTGGAGTTCAATTGAACTGCAACAGTTACTGACAACATCCCTGTCAAAGTCTGACAAAGTTCCATTCATAATAATTTCTGCTGATCCTTCCTTTATAAGGCAAATGGCCGGTGAGTCCTGCGTTGCAGGGTAGGTTATTATATCAGAAATCAGAAAAATGACAGGAACAAACACAGCACTAGGTTGGCTATACTGTGGTATTGTAGTGAAAATGAATCATGATGTGTCATGATCAGTCTCATGATCTCCTGCACTCCACTAGTGTCTAAAGGGAAAGACGCGTTTACGTTTTACCGGATCTGGCACTACATATTTGGTGATGTACTGTGTTGACGTCAATGGGTTCAGGCAAAAGATCCGAACCCAACACGATTCATTTATTTATTTATTACTATTTCATTAAAGAATCAATCATTTTAATCACGGTGCACTTTCAGATTTAATCCTCACCTGGATGTTTTCATTCACTTAGAGTTGTGTTACACACTGCATGGAAGGTCATTTTCAAAAACCCATAATAGGGGCTCTTTAATTAATATGCAAAGCCTATATATTAATAGCTCTGGATTAGGACTATCTAAAAATTAAAATGTTTTCATTACTTGAAATTTAGCAAATGTTAAATGATATAAAATCATTTTATTTCATGCCTAAATGTTTCTTTTATTTCAGTAGGATGTAATTTAGGGGTGTAAACCTACACTGGTCTCACGGTTCGGTTCGGTTATGATTATCATGCCATCGATTTGGTTCAATTCGATATCTCGGTGCATTGACGATGCTTTCCACATAATTACTTTTTTCTTTACAACACAAGAATTTTTTTTTATTAAAATCTATAAATATGTTTGTATTTATTTATTACTTGTAATACAATTTTGTCCTTTAAAACAAGCAGTAAGATATATGAACTGTACCTTTTACCAAAAAAAAACACTCTTTGTGAATGTTTTAGACAAAACATAAAAAAAAAACATGCACAGAAGACAGCACGAGCATTCATAACAAATAAACTAATGTAAATATTATCCTGCTTGCTTTTTGAGCACTGGCAAGTTCTTACACCCCTATGATTGGTCATTGTCTTCACCCGCTCAACAGAAAGGGCTGCGATTAGAAACGACGAACCCCATCAATGACTTTTTTTACAGCATTTCGCCCTAGTAGTGAAATAGCGGCTCGTGCTTTCCCATTCCTCAGTGTCAGTGAAAGATTTGCTTTTTAAGTAGTAGGAGTGTTTTATTTACTCATTACTCATTTACTCATTACCTCCTTCGCCATAGTATTCTAACGCGACATCGCGCATAGGGGATAAATGACGTCAACCGGTTATGATCTATTACTGAACTGATATCGAATTGTCCCCATCTGCATCGCGGTGCACCGAAGAAACGATTAAATTTGACACCCCTAATGTAATTGCAAAAGTAAATAATTTTTAATAACTACATTTTGAAAGAAAAGTCAAATTGATAAAAATAACAAAAACACTTAAAAACAAAAACATAACATAACAAATAATTAAAATAAAAACAAATAATTCATTAGTTTTCAAATATTTAATGCTTTACATTTATATTTAATTACATTTTTTATGTTTTAATAACCAATTACTTTTGTCTTTGCCATGATGACAGAACATAATATTTTACTAGTTATTTTGCAAGATGCTAGTATTCAGCTTGAAGTGCATTTAAATGCTTAACTAGATTAATTAGCGAGTTGGGTTAATTAGGCAAGTTATTGGACAACAGTGGTTTGTTCTGTAGCTAATAGAAAAAAAATCTTGAATGAGCTAATAAAATTGACCTTAACACTGTCTTTGTATGTATATATATTCATATAAAAGAAATGACACTTAATGAGTTTTTAAATATGATTTCCTATTCCTAGTGTTTTTATAGTGTATTTTTTGAAAACTAACACCAGTCAGCTAGACTAATTGCACAAATTGTTTTAAGGTGGTATTTCCTGAAGAGAACTTCCTTCCACTAAACAAACTGAAGGAGCTGGAAAGGTTTCTGCCTGACAAACAGGCGAACGCGGAGCCCGACAGCATGGACGATGACCTCTACATCTACGCAGACCTGGAAGACTGTGACCCGAGCCACGAACGCCATCATTACCACTACATAGAGGAGGAAGACTTTTACCCTTCAGGAGGAGTGCAGTGCCAAACCTCATAGAGATCCGCTTTACTTGCTCTTCACAAACACCACCTCTGCTGGATTACCAGAAATTAAAGGACCAAGAGGAACATCCGATACCTCTCAACTATAGTTGTGTGCCTAGCTAAGACCTCTTAGTGCCGACCTCTTGTGTCATCACCGAGTGGAAGAATCCCCTAAACCAAATTCTGAAGCAAACATTTAAATATGATGAATGGAGACTGTCAGTTCAGTCTATAAAAAATGTGACCCTGAAAATGGAAGAGGAATCAGGTGTAAAGCTGGTTGTGCCATAATCCCAGAAATTTCCAGCTTTACAAATCTCGTCATCGATTTTAGTTTTTTGTACTAATTATTGTAATTCCATTCAAGGCTACTGTTGGAAAAAATTGTGTTTGCTAAAACAACACAATTCTTGAGTGTTTTTTGGGACAACTTAATTGTTTTATGTTCAATCCAGATAAATTTGTAGAATCTAATAAGTTAACTTGATTTCTTCATGTTGTCCCAACACAAGTCGATTGTGTGGAACTCAGCATTTTTTACAGTGTACTTGATCTTGATGTTGTTGGTCTTTTGTTATGTGGCATTTAATGTTTTTTAGAGCGTTTTAAACTTAAAATGGTGGTTCTTCAAAAGAAAAAAAAGATGTCGTGTTGAAAACGATTTCAGACTGTGATGCGTTTCTTAAAAGCCTTACTTTGTGGCAAGTGGTATTAGCTTACTGCTGTCTAACACACTGACATTGTTTATATTCCAGTTCTTGGCCGAATAACATTTCAGTACGATTTAGTTTTCAGCAGAACTAAGAAATAACTGCCAAGGATTTCGACAAAACTAAATCATGTTGCATTTGTTCGTAATTTGAGAAGTATATCTTTAAAAAAAATAAGCTTTGCAGAATGTTCAATTTAAAAGGAGAGTACACCAAAAATTGAACACTTTGATCTCTTTTAAAGGTGCTGTATGTAAGTTTTTGACTCTTTAAAAGCTTAAGAACACCATAATATGTTTGCAGATATTTAAGAAACATGCTAAGTGAACATTCTTGTTTATCTGAAAAACAATGCTAAAGCCAGTAATTTTGCTTTGAAAATGTGTTTAACGTGCCGGAATGGCTCTTTGTTTTGGTTTCTTTAATCTGCCCAATGCCAATTTAGCCAATTATATTTCAGCAGCCCAGGTTGCCTTGGTAGAAAACAGCATATTTAATTAATTAATTCAGTCAGGAAAGCTTTCAAAGTATGTGTCTGTGACTAAAATGCGACAGAAACAGACTCCGAAACGAGATGCAGATATAGAGTTTCACATGAGGTTATTAATTGGCAAATATAAATATTACTAACGTAAATATTAGGTGAGCAGGTTACATTGTAACCATGTTCTAACAACACATTTCGTGTTGAGATGAGCAGTGATGAGCAATTTAGCTGTTTGCATCAGACGAAACACAAATGTAAACAGCCATTCAGAAGCACAGAATAGTGCACTCGCTGCACTCCAACAAAATGGTAAGGTTTATAATCTAATGAATACATATTAAACCTCTAACATTATTAAATGTAGATGCTGAATCATTGATACGTTTTGGCTTGCACTGAGTCACAGGTCTAAAGTTCAATCTTAAATGGTTTATTTTCAAGATCCGAGGAACTAACTTGCTGCTGCTTTTCAGTAGTATGGCACTCGCACTTAGCATTTAACACTGAATAAAGCACATGAGGTGTACCTGAGGTGATCATTTTATCCTGTTGTTCACTTGTGAGAAATAGAAGCCGTTTCTAAAATAGAAATTTCAGATGTTGATTAGGACAAAAACTCCTTTTATTATGGAAAATATCCCTTTTATCTCACGCCGTTGTTTTTATTTAAACACAGTTTAAATCAGCCTTTAGGCTCGATAGTCAGGCATGCTTCTGTTGATGTCCTTAATCTGGCAACCTGCGCTTGCGTGTTTTGAACCAGGGGTGCAATACCTAGTTCAACCACTGGGTGTCAAACTTACATACTGCACCTTTAACATTATTTACACTTTATTGATTTTATTGTATGTTGACTGAAGAATTGTGTACAATTGTGGAGTTTTGATTACGATCGGTAACATGGCCCTTTGTAGTTCTATTTATAAAATAAATGTCACAATGTTATTTAGTCACTTGTTTTGTTGTTAAATCGACTGAATGTTCCACTGAAAAATCCACGTTGTATATCAAGACGTCTCTACATCTTTATTGGAAATCTACTGCAAATATCAAGCAATCCACATCTAACGAGTTGCATCTTAACAACAGATCTTTTGAGTGGATTGTCACGGATTAGTCATGCTTGAATTTGAATATTTACCAGCACTGTAAGATACTCCGAGACTTACACTGTAAAGCAGTGTTATACCATTATTCCCCCAAAAAGATATATGTATAGATAGAAAATAATCTGTAATTATCAGAATATAAACCACACCGATTACTCTCATACAGTATTGCAGAATCTGCATATCATGTTCACCTGCATGCAGTACGAGTAGATGTGCTTGGTCGAGTGTTAAAACACACTAAACCGTTGTAAAAATCAACACAAAATTGTACCGTATGAACTCTAAACATATCAGAATTCTAAATGTACACAAGTACAAATATGCGATAATGTCCTCAATGAGTCCAAGACCAGTGCAGTGTCACATTATGAGCAAATACACACTGATTATTTCGTCTTTGGCCAAAAAGATCAAAGAAACGCAAAAGTTTACCTCAAGAATGGCCTGCAAAAAGAAAGCCAGTACGTTTACCACATTAATTTCGACCGGGCTTAATTTGGCATGCGGATATCATCACAGACAATACTACAAAGCCCTTAATAATAGTAAAAGACCAGTACGTTCATGCGTTTTTTTTTTCTTCCATGTTAGCATTAAGAAGTTTCAGATAATGAAAGGAAGGGATGATTGTTGTTGAATCCTTTGAATGGAAGACAGTATTGTATAGCAGGCATGTAAAGGAAGAGATGTGTGTTTGCTGGGGTACCACAAAGATGAGACTTGTGTGCATATAATATAGTCCATGTGTTGAGAGAGGAGGCTCAGGGCTTCCAGAGTTTGAGCAGACCGTCCTCGCTGTATGTGGCGATCAGATTCTGGTGAGGGTGGTGAGCGATGCCAATCACATCTTTTTCATGTACCTGTGAATGACGTACAAAGAAGCACTTGTTTAATTTAAAGCTAATTTTATGTATAATTTGATGCACACTTTATATGTAAAGTTGATACTTTCAGAAAATCTTTAAGGATAATCCAATTATATATACAGTAGCTAATATTTGAAGTGGATCATCATGTTTCACGAACAACACCTATTCTTGTCTTAGGACAATTTTGAAGATTTTGACTACTGTATATACACAGATTACTATATACACAGTGTATCCGGACAGAATTTATAGCGCTTCACTTTTTCCCCTTTTTTTTATGTTACAGCCTTATTCCAAAATGGATTAAATGAAATTATTTCCTCAAAATTCTACACACAATAGCCCATAATGACAATGTGAGAAAATGTACATAAGTATTCACAGCCTTTGCCATGAAGCTCTAAATTGAGCTCAGGTACATTCTGTTTCCACTGATAAACCACTTACATCTAAAGCCTCATCCAAGAAATCCAGGAAAAAAAAAACATTTATTATAGAAATAATTAATATAATTATGCAAACAAATGAAAACAAAAATGTTTTTTGATGCATCATTTTATTTTATAAAAAAAGCAGGATTAATTAAAAAGTTTAAACAAAGCCATTACACGCAAAAACAAAACAAAAAATCAAAAAGGTCACAAAAAACAAAACATAATCAAAAAAAATATAGCAATTTTTAGTTAAGCGTTGACAAAAAGTCTAATAGCAAAATAAAATAAAAAAAATACAAAAAATTGTAGCTTGAGAACGTGTTAATGTAAAATAAACCACAAAGCAAAAACAGTGACATCCAAAAACAAAACAAATTTTCACGAAGCATCAAAAATATTATTGTTTTCTATAAACAATAATACACAAATCACACAACAAAAGCAAAATATAAAATAAAAAGTGAAACTTGAGAAACCCCAAAACTACAAAAAACAAAAACAAAACGGTGTTTTGAAAATTGTGATTGATTTATGAGATCAAAACACGTTTTGTTTTTGTTTTTTGTAGTTTTGGGGTTTCACTTTTCATTTTATATTTTGCTTTTGTTTTGTGACTTTTAGATGAAAGCAAACTAAAACAACCAAAACACTCATTATCATCAAAGAGACCCTTATAGAGACAAAATCAAATAGAATTCAAATGTGTTCATAATAAGGATCAGCGTTAAACACATATTTTGATTCAGTTTTTTTCCTGGAGTACCAAGAAGTCGAGTTCCTCCAGCTGTGAGTCTAGTGCTCTTGACTGAACCGAAGCGTGTCTGCTGGATATGCAGCATGTGCTGTGTGCTGTGCTGTGTGGGGCGGGGGGTGGTGACAGTACCGTGAGCGTTCTCTCCAGCTTGCCAGTGATGGTGCTGAAGCAGTACAGCACGTAGTCCTCTCCCACGCAATAAATCCACTCGCCACGTGGAGACAACGTGCAGCAAACAAAGTCAGCCCCTTCCCTCACGCCTGAGCAGAAACTCCGCATCACCTGCAGAGGAAAAAGGAGGAGATGAAGAGCAGCTCATAACACGCAAGACTGAGTCATCAAACGCGTCGACACAAGAGTGGGCGAGACGGGTACGCCTCAGACACCCAGAATATTAAGTGCTCAGTTATTTTTAGCAAACCTCACAACCTGCGTTGGAAGTGGCTGCTTTTTAAAACTTCTTTAGTCAAGGTTTTTAGTTCACAAATGGTATAAATATGTGCAGCATGACTTCTGTTTGGAAAATATAAACACAGGTAATTTTAAAAAAAAATCATGGTGTACATTACGGGGACATGAACTAAGAAATCTAGATCTTGTCTTAGCAAAAAACTCACAAATGTTCAGAGAATATATTCCATATCCCTATCGATTTTTCTTTCTCAACTCTATACTTAGGTCTAAAAACAATCCTATGTTAGAAGAAAAATCTGATGAAAAACTGCTGAAAATTTTGTTGTTAGCTTGTAAAAAAGCCATAACCAGAAAATGGTTACAGCTTGAAATACCTCAAATTAGTGACTGGTTTGATATGATTTATGAAATCAATGAGATGGAGAGGCTAACAATGAGCCGTCGTTTACAGACTGAGGAGTTTAATGAGACATGAAGAAAAAGGGTAGAATATATTCCATTAAGAGCGGATTTATTATAGAATGAATAGTCAGAAAGATGTGAATTTTATTTTTAGCAATGAGAAAAAACATAACAGAAAGTTATTTAGAACAACAATACCTATTTAAAAATAAACCAATAAATAAATATTTTACGTTTAAAATCCTAAAAGTACCAACCTCACAGTTTCATATGTACATAGTTTAGGTTTAAAAAAAAAAAAGAAAAAGAAAAAAGACAGAAAAGGGTAGACTGGGTGCCACAATGTGGTTTAAAAAAAGTACATAAATGAATTGTAACTGAAAAGCAACTAATTAATTTTATCTGTTTCTTTTTGATGATATACAAAACAATTATGTGTATAGTTTTTTTTTGTTTTTTATAATGTGTTTGAATCATTAATGTAACCTCCATATTTTTTTTTATTGGAAATTTTGTGTTTATTTTATAGATTCATTTATTTCTACAATTTTGGGAATCTGATGTTAGGTTGTTTTGTGAATACATTGTGGAAAATCCTGTCTGTATGTAAATTTGAAAACTGCAATAAAAAACTAACTGAGAAAAAAAAAAGACGAAATCTAGATCTTGTCATATGATAAATTTGTTAAACGTATGTTTTAAAATAGCTCAAAAGGTTAGTTCACCTCAAATAATAAATACTATTATAAATTACTAATGTCGTTCGGATCGCCTGAGACCTTCATTCATTTTCAGAACACAAATTATGATATTTTAGATGAAATCTGAGAGCTCTCTGACCCTCCATAGACAGCAAGGGTCTGTTCAGAAAAGGCACTAAAACATTACCAAAATACAAAAACGTTTACCAAAATATTCATTCATTAAATTTCCTTCGGCTTAGGCTCTGATTTATCAGAGGTCGCCACAGCGGAATGAACCGCCAACTACTCCAGCATAGGTTTTACGCAGGATGACGCAGTGGCGCAGTAGGTAGTGCTGTCGCCTCACAGCAAGAAGGTCGCTGGGTCGCAGATTTGAGCCTCGGCTGGGTCAGTTGGCGTTTCTGTGTGGAGTTTGCATGTTCTCCCTGCATTTGCGTGGGTTTCCTCCGGGTGCTCCGGTTTCCCCCACAGTCCAAAGACATGCGGTATAGGTGAATTGGGTAGGCTAAATTGCCCGTAGTGTGTGTGGATGTTTCCCAGTGATGGGTTGCGGCTGGAAGGGCATCCGCTGCGTAAAACACATGCTGGATAAGTTGGCGGTTCATTCCGCTGTGGTGACCCCAGATTAATAAAGGGACTAAGCCGAAAAGAAAATGAGTGAATGAATGTTTTACGCAGCGTATGCCCTTTTCAGCCACAACCCATCACTAGGAAATTTCCAAAATATTCAAATATGCAAACTATTAGCCAATCATACCAGTATGTGTTTACTTTAAAGTCTATAATTCACCACGTCTATACAAACTGTGATCAAATTTGGGAGGTCAAAACAGATCTGTAAACAGCCATTGCTTCTAAAATTATTTTTTATAAACATCTTGGTAACATAATGGACCTCAGATAACTGTCCAAAATAATAAAAAGGCCTCAAAATGACCCCTTTAAGCCAGTTTTGGTCAATTAGTGTTCTCACCTGGCCATGAATGTTTGTAACAACCACTGTGTTGGTCCTATTGCTCACTACAAAGTGCTCAGGGGTCTTTGGAACCAGCACAACATTGTTAACCGTGATGTCTGTACCCTCAGGGATGTCAGGGGTTTTTATTGTGTGGGTGCAATCCATTGTCTTCACGGTCCAGACCTGAAGAAAAACATAATTGAGCAAGGAAATCCTCAAAAGTACATCTGAAAGGCATAGACTAGTAAAGCTGTGAATACTTACTTTTACTGTGCCGTCCGCCGATGCGCTAATGACATGCTGGCCGTCGTGCGAGTAGATGACATCGTTTACGTGAGCTGTGTGGCCTCTAAACTCCTTTAAACACTTTCCAGACTTCAAACCATGAATCCTGATCATGGAAATCCAGGAGTTAGAAATGTAAGCGTCACCACAGCATTTCTTATTAAATGTTAAGCTTTAAAAAAGGAGTGACAACCAAAAACCAAACGAAATGAAGCAAAACATAAAAGGAAAGCTTGTTATGTTATCATGAATCAATCATTATCAGCAAAGAGCTTAAAACCCAAAAGGAAAACCCTTTAAAATAATATTAAAGACCATTTTAAAATCAAACAATGCTTTTGTGCAGCATTATTTTCTCATCTTACAATCCAATAATTAGATTTATTACTTATAAAAATTAAGCATAAGCAAATGAGTGACAAAGAAACACACTCGCAAGTTACAAAGCGATCAATAACAATAATGATTCATTTCTTGAAAAAGTCAAAGTAAAAAAAAACACCTAAACAATATACAGATAAAGCACGAACATAACACAAAAACATCAGTCGACTGTTATCATAAACAAAATGACTGACATCCGACAACAAAGCAAGAAAATAAAACTTTGAACAAAACAACAACCAAACGAGGGCTGGGCGATATGGCAAAAATGCAATCTCAATAATTATTTTCCATATTGAATGATAAGTATACATATTTCGATATAAGTTGTTAATGCTTCCAGATTTAAAAGAGTACTGAAGCCACAAAAATTAGAGGGTTCATTAAATGGCATAAGATATTTTCAGCCAATACATTTTCGGTGGCTGAAAATTCAATACATCTCTAATATCAACACACTTTTAGATTCCCATTGTTGCACATTTCTGCTGTGTGATTGGCTCTTAAATCAATAAAGAGTAAAAAAAGTTCAGAGTTTATCATTGTTATTGAATTAAATTTTATATAGATTCGCTATAATATAGACCCAGCCCTAAACCAAACCAAAACAAAATACAAAACAACAAGACACCAAGATCAAAAAGATAATTGATTTCTTTGACAAGGGAAGCTCGAGCCAAGCTGTGACACTTAAAACAAAGCAAAATAATAGCGAAGAAAAAAACATACCTAGCTAAAATACAACAAAGCAAACCTAAAATCAAAGCGAAAAGTGAAGAAACAAATACAAAGCAAACACAAAACTTAAAATTGGAGCAATTAGTCGCCGCACGGCCAGTTTATTCAGTTGATCATTATGATCAGATACAATAATTCATTTCTTCGAAGAGTAAAACCAAAGCCAAACTGCAATCTCAAAAACAAATATTAAGCATTACATTCCAGGGGTGCCCTGGGTGGGGTTGGCGGGGGAGGGATGTTAGGTAGGACGATTCTAAGGGCCACGCCATTTTGGGGACCCCAGAGATACTATTAGGGAACGCCAACCTCCCAACCTTCCCACCAGATGCCAACCTCCCCGCTCTTCACTTTTATCCGTGAACAAATTACCCAGCCACCCACTTTAGTCCATGACAACCCACCACCCCCACCCCCGCTCTTCCACGTCACTTTTCCCAGCACCCACAACACCCAGATGTTATGTCCAGTTTCGTTCAGTACCAGTCCCCCAATCCCCTACAACCCCCCCTCCCCAATCGTCCACGCCACCTCCATATAACCCCCCTCCCCAAGTCTCTTCAGTTTCATCTGCGAGACTCTCAAAATACTGACATAGGGCCCGTAACGGCCAGCAGCGCCTCTAATTACAATCAAACAGACTTTTAAAATATTTGACATCCGTCATAATAACTTTGCCTGCAGCTAACATGATTCTATCATAATCCGTAATCACTGCTACATAATTAAGTGAGTTTCTGTCATGGTTTTCATCTGTTCTTGGAGTTTCATTTATAATGTTTTCTAAAAATCTATCATGAAACATAAAAAAAACCCAATAACAATTCTCTCCTCTCAAGCACATGAAATTCCACCCACATGCACCATGAGAGTCGAGCGCTGACGCCCAGCCGCAGAACTACTGCAGTCGAGACTGAGAGAGAGAGAGAAGTGTACAGCATTACGAGATTCACTGTACAGCCAAATAATCCTGAATATTCCTCAGTTCCAGTCACTACATGACAATAATAAATTAAGATTTTTATTAGGTGAAGGACCCACTGCTTGTCTAGTAGCCCATCATATATATTATGTTTTATATAAATATATATGTATGTTATTGTTTTATATGTATACTGTATATATTCCTTTACATTTTATTCTGAATTATTTTTGTTATTATTTTCATCAATATTGTTGATGAAACAATCAACAATAGGTTGAATTGAATGGAGAGAGAGAAAGAGACTTTGCTTTCAGCATGTGATGGAATAATCCTCATGATTCTTCCAGCATCACGTCTCATTTGTGCCATAAAAAATCCCTCAAATTTACCTATTACTATTCTACAAACATTTCCAAACACAATAACTATTAAAACTGATCAATAAAACCAAAAACAGACCAACTTTTACATATCATCTCTAATGTTAGGCTGGCATTCACGTGTCTCCCTCACTCACACACACACACACGCACACGCACACGCACACACAGGAGCATAAATCCAATCTATTGCAAAGTGGGCGGGGCTAGCATTCTTCAATAAGGAGCCAATAGGGGAACGGCTTTACATTTTCACGCCTCCCAATCTAAAGAGCTGGAATGACAAAACGTCTGCCTCTGTGTTGGCAGATGTGCGGGCTACAGAAACACATTATCTGTGCGTGCTCCTTCTCTGCAGCACGTGGCCAATCACGCTTCTCACCACCCACATGCACCATGAGCGCCTACAAATGACAGCCAGCCTTAGAAAGTGCTGCAGTCTGGTACCCGAGATGCTGAATCGGAGCATGTGCCGGAATATTCCTAATGATGTTTAACACCCAGACCACGACTTGAGATTTTCCCTCCTCCTCCGCCCCTGCCTTTTTCTGTCTACAAAGCATCCGTGGCAAAACATTTTGAGGAAGGTAACCTACAGTTTCCTGCTGGCACTTGTTATCGCATAGCAACTGATCATCTTCTTCTGCTGCATGTAATAACGCTCCTGGTGTGAGAGTCATTACACGCTTGACTTCCCCTTCTGTTTCTTTTCCTTTTTGCTAAGCAGGAAAATCTCAGCTATTAGCTGACTATCAAAACAAAGCTAAAAATGCTGATGTCATGATGCTTCATTACTGATCATTTGCATCAAAGGATGTTTAACGTTAAAGATCAAGAAGAATTATGAAATCATACATTAATAGGTGAAAGCAGCAAAAAAACGACCTTCGTGTCCAATCTGCAACCTGGTTTTGGGGGCAGATTCAAAAACGTGTTCTTTAGGAATACACTTGTGAAATGCTGTGTTTTTTCCTGTTACTTACAAGCAAAACTTTGCAAAACAATTAGTTTTTACTTACAAGCAAAACAATTATTTTGTATTCTCAAAAGTACTTCTCAAGTATATATATAAATATTTATACAACAGTTCTGTCTGGTTCTCGAATCTGATTGGCTGATATCCATGCAATATTCTGCAATAATAGCACTCGTACAGCCTCTTTAACCTTCTGTATTACTCCACCAACATAGAGTGACAGCAGATCAATAAACTCACTACAGTTTGACAAATATTGCTGCTGTTAGACAACATGATGCACTTTTGGGGCTTTTTTTTAGTTAAGAATGTAGTTGTTTAGATTGCAACTATGCAGTTTATTTATAAGGACAGTGCCTATTTTAAATATTTATCATTTCTGAGATACAACACGTCGGCGGACATTAGCCTGTCATTGAGCAGAGCAAAGATGGTTGACGTCCGCCTCAAGATGGCGACAGAGACCGCATAATAAGCCCTTAGAGGAGTAAGATCTGTGTATTTTCAAACCACAGCTGATCAAAACATACAATTGGTGAATGATATTCAATGTCAATCTCTGTATTGAGTGTGAGATGGGACCCACATATCAGGAATATATGTATTTTGCGTTGGCCACTCTTTGTATAACCCTGAGTTACCTTTTGGTTGTCCAAAAAGTTCAGTAAAAAGAAGGAAAGAAGAAATGCCCGCATGTGTTTAGCGTTTTTCCTTATCGCAAACATAAAAGTAATGTGGTAGTGTTTGCGTTGCTTCGGCTTTTTAAGGTTAATTATTGTGATCTCCCAATTGCAACAGAAATACTGGGAAATCTCTGTAGACTGATGGCATTTCATGCCGCTCAGGCTTATAATCTTAAAATGTCAGCAAAATCACTTTAGACAGTACGCTAGAGAATCATTCAAACACTAGCTCTAAAGTGACGTTTGTGAAGTTGCAACGGTTTCTGCTATTCTGCTGTCAGCTGCAGATGTGAATGAATGGCAGAAAATATAGTTCCTCATACAAAAGGGTTTTTGAGACTTTCCGTGTTTGATCTTCTTTTTTATATACACGATTATGCCATCAAACTGTTGTATAAATGCAATATCACACTCCCACCAGTGCTGATATACAGCCGTATTACACTGCTGCTTGTGTGATAAATAAAACCATCTTGAGTTTAAAATCTTTAATATGTGACATTAAGCTGGTTAAAATTTGTGAAAAGTATACATCAAATGTTAAGAATAAACTCATCCAATTTTAAGAATAAAGTAGTGTAGTTTTGTTAAAAATTTTTTTTTAATGTTTTAAGAATTCTTTTTAAATGAGATGTTATAATAACCTCATTCAATATTTAAAAAGTCATTTTATTTCAAGAAAAAACTATTAAATTTTGAGAAAAAAAGTTTAACTAAAATGTTGAGAATAAACTCATTCAATTGTGAGAATAATGTCATTTTGTTTGAGAAAACTGTTCATTTTTGAGGAAAAAATCCAAATCTCAAGAGGTCCAAATCTCAATTTTTTTTTTATTTTTTATGAAAGCTTGACTTTAGTCCTCTTCCTAAGTTTCTTTTATAATTACATTTTAAGGGGTTTTTCGCCTTTTATTGGTATAGGATAGTGGAGGTTACAGACAGTAAAGCATTGGGAGCAGAGAGAGGACAAGGGTCGGCAAAGGACCTCAAACTGGGAATCAAACTCAGGTTACCATGAGCACCACAATGATTTATGCCGGCACACTTAACCACTAGGCCATTGGTGCTAACATTCCTTAGATTCTTAAGACAGAAAAGAGAGATTTGGAAAAACTAAATTTTAATTAATAAACTGTCTAAATTAATTGTGCTAATTAATGGTAGTCAAATTGCTTAATAGATTTTTTTAGTTTGTTAATCACCAAATCATCTTTTTTTTTATTAAAAAGAAGAAAACATTTATTAAATTAAGAATTTATCACATAAGAATCAAACGAAATTGTCAAATTCACCCCCTAGCAGCAGTCGCACACAGAATTTTAATTTTGATCGTAGCATCAACATGGCAGCTATACTGATTTGGATTGTGTATATGGTATTAATCCAAATTATAAGTATAAAATTTAACATATTTAGCAAATGTAAACAAAAAAGTATAAATAATAATAATAAGAAATTCTGACTTCAACTGTAT
>CAIGQZ010032813.1:15234947-15268317 GCA_903798205.1 Danio tinwini
ATATATATACAGTTGAATTTAAAATTATTAGCCCACTTGTATATTTTTCCCCAATTTCTGTTTAACGGAGAGAAACTTTTTTCAACACATTTCTAAACATAATAATTTCATTTTATCTTTGCCATGATGACAGTCAATAATATTTTACTATATATTTTTCAAGAGACTTATATACACCTTAAAGTGACATTTAAAGACTTAACTAGGTTAATTAGGTTAACTAGGCAGGTTAGGGTAGTTAGGCAAGTTATTGTATAATGAAGGTTTGTTCTGTAGACTGCCAAAAAATATATATACCTTTAAGGGGCTAATAATATTGTCCTTAAAATGGTTTTTAAAAAATAAAAAAAACTGCTTTTATTTTAGCTGAAATAAAACAAATAAGACTTTCTCCAGAAGAAAATATTATCAGACATATTGTGAAAATTTCCTTGCTCTGTTAAACATCATTTGGAAAATATTTAAAAAAGAAAAAAAATTCAAAGGGGGCTACTAATTCAGAATTTAACTGTGTATGTATATATATAATGTAATTAATAGGCAAAAGCCTCTAAGCGCTGTCTGAATTTTTTTCTAGAATAAGCATTTTCCTGGTCAGATCAGTGTTGTAGGTTTAATCATTTTACTTTTTTGGCAATGAGTGATTTCTTTTTTTTACTTTTAAAGTGAAAAAACTAAACATAAATATTGAATGTTGAGAAAAAAATTTTCAGACAGCACTCATATAAAATTTATATTTATAAATATAATCTATCTATAATCTATCATCTATAAATTCTATTATTTTGTATTTATTTAGGCTGTAGACATACCAGTGAAATGTCATAGAAAGCAATGCAGATATTTCAGAAAACAAAAGATTGCCAGAAGACATGAATACACTGTGTGGGCAGTCAATCAATTACGTCAGATACCAACTGGATGCGCATCTAATCAGATTTGAATTGACAGTCTGAACAGGGCTTAAATGTCTGTATAATTACAGTCGCTGTAGAAAGCACATTCAGGGTGCCAAAAACCCATTCATTACACAATCAAACGCCACTTGCGAAATAATAATGCAATAACAATGATCAAATGTGTAAAGGGGATGTGAAGGAATATGAATAAGAAGGCTTTATGATATTCAGACATGTAATAGTAAGTTTAACCTGATAATCTGGTCAAAGGATGAACTCAGTAGTTGAGTGCTGTCCCGATTAAAGCAGACGCTGGTCACCGCTTTGCTGTGGGCTCGTTCCAATCTATTCAGACACGTCCCGTTCAAAATTCTCCAGACCTAAAATAAGAAAATAATACATCTTTTCTCATAACGAACATCATTAAAATACATTCTTCTGAGCTGCTGGTGTGAAATGAGATATAACCGTGAGAGTCTTCATTCAATAAAGATGATAAAAGCTTTACTTTCCATGAAACACTGAATCAGGATAACATCCAAACAGGGACTTTTAATAATAATGATGAAAGATCAGCTTTTTTGTTAATAAAGAACTGGAGCCACACTTGCAATCAAATGCACTGTGATTAAATAACTAAATATATAATGGTTGGAGGGTTTAATTAACGTTTGCCTTCAGACCTGCTGCCCTCTGAGACTGAGATCTGAAAAAAGTGCCACTCACAATTTTAGGTTCAACATGATTTTTCAGTAATGTTTTGAAGAGAACTGCTCATTGCATTAACCCTTTAATAGGTGAAGAACCATACGTAACTGTCAATTCTCCCTTTTTCCCGAGATTCTCCCGTATTTTACAATTCTATCCTGCTATCATCCCGTAAAGATAATATCCCATATTTCTATCGTTCTATGAAGGGGAAATAAACATTAAAGAGCCATTCCCTTCTATACTCAACCCATACTGCCGAACCACCAGGGGACGCCGCTTGCTCTTAAATGTGAATCTGTTTTGTGCTTTCATTATATTTAGGTATGAAAACACTTTAAAATAAATATAAAAATGGCAGGATTCCCTTCTTTTCCATTACAGGCGCCGTTGCCCCTCCGATGCAATCTTCAAAAGTTTATGTAGCAGTGCGTGACTCAGCCGAGCTCCATACTGATAAATAGACGCTGTATTACAAACAGATTCTGTACACGCGATTTGAAGCAGAGTGAAAGTGGACACTCTGGGTTTTAAGCGTGTGTTTGAACAGGCATAATAATAATAGTAATAATAATAATAATAATAATAATAACATAATAATAATAATCTAAACATGTCGTATGTTTCCCGTATTTTAATCTCTCTATGAAGGGTGGCAATAAACATTAAAGAGCCGATCCTCCCTATACGCAACCCATACCGCCAAACCACCAGGGGATGCCCATTGCTCTTAAATGTGAATCTGTTCTGTGCTTTCATTTTATTTAGTATAAATAAAATGGAGGGTATCCCCTTCCTTTTCATAACAAGCGCCGCTGTTCCTCCTATGCAATCCTCAAAAGTTTATGTAGCTGTGTGTGACTGTCAGACACGCTCCATACTGATAAATAGTTGCTGTTTCACAAACGGATTCTGTACACACGATTTGAAGCAGAGCGAAAGTGGACACTCTGGGTTTTGGGTGTGTTTGAACAGACATATACACATAATAATAATATAAATAATAATAATAATAATAATAATAATAATGCAACGCAGTGGCGCAGTAGGTAGTGCTGTTGCCTCACAGCAAAGAAGGTCGCTGGTTCGAGCCTCGGCTGGGTTAGTAGGCGTTTCTGTGTGGAGTTTGCATGTTCTCCCTGCGTTCGTGTGGGTTTCCTCCAGGTGCTCCGCTTTCCCCCACAGTCCAAAGACATGCAGTACAGGTCAATTGGGTAAGCTAAATTGTCCATAGTGTATGAGTGTGAATGGGTGAATATGGATGTTTCCCAGAGATGGGTTGCAGCTGGAAGGGCATCCGCTGCGTAAAACATGTGCTGGATAAGTTGGCGGTTCATTCTGCTGTGGCGACCCTGGATTAATAAAGGGACTAAGCCGAAAAGAAAATGAATGAATAAATAATAATAATAATAATAATAATCTAAACATGTCGATCTTGGTGATCTTTTCTTTAAACACAAGTTGTGTCTAAAATGAGCATAAAAATTTAGGGAAGCCATTGAATGCTTTTATTATAGATGTGTGCATTTTTAAAGTGACATCTCTGTTATTTAATGTGATCAAATGAAAAATCTAAATGAAAGATTTATTCGCTGCTCCTTAATCAGAATGTTTAAATTATACAGTGAAGTAATCATTCTTGAGATTTGATACCTTGATTTAATTTCTTTATAATAGCTATTGATTTATTAGGCTAAACTGTTTAATTTATTTGCAGCTTTTTCTAATGTATTATGTATATTCAGTCCTTTGTAAATAATAAATAATAATAATAATAAAGCTTATTACTGACCGTTTTAACTGTTTATTTACAATGAAACAGCTCCAGATAAACATATTTAGTCATTTGTTTTTATCCCTTATTTTCAAACCCAATGTTGACAGGTATGGAACCATATGGTAACTTCATTGGCATACATACAGTAGTCAACATTTAATAAGATTTCAAAATTGTCATAAGGCATGAACAAGTGTTGTTTGATAAATTTAGGATAACTTTGATGAAAGTTTTTGATCCACTTCAAATGTTTTGCTACAATTTTTTCATAAACCCCAGCAGCACTCCATAGTTTTTCCAATTCAATGAGTGGCAATAAAACAAGTAATACTGATCTATTCAAAAACGTGCTACTATTAACAGGCTTAGTGGTAATCAAGGGTAAAAAAACAAACAAACATATTCTTATAATGTACATTTGAAGTCACCTAATATTCCCTTAAGTCTCTAATGGTTCATTTAAATATTCATTCATTCTCTGACCTGTCAGATGATCCAGTTTGCTGTAATTGGTTGTTACGAACAGTTGCGAAGTGAAACTTGTTTTGGCCATTCAGAATCTATTATTTTTTAAAGGAGACAATAGTTTTATTTGTCATGCACTTTGCAGACCAACTACAATCATAAACAGCTACACTACACACAGCATGAAAGGTAATATCGGAACATCCTTACTCCACTGTTTAGTGTCACAAGATCCTTAAGGAATCCTTTAACTCTGATTTGAGGTGTAAGTATGTAATGTGTAATGTGCTAAAGTGAGAAAAATCTGCAGCGTTTGTTTGAAATGAAAATAATTTGTAACATGGTAAATGTTTTTATCATTAATCTTGATCTATTTAATATGCCCGTAATAAGAGTATCCTTTTTTTCAGTTCGATCATGAAAACAATAGCTGAGTTTCCATCACCCTGTGTTAAAGCGCATTATAAAGTATTGCATAATAGACGAGTGATGCAAACATCAACGTTAACGTTTATATGCTCACCTGAGGTGGTTTTGGACTTGGGTTACTCCGAATAATGTAAGATGGAAATGAATTTGCTAAAGAAACTTTGACGTAGCGAACATAACGTATAGACGTATGACTCAATTATGTTTACTCTTGGTTGCTAGGTTACCAATACTACAGTCAGCCACTCTAACTACTTGATGCAAACAGGATTTTTTCTTCTTTCGCAAACTTTAGAAACATTATCTTCATGTTAGGATGGAAACTCGGCTATTGTCTCTTAGATCTGCTAGAAAGCAAACAAACAAGTTTTTCCAAGAATCTATAGAGGTGTCTTCACACATTACAATATATTGCCAATACAATAAAGTTCTCTTCATTAAACAATTGTTTTTAATATCACACCTGTATCTTTCCATCCTGGGCTCCAGAGGCGATCACGTGGGAGTCGTGACTTACTGCCAGACACAGCACAGCTTCATCCATCATCATGAAATTATCCTGAGCTTGGTACTTCAGATCCTGCCCACAAAGTAAACAATCACAAAAAACCATCACACCAAAAACAACACACACGGCAGGTTAAAAAGGAAAGTGGTCATGACACAATTTTTCTCAGAAAACATATTTATAAAGGTGCTGTTGACTTGGCATTTTCTACGTTCTACGTTTCAAACGTTACACGCTTTGTGTCAGCCTTTTTAATTCAATAAATTTGCATTTTTGGAGCTTTGATGTTGCCGCCTTGGTTGAATTTATATGTTGTGATTGTTACAAAAATCTGGTTAAATTTTACAATTAAATGAAATGAAATAGAAATACAAATGATTACCAACTATAATAATTTATGGCATATACACTACCTGACAAAAGTCTTGTCGTCGATCTCAGTTGTAAGAGCAACAAATAATAACTTGACTTCTAGTTGATCATTTGGAAAAGTGGCAGAAGGTAGATTTGTTTGATGAATCATCTGTTGAACTGTATTCCGATCATCACAAATACTGCAGAAGACCTACTGGAACCCGCATAGACCCAAGAATCTTACAGAAATCAGTCAAGTTTGGTGTAGGAAGAATCATGGTTTGGGGTTACATTCAGTGTGGGGGTGTGCGAGATATGTGCAGAGTGGATGGCAACATCAACAGCCTAAGGTATCAAGACATTTGTGCTGCCCATTACATTACAAACCACAGGGGAGGGCAAATTTTTCAGCAGGATAGCGCTCCTCATACTTCAGCCTCCACATCAAAGTTCCTGAAAGCAAAGAAGGTCAAGGTGCTCCAGGATTGGCCAGTCCAGTCATCAGATATGAACATTATTGAGCATGTCTGGGGTAAGATGAAGGAGGAGGCATTGAAAATGATACCAAAGAGTCTTGATGAACTCTGGGAGTCCTGCAAGAACACTTTCTTTGCCATTCCAGATGACTTCATTAATAAGTTATTTGAGTCATTGCAGAGATGTATGGATGCAGTCCTCCAAGCTTATGGGAGTCAAACACAATATACATTTTTTCCACTGCACCATGACTTTATATTCTATACTGTACATTATTTATTTTAAGTGACAGGACTTTTGTCTAAGCAAAGTCATACCTTACTGTTACTGTTACTGACCTAATTAAATAATTAAAAATCAAGGCATGATCATATTTTATTTTGGTAAAATAAGTGTAATCTAGAGGCCTTTGCCTTTCATATAAGCCACTTCTGATACCAAATGATCAACTAGAGGTCAAGTTATTATTTGTTGTTCCTAAAACTTGGATAGGCGACAAAACTTTTGTCAGGTAGTGTACAGATAGTGAGGTTAGTTTCTTCTGTCAACAAGAAAGAAAAATTATAACCAAAACATTTTTTTTCAAACAGCTAGAAAGCCAGGTTTCTCGTACTGTACATTCAAATTTCACAGTACTAGTGAAAAGTCCACATATGAGAATGGGGCAGGATTTATTTTTGTCCCCAACAGCCTCAGCTCAACCTGATAGACGTCACAGAGTGTGGGGTGACCCATATTCTATACCTCTGAGGTTTCAGTAGGAACCAAGGCTCTCCCGAAAGAAAAATTAAGCCACACTAAATGTGAAAGTATATTTTTGCCCCCTCAAAAACAGGCCTAGGACATCACACATGCGTTGCCTTTATTCATGGATCAAGGAGATAATGTTCTTGAGCTCTGTGATTGAGAAGATCAGCCTGAGAATACATAGATAAGAATGTAGACTGACTAAAAGTGTATTTTCTTGTTAATATGTCATTTCTAAGAATTGAAACCACTCAACATATAATGCTAATGCAAAAATGACATTTAGCAAAGTTAACACATCTCAAATTATTCTTATGTTGATGATAACCAGTTTAATTTTTCTCCCCATCGCTTGCAAGCGGTTACAGTGTCCTCATGAATCATTGTCTGGCAAGCATTTCTCTCTGGATGAAAGCCCATCATCTCAGGCTGAATATACTGAAAACTGCTGTGCTGCTGCTGTTCACCAAGCCAAGAACTACCAGTGCCAATGCCCTGTCATTTCAATATACAACTCGATGAATTCATCCACACAGAATGCCAAAAACCTTGACGTCACAGCTGACAAAGACCTGTCATTTTCAGCCCACATACCAACCGCTGTCAAGACAAGTTCCACCAGAAGGAAATCTGTAAAGTCGAACAATTCTCACCAGAGCAGCTTGAGATCCTGCTGTAGGACCTGGAACATTAGCACATTTGCAGTTTGTTCAGAAATGGAAAGTTTGGCTTGATTAAAATGAACTCAATTGCTCTGTTCATCTGAATAAGTGTGAACGCTGCCATCCAAATCTTGGTGTACACCAAACAAGTGGACCGAGACTGCTGGAAAATGGCTCTCAGTCTACTTCCAACAAAAATCACCAAAAAACTATGGTTTGAAATATGCAAAGACATCTGAACAAGCCAAAATTCAACCATAATAGACAGAATCCTCAAGAATACATTTTTTCAGTTCAAAATCATAATGTTTCTCAAATGTTCAACACAGGTGTCAGAAACACATCTCCTTGTGTGTATGGCAGATGAATTTCTGGTGCTGTTCTGACACTTTCACACATTTTAGAAGATCTTCACAAGTTCAACGAAGTCTTCAGTTCATCTGTTTTCTAGTTGACTTTCACATTTTTAGATGTGGTCACATCTAACCTCTTATACTCAATCTATCTAACCGCTATACTCAATGGCCCTATTCATTGTAAGATTAAAAAAGTGGGTAGAGAAGCATCTCTTTTGCCTCTCTTGGGCTTTATGAGTGTTAAAATACTCTATAAAGCATGCCATGGCATGTCAGGTTAACTAAGGCTGCCTGTACACTAGTGCTTTTCATTTTAAAACCACTGTTTTAATGTCCACTGGTGTTTTTAATGTCTTCATCGACACTATGCAGCCTAAAATGATGATAAGCGACAATTCAAACTCACTGGGAAAGTGCATATTTTACCAGAATTCGTATTTGCAGTCAACTGGTTGTGTAATGGTCACATGAGAAGGGCTTGACGAATCAGGGAATGATTGTGGATAGCCACGCCTCCGATTTCCAAATTTAGCAGGGATGTCCCGATCAAGTTTTTTTGCCCTAGAGTCTGTCTCATTTAATTTTGAGTATCTACTGATACTGAAACCCGATCCGATACTTCTACAATACATAAAAAAGAATAAAAAAGAGTGAAGAAACAGATCCAGGATGTTCCTTATTTTTTATTTAATTCACCTTATTTTAACATTGAACAACTCTGTTTGTTGTGTTAAATGTAGCCTTTTCCTTTCCACCTCTATCAATCCCAAGTTTATATATCTCACAGTTTGCTATAGCAATGTTGTCGTCATCAACTTTATAATACCTCCAGACAGCAGACATTCTCGCGCTATCCGCTTCAAGCTCCTTCCGTGTTCTTCCTAGGTCTAACTCTGTGCCACTGCATAACTACAGATGTGTTAAAAATAATGAGAATTCGAGTCCTGATCGGGAGGTAGTGTCCGATTCCGATCGAGTCTAAAACTGCTTGATCGGGCCTGATTTCCGATCACGTGATCGAATCTGGACATCCCTAAAATTTTGTGTTTTAGTCTTTCTGAACTGAAACAGAACAGCAGTATTTCCAAACTAAAATGGGGTCTTTTTAACGGGTTGAAGATGTGAAGTAATGTAGACGCCAAGGTGTAACTTTAACAAAATATATGCATTTAAATACAAACCAAGATGGAGAAAGTATGTAAGATAAGGCAGTGCCACGCAATTTTTTCTCACAAATAAAGCCCATCTCTCTGTTTCATGAGCATCTGCATCACACATTCGTATAAATGAATAAATATAATGGAAAAATAAACTAAAATGTCATCCACACAGATATTAACACTGTAAATCGTGTGAAAACAAAGTGATACTAATGAAATTAAGCTCTGATTTAGCATAAAGCATTAAAAAAACAGTAAGGATTTCATCCCTTACAGAGACTTACTCCATGCCACTGATGAAGAAATGTGAAAAGCGAAGAAAAAGTGATAGAACAAGATTCTTATTCTTGGAAAATCTATGTATTTATGGACAGTATAATCTATGAGCTTGCAGCATATACTCACCTTGCAAATTTTACCAGTGGTGAAGTTCCAGACTTCAATGAAACCGTCAACAGATCCAGTGATCAAATACTGTCCATCAGGAGAGAATCGAGCACACTCTACATGGGACTTTGGTCCAAACTGTATCATACATGTACACGTACAAACAGAAAATGGGAAAATGTATTAAAATACAAAATTATTAAAGCTATTAAATTCATTTATCTTTGACCAACTTATAATTAATATTTTAATAACTTTTAGACATCCAAGCCCCCATCTGGTTTTCTGGCCCCCAAATTAAGCCCTGTCTTTAACAATGTCAGCCTTGCTTTGAGACATAACCAACTCCCAACAAATCGTATGTAGAGTGTTGATATTAGTCCAAAAGCACAGTGTCAAAGTGAGATTGGCAGAACACAGAGACTGAATGCCTCAGGTCACAAAAGCAATTAAATGTTCATATGCTGAGCCCTGTGGCATGAAGGGTATTCAGATAGACCTTTTAATGTGGATGGACAGAGCAACCATTACTTATTTCTATCTTAAATCATTTGTGCCATCTATTTCAAACAATAACAGTACCTTTGATATTTTTTCCTGACAAAAACAACCAAAAAAATGACATGGCAGGTCAATTAATATTTATTTTTACAAGTAATATTTGCCACATTTATTATTGTCATTATTTCTACATATTTGAAGTGTGATTTCTACATAAGCGTAGAGATTTTGTAAACCTCAGGACTTGCCTGAATGTTTGAATTAAAGAGCATTGAAATATAAATGAAAACTTAAGTTAACGGTTTAGTTGCTAGCAGCGTTGCCAGATGTACAATAATTATTGTATTTGTATGATAATTTCGACCTCTGTACAATGTACGATTAATAATTAAAAAAAACCTTTAATGTACGATAATTTCACAATTTTATGGCATTTAAAATCTATTTCATTGTAATCTTAGGGCTTCTATACTTACTGATCTAGCTGTATCTTTTGCCTACTGTCTGTGAGAAGAACATGGAGTTAGGCACGTTTTATCTTATCTTACGGAAATTTGCACTTGATGTTCTCATTTTCCCTCATTCAAATGTGTCATGTGAACGTGTTTTTCCAAAGTTATTCTCATCCAAACAAGGCCACGGAATCAGCTTATTACTGATACTCTGAATGGGCTCTTGCACACCTCTGAGTGTTAAAAATTTGGGAGGGTGCACTGCTTTCAAGCCAACCAGCACTATGTTGTGGTCCATGACGGCATCCAATTTGTACTACAAAATGAATCCCTCAACATCTGGCAACACACAGATATCCAATGACATCGACTCGGAGGTAAAGTTTGAACCATCCTACTAAGTATGGTAAACATAAAACTCTATTTGTCTACATAATAGCTGTATACTCTCCGTTTGACTCGTGTATGATAAATATCCTCCAAATACAATAATTTTGAGGTTCTGGTACAATACTTTGACATTTCCAATCTGGCAACACTGGTTGCTAGTTTCTAACATTAATTAGCATATCACTCTTATGTTTTTAGCACATTGTTATCATGGTTCATGCTAATTAATTAGCATGATTTTACATTTCCTAGCTTCTACCATGTTTTAACACAATTCTAGCAGGCATTAGCCTCTTACTAGCAATTCAGCAAGGCAAACATTTTGAGCTGTTACTATTATGTATTAGCACTAGCATACATTAGAATGTTGCTATCATATTTTACATGTTTGCGTTCCTGTTAATATGTTTTCCCTGCTGAAAAAAACTGCTTAAACCAGCCTAAGCTGGCTGGCTGGTTTTAGCTGGTTGACCAGCCTGGTTTTAAAGTGGTTTTGGCCATTTCCAGGCTGGTTTCCAGCCATTTCCAGCCTAGTCTTAGCTGGTCAAGCTGGAAAATGACCAGCTTAAACAAGCTAAAACCAGCTTGGCCAGCCTGGTTTAAGCTGGACATAGCTGGTTTTGGCTGGTTAAGCTGGTTTTAGCTAGTCAACTCCCAGCTAAAACCAGCCACCCAACTTAGGCTGGTTTAAGCTGGATTTTTCAGCAGGGTTAACACTATTCTAGCATGTAACTACGATGTTTCTAGTATGTTTTAGTACTAACTTGTTGCGACCATAAACAGCTACCACATTTCATGTTTTTTATGCTTTAATGCATGGCTTACATGTTTAACATTTTGCTAGCATGATTTAGCATGTTGCTAGCACATATCAATGATGTTTTGCACAAGGCTCATATTTTAAAATGCATGTTATCAAACATTTTGCTAACCTGAATTAGCATTTTGCTAGCATGTTTCTAACATTTCTGACTCGTTTTAAGCATGAACTAGCATGTTGTCTGCATTTGAGTGATTTTATTTACACACTGAACTCACCTTTATGAGGCGACTGAGCTGTGTAGGGAAACGCTCTTCCTCCATGTCCTTCAATGCACCTTTGCCCCGAAACAGTTCCAGAGACATGCCGGGAGGCAGGAGACCCTGGTGCTGCTGCCACTTCAGAGACTTACAAAAGACAATGTGTGCAAAACAGACAAAAAATAAGTAGAGAATGAGAAAAAAACGACTAATACTGCTCAGTTAACGGTAGAATATATACAATTATTTAAAGTGTAAATATGCTAAACTACTAAAATACTTAATTTTTTTACTTACCAGCATTGCTAATGAGCCAAACTGTCTAAGTGCTTTGGTCTCCTGTAATCTATATAGAGCCCCCTCACATATACGGCCCTGTATAACAAAAGGCGTTGTGATACATGCAATACAAAAGGCACCACATATATAAACTGCAACAGGTTAGCTTTAAAAAAGATATAAAAGTTGTCAAACCTGGCCAAGGAGACCCATAAGACGAGCAGGTGGCACCAAACAGACCTCTCCAGCAAAAGCTTGAGCGATAGCCAGCCTGCGCTTCTCTTTACTGCTGCCCACTGGATATACCTGCAAGCCAATGCCAAGAAAAGAAGTGAATCATTGTTTCACAAAAATATTATTCGCCTTAGACGGATAATGCTAAGTGCGATTATTCAATCCATTATCCGGTTATTTTAGCTATAAACAATTGTCTGTTGAGATGCATCAACTGTGATTAATTTATCATATTCATAAAAACACAGATTTGGACACAAGTTTTTTCATTTACTGTACTTAGTAATTGTGTTTTTTAGCTATAAAAACAAATGTAAGACTTGCATATTCACAGATAATACTTTAATAACCATAAAAGACTTTTGTGAATTGGGAGTTCAATGTACAGTAAGTTCACTTCGGCACAATTTTAACATTTCTGCCCTGAAACAGCATTATTCTGACATCTTCATGATTTGAACATGCAAAGACTTATTAGTATTGTCACTTGTGGTGCAAAACAACCCAACAGTTGATTAATTTGGCAAAATAATTTACAAAATGAGCATTTAACACTTACCTTTTGCGAGTCAAAGTATGGGTGTGTGAGCAGGGTCTCCATGCGAGAGTAGCGCTCAGGCTGAGTGTGTTTCAGCATGATCATGGGATCAGTTTGCTTTAGTAAACACTGAGCTGCTCCCAACTCACCCAACTCAATCAACTCCAGCACAATCTAAACAAACAACAACAGCAAATAAGCAAATCAAATGCCAAAAAACTTCTGCTTGTTAAAAACTTACATTATGAAAAACAATATTGCATAAACAAATTGCATTAGGACTATTTCAGCACTTAATATTATTCATGGTTTAAAAAAATAAAATGTAAATACAATTTACAAAAGTTGTTCGATACATTAAAAACATCTACTTTAAGGGGGTGTATTTTTTAAGGCTTATTTGTGTTTACAAAGCAATGTGTGCTCATGCTGTAAAAAAAATCACATTATTTTTTTTATATATCTTACTTTAAATATATTTACTGCACAGCTACTCAGCTAACATGAAAACAACAATCATATTTCCTAGTTCCCCCGAAAACCCACTCTCAAGAGGCTCTGATTGGTCAGCTAACATAACGTGCTGTGATTCGCGGATCAGCTCAACGTCACCAGGAAGCATCACGCCCAGTCACTAGCATGCACTTCGCCTCTGTCAGTGTGAGCCTGACATAAAATGAAGATGACAAAGCTACACCTCATGCCTGCTCTCTAAAATAAAATCTGACAAGTGTCATTCATATATAGTCAGGTTTTAAGCATGTGTAAGTAATATGAAACGTCCACATATCTTTTTTGTGAGTTTGTTATTTTGAGATGTAGAATGCATGGAAAGCAACACTGCGGCGCTGCTGAAGGTTGTGGGTGTTTAAAGGGGTTTGAAGAATAAATATGAAGTTGTATCTAAATTATTAACGATGCAAATCAGCATTTCCCTTTGTTTACATCCTCGCTACAACATACTGTTAACACTTGAAACTGTGCATGTAATAGATCCATTTTAACAAATAAAAACGCTTACAGGTTGTGACTCACAATCCACAGCTTTGTCTATTATGGTTGGAGCTGCTCCTTCTTTTTTTAGCTGAATCCAGCACTGAGCTGGAAGAGAATCTGAAAGTTCTCCTTTGTCAAATGCTAGCTATATATTAATTATAATTCTCTGGAACATAATTAAAATTGAATTGTAAGCACTTCTCTCTTTATGTAGTGTCTTTTGGAAGCCCAAACACAGAAACAGAACACACTCTGTGGAAATAGCAGCGTTTGGACAGCATTTTAGCTGCTTTATCATTACAGCGCCTCTGGCCACGCCTCTTCGCTGCGTGGGGTGTATGTGCGTGGTGAATACGCGTAACCTGAAGTGTTTGTGATCTCACTAGCCTGGATGTATTTTTTTGTAGTCCCCAAAATTTGTTTGCTGTAGGCATTGCTAAGCTAACTCTGTAAGCTAAGCTAAGCTAAGCCAATGTCTTCCTTTAAATTGAACTTTGAGCGTATTACATTCAGAGATGTTGTTTATGTCCACACAGCTACATTACACATCATCTAAAGTTTAAAATATGATATCGTAGTGGACCACCCCTTTAAAGTTTCAGTTAGCTTTTGTAACAATAAAATGACAAAATATGAGTGAAATAATGTTTTATTGTCATTAAAACTAAATTTATTGTAAATATGAAGCACTCGAACGAAAATGCATCAAAAAGTGAGCATACATCTGTTTATCATTTTAATTAATTAAAATCTTCTTCATGACAATTGATAAAATCATGTGGTTTGAAGGACTGACACAAATTTTGGTGTACGTTACAAAGTATTGCTGCAAGGAATAACATTTTATATTGTAAATAATGAAAAAATCCTAACCCTAATTTAAATGTAAAAGTTTTTAAAGTTTAAATTAATTTGTTGAGCACAAAAGAAGATATTTTGAAGACTGTTTGAAACTGTTAAGCACTGACTTCCATGGTAGAAAAAACAAATACAAGTCAATAGATTCAGATTTCCAAACATTCTTCAAAATATCTTCTTTTGCATTCAGCAGAAAAAAAAGTTATTTGAGTAGCTAATGACATAAATTTCAGTTTTGTGTGAACATTTAATTCTGCATATGCTGCTTTGTTGGATTTTACCATTCATATACATTATTCTAACATCTGTAAAGTTTCTTACACCTGAGCAGATTGGTCCTAAAATGCACCGTGTCTACTTTACCTGCTCGTAGAGGTCGATGAGCAGCTTGTCGGGAAGTTTGAGATACTGTATAGCCAGCAGCACGATGTCCCACTGCCCGTTGTTGATGTCCGAGATGAAGCTGTCGATGCTGTCCACCGTGTGCAGAGAGACGGTGGTCTCCTCCTGGAGCATCGCCAGAGTGCGGTGCAGATTATTCTCCTTCAGGTACTGCATGATCAGCCGGATCACGCTGCAAACAATCAACGACGCCGTCAAAATGTCACACTTTTATCTGACATTTTACAAAATAGCATAGGATAAACTAATAAATAGTCCTTATCTATATTTTAAGTGTGATTATTTCTGCGTTTAGTCTACTTTTTAAACAAAACACGCTGATGACGTATGGCTGTGCAATCAATATGAGTATATATTTCGTATGGACAAAATAAAAAGCTATTATATTGGTGTCACAAAATATAATTTTTTTTATAATTTATATGTGCGCAACATTACGAGGATGACAGAAAAATGTACAAGAGCATCGTAAGAAAGTTGCAAGTCCAATGACTACATTTTATTTAGCAATCTTTTTTACTATTGATTTTATAATGTTTATATTTTATTATTTGTTATTTTATACATTTTAAATTAAATATTTGCCCAAATTTCTAAGTGAGTAAATTGTAGTCTACTTTTAAGTGTAAAAAAAGCAATTTACATGTGGTCAATATATTTTTTTTATTATTTATATTGGATATAAGATGACTTATATCGTGTATTGTCGCCCAGCCATGCGCTGACGCAAGGTGTCAAATTCATCTCGAAACTTTTGTCTAGCCTAGCGCAGGTACTGATATGACTTCCATCAATGAAAACGATTATGCACAGTATTTACTTCAGATATAATTCTCGTTGTATTTAACAGAAATTATTCAATATTCCCTTGAATGACTGTTACCGGCATCAATAAAAACGCATCTATATCATTTTAAAGCTGTTTTGATTAGAGGAGATTGTTGAAAATAAAACCCCATTCATGAAATATTAATAATGTCAATAACAGTTTGCCTTACTCTGCGGATTCCACTTCGAGGTCCATGTCTGTGTTTGGAGCGGCTCAGATCTCCTCAGTCTGTATGCGACTGCCAATATTCTCTGCTGCTCTTCTTGTGTTGGTCCTCAGACACGTGATTGCCGTGTGTCCGCGACCGCCCAAAACACGTGCTGTTGTATTTATTGCTCACGTCTGAGATCGCAGAAACCTCTCGCAAATTGTTGCGGATTTTTTGGGAGGGCGGATTAATGACGCGTGTGGAGGAATTGATGGGGGAATAAAACCCCGCAACGTTGCCATCAGGTGTCGAGATCTCGTGCAAGCAGATGATGCTGCATCGAGACATAAAGCTGATGTTTTTTTTAAAGCGGCACAAACAATATGGTATGTTTATGCTTATTTATAAGAACCAAAAGGGAGAGTTGGGCAGATGCTTCTTATTAAACAAAAAAAAATCACTGGTCTAGTATCAATGGAGGCCAATTTAGAAGGGTTTTTACAGCTAATCTTTGCAAAACACAGAGAAATCTATTTTTAAAAACAGGCGTCGCACTCCTGTGAGTCTGTTATAGCATCCTTTTTACCATTTACACAAAATAGAGAAAACGTGCTTTGTGTTCACCCTGAAATTCAGCAGACTTTTTCTTTAGTGAGACATTCAAAGGGATACCCTCGCAAAATATAAAATGTCATTTGCTCACTCTTCACCTGTTGAAAACCTGTTAGTTTTATTATTCTGTCCAGCATGAAAATATTTAGAATTATGTTGGAAAGTGGCAACGGCACCCATTTTTTCTTCCTATGAAAGTCAATGGGTGCCAAAAACCACCATTCAGCATGTGTTAGACAGAATAAAGAAACTCAGAAGTTTTAAAGCCTTGAGTAGGGCCAGATGGAATCTGCGGACGTTTCTTTTTCCATTTCTCCACAGAATTTTGTTAAAAATCTGTGGATTTATGCAGAATGATTTTAGGAGTATCACAACTAAAAGCTT
The DNA here is from genome assembly GCA_903798205.1 of Danio tinwini. Classification (NCBI taxonomy): domain Eukaryota; kingdom Metazoa; phylum Chordata; class Actinopteri; order Cypriniformes; family Danionidae; genus Danio; species Danio tinwini. The sequence continues at coordinate 15,251,520 of CAIGQZ010032813.1, forward strand.
AATATATGAAATATAAAATAATATCTTTTTAACTTTTATTTGATGTTTACAATGCAAATGCAATTACATCCACTTTATTTGGTAAAAAAGCAAGTCTCTCATTTAATATTTCTACTAAACGACAGAAAATATTACTTTACACACTGTATTCTAAATAAATCATATGGATATTTTTATGTTAGTCAATAATATTACTGAAATTAATAAAAAAACAAACAAATATAAATTTACACAAGTTAATAATCAATGATGGGCTAAAAATCTGCAGAATTCTGTGAGCAGATTCTGTGTGGGCCTACCTATGAGGTAGAATAAACTAGGCAATTATAAATTTTAAATAGCACCCATAATCCAACGATTACCAACATAATTTGTCCCAAAATGTGTCTGAAGTTTAAACTCAAAACATTTACATTGTGTAACAGCACAATGCAAACTTGAATGGTAGGTAAAACAAGGTATTACCCTGTGCATGCCATTAAATGTAATGTTGCTCCTGTCTCATTTGCAGAAAGTGGTCTAAACTTGTCTAATACTCTAGCTGAAACATTTGATTTTATCATGTCCTGGAAATGGCCCAATCATGTCATGATTGAGATAATGGTTCGGGTTGCTTAACTAGGTAATTTCATCTCAGTAAGCATGAACAAAACTTGAACAATCAGGAGCAGAGTAGGTGGACAAAGGCGCATTATAAAAATAAAATGTTCAAATTAATGCAGCCTTCTGCTCAATACAAAACAAAGGACAACAGTGCATTGGAATAAATGTTTTGCCGTGCCTCTAATGCCCACAATAACTAGCTGTTGGGTGTTGCCCCCTTCTGATTGCAGTGAGAATAAACTTGCTCTGTTGGACATAAGGAATAAAGAAATGTACTTGACAGTGCTTGGAAAGAAAGTAAGCTAGGGGTTGCGTTTATACAGCTATTGCCTAGAAAAAAAAAGACATTTTGAACCTAAATATTAACCAATGTACATGAAGAATATTTTTGTATATACATATTTAAAATATATAGATACCTAACTGAATATTTTCGTTCATCAGATATCATATACATCCCATTGAAGTTATGGTTGCAAACTAATTGACTAATAAATCTTTTATATTAAAAAATAAATGTACAGCCTAACAGGGTAAATGGAAACCAGACCACATATAGAACGTTCAAAAAATCATGTTTTATTTGTGAGGTACACGTCTCACTTCTGGCTTGACTCTGACTTGGATGTGGAGGCTCTCAGAGAGGAGAGACGGCGTCTCTTAGCAATCTGTTCTTGACGTTTCTCCTTGGCCTCCTACAAGAAAAGCACACACATATTCAGATTTTCACATTCCTTTCAGTTACAAAGTTTGTGCAATTAACACTTTGCAGTAGTTGACTAAAGTTTCAACCCAAGTATTTTAGGACATACAAATAGTTCAAGCAAGAAAAAAAAAAGCTTAAATTTTATGAAGCCGTCATCAATTAGACTTTTCACCAAAAAAAAAAAAAAAAAAAAAAAAAACTGGTTGCGTACCTTCATCCTCTTGGCCAACAGTTTGGTGTATTCAGCGGCTGCCTCCTTGTTCTTCAGTGTGCGCTGCCTCTTGAGAGCGATGCGTCTGCGCTTGTGCTGCAGCACACGGGGTGTAACCAGACGCTGAATCTTAGGGGCTTTAGTCCTGGGCTTCTTGCCTGTCAGAAAAAGCATGATCAACCATAAGTCTGGGGACATACTTCCAATCCTTATGATTATAGTCTCCATAATCTAGCTGTAAACTGGTGAATGAAACTGATGTAGCTGAAAATGAAAGCGAGAATTTCTCAACTGACTTCTACCAATCACAACTAAAGGTACACCAAGTATATTTTGAAACTCTGGCCCAGACACTTACAAACAATGCCTTATTTGATATTTTTTAATAAAACATTTTAAACTTAAAACTTAGTCTAACACTAAAACAATGCAGATTTTGTGGTCAACTACCGTTTTCAGTGTCGAGTAGGAGCTGTACTATTCAGTTCACTAGTCCACACCTCTTTGGTTTTAAAGCATGTAAATGAGCAAAAGATCAACAAAAAGGGAGGTCTGCACTGCCAAAATTTGTTAAAAGCATTTCAAATTACAGGATTTAACATTTTTACTGTATTTACATTTATGCATTAACTTAAAAAATACAACGTTTTGTAAGAGTAGTAAAATCATGGAAGTCAGGTCTAAGCATCTGAGAAATGTCTTACAGAATGCACGCTCAGCAGTACTGTTTAGTGCACATGATAGTACATTCACAAGTAAAAGTTAAAAAGTACTTATTTGGCTGGGTAATCAAGATTAAATAGCAAACACTTCGATTAAGGGAGCAGTTGTCATGCACATCTTCTCAGGAAAACACTGATCACTGGTAAAATTGCATTGATTAAATCTGCAATTTCAAATAATATTTTGCAAAACCGTAGAAAAAAAAAAAGAAATAAAAAGGATGTACTGGAGATGTACTAAAAACTTTTACTGACAAAATGTGCATGCGCGCACTCGGTGTACACACAAATATAACCGATTAATCATCCAGCACTATTAATATTATATACAATCTACTCTACAATCATCTCTCAAAAAGAAATCTATTTATAAATAACCCTTCCAAACATCGGTTGTTTCGGTACACAATGTACTCCAGAAAGTTTGACGGAGCATTGCAATACAACCAGCCCCATATAACATGAACAGGTTGTTATCCGGTTAGCAGCTCCACTATTACTTTTGGCACCGCAATGTCCCCCCTTTAAGCTACTGACCAGTCAAAAAGGGTCTGCTAGTGTGCCACAAAAATAAAACAACATTGTGTCAAACTGTTTGCTCACTTCACAGTATTAAAAATACTAAACGCAGACAGCCGTACCTTCTTTAGTGAGGGGTCTCCTGACCACATACTGCCTGACATCGTCCTCTTTGGACAGGTTGAAGAGCTTGCGGATTCTGCTAGCCCTCTTGGGTCCCAGACGGCGAGGGACAGTGCTATCAGTCAGCCCAGGAATATCCTTCTCACCTGAAGGAAAGAGGAAAATCTATCATTTAGATGAAAAGTGTAGACAATTAAAATACCAGTTCCCTGCTCCCATTCACAAATAAAATGCAACAGAATAATTATGGCAGAGCATTGCAGTACAACCAGTCACTAATGACATGAACAGGCTGTTATCCGGTTAGCAGCTCCACTGTTACTGTTGGCACCATTTTGTCCCCCCTTTAAGCTACTGAACAAACAAAAAGGGTCTGCTAGAGTGCCACAGAAGAAATGTAATCATATTTTGAATTAAATTTTTTTTTTTTTTTTAAATGTTACATAGCTATAGCAACTTAGAGATAATTTACCCAAAATGAAAACAGTCATTTACTCAACTGTCAAATCTTTAAGAATCTTTCTTTAGTTCAATATTTTTTTTTTATAAAATAAAAATGTTTTGAAAAAGCTGTAGCCGTTGATTTTCATTGTATTTGTTTTTCCTACTATGGACACCAATAATTACAGGTTTCAAACATTTTTCTAAATATCTTTTGTGTTCCACAGAAAAAGGAAAGAAAAACCTGAGGAGGAGTAAATGTTCATATTTGGGTGAACTACTCCTTTAAAGTGAGATGACACATGGGAGAACGTTGAGCAACGCTTCTGGAAAATAATGCAGTGATGCTGCTTTCCTACAGAGAATGGCCAACAAAATTATACCTCAATCTTGTCGTCCCATTTAGTTTTCATGTCTCAACTGCTTGGCCACTGATGGCATCATCGCCCAAAGTCACCCAGCAACATTGCTCTAAAATGTACCTCATGTAACAACCTTAAATCCACATGCAGAGGTGTAAATTTGTTGTAGTTTTTTTTTTTTTTTTTTTGTAAACTCCAATTTGAACGTGTACCTTTTAGGTTCTTTGTGGTCTAGGTTGCTCTAATTTAGTTGGTTCCTGCACATGTCAGTAATCATAGTAAAAAAAAGAAAAATTTCTCTGTCAATCTTTGCAAAAGTTATTCTATTTCAACTGATAAGAGACTGGAACCACTTATGGGGGTATTGGGCCAGTACGAACCTTTAAAATTTAATGAATTCGTAAGTAAATGTCACAATCCTGGTACCGGGTACACAGAGTTTAGGAGGCTGAGCAGACATTTTCTCTTTAGTGACCCACAAAGGGTCTACTGGAGGGTCATTATTTCACATTTGTATCCTTCGCTCGTTTTTCATTGCAGAATTATGAGCACAAATGCACTGATGAAACTGCGCCAACAACATGTGAAATCCTGATATCATCTAATATTAAATATTAGCCAAGCATACTCACCCTTCCTGACAATGACCAAGTTAAGAACACTCAGGTTGGCGTCGACGATGCAGCCACGGACAGACTTGCGTTTGCGCTCACCAGTACGGCGAGGACGGTAACAGGAGTGACCCTTGCTGAGGAGGAGACGGACACGTCCATGGGTCAGCACACCCTGCTTCATGGGGAAACCCTGTTTGTCATTGCCTCCGCTGATGCGCACAACGTAGCCCTACAACAAGAACAGATGACAAAGTTAACGTCAGCTTTGAAGATTCTTTTAAAGGCATGTGATCAGTTATAGGGCCACACAAAAAATATATATTTTTTTAAATCTACACAAGAGTGGTCACAATACTGGAATTTGATACCAGTAGATAATGTAATTTCAAAAATGTCCATTTTCTGCTAACATTTGAGTGCTGTTGAGCATGTTCTTTAACAGCGCTGATTTGCCATTGTATTCACGTGCTCAACAGAAATGACTGTGATTGGTCATGAAGGTCATTGGTTCACCAAACTCAACGCTGTTTACTGAGTGTAACCACAGATACAAGGACACTGGAGTGTTTCAAACTCACGTCGATCAACTGGTTTGTCTATAAGCTGACATACAAGCAATCTGTTGATGAATCGCGGCAATAAAGCGATTCAGTGTCCCTCTATCTGTGGTTACACTCTGTAAACAACAGTGAGTATAGTGAACTGATGAACTTCACAGCCAATCTCTGTCATTTCCGTTGCGCACATGAACACAATGACAAATCAGCTGTGTTTAAGAATGCGCTCAAATGTTAGCGGGAAATAGATGTTTTTTTTTTATTTCTGTATTGATTGGTACCAAATTCCAGTATCGTGCAATACTAACCTACACATTCAATGAAGTCCACATAAGATTTGCAATATTGAGTCACCAATATCAGTTGCTCAGAATCATTTACAGTCATGCAGATTTTGTAGACAAAAATACAGATTTCATAGGAAAGTATAGCATAAGTTGGGGGTGCAGATTTGCTTATTTTTTATGTTTTTTTTAAAACTCAGACTACAATTAATTTCAATCAGAAGACATTCAACAAGTCTAACATTGAGAATATACAGGCTGGGTGAGTCAACATTAGTTGTACAAATTGAGTCTACATATTTTGGGTTGCCCAAGCCATTCAGGCAACCAAAGTTCAGACAAAAAACTCTGCATCTTAAGTATTAAACTATATGCAGTCAGTCAAATCTGGCTGATGTGCTTAAATACAAGTTAGAAAGGAGCAATTCCAGCGTTATGGATGACATTTGCAGTAAAAATTTCAAAACATAAATTGACAGTATATGTTAACATCATATTGAAACATCTGTTTCTATTTTACAGAAGAACTGAACAGAGTTGTGAAAGCAGAAAAATATCTGTAAACATTTTTTATATTTTAAATGAGGAAAATAAACATGCGTTATGGATGTGACCAAAATAGTCAGTTTACAGTAATTCAACATACTTTGTAGAAATTCTGTGAATTAAACTGCACAACCCAAAAGAAACTATGCTATTTTACAGGATGAGAGTTGGCTCTCTATAGAACAAACATAATTGATTTTATTTGATTTTACATTTATAAGGAAAAAGCTTAGTTATGGATGTGACACTATTTCGTTATAGATGTGATTTTGCCAATTGTGTGACTTTTGTAAATCAGATATAATTGTTTGAAAACATTGACAGAGACATTTGAGTATTTTTAAAGCACTCTAAAATACAAGCCTACACAAAAAAACAGAAATGGTTTCCCTATTTTGGCGAAAACTTAATTGACATTTACATGGTATTGCTCAAATACAGAAATGTTACTGTAAGTTCATACATATTTATCTATTACTTTAGACACTTTAAAGCAGGAAAACTTGTGAACAAATGAGGCTAATTTGCAGAGGACCTATACTTACTAAACAACAATGCAGAAAGTTTGACAGAGCATTGCAGTACAACCAGCCCCTAATAGCATGAACAGGTTGTTATCCGGTTTGCAGCTCCACTGTTACTTTAGGCACCGCAATGTCCCCCCTTTAAGCTACTGACAAGTCAAAAAGGGTCTGCTAGTGTGCCACAAATAAGCAATCTATTTAGTAAGTCATTTTTTTTGTTATGTTTGAGATTAAGACAATTTTACAACATGTTCCTGGGTTAATTTGTTGTGTTAAAAAATGATTGGTAAAGGTTCTCCCAAAAATGAAGTTACCCCATAATTTACTCACCCTCAAGTAATCATCAGTGTGAAGACGGCTTAAGGGTGAGTAAATAATATTGAGGTAAAGTTGGTTTTATATTCACACATTCAGACTTTCTCCTTAATAGTAAAATTTCAGACAAGTACTGCTTGCAAATACTAAATAGGGTAATCATATCAGCAGCCAATGACTATTCAATTACATAGTGCTAATGTTGTTTTGAATTCAGCCGTTTGGCACCTGTAGAACTGCAGAAATAATGGTGTTGCCTTAGTTACTGCAGTAAACAAAGCAGCAGGATGTCAAATGTAGTAGGATTTCATTGATTTCATTAACTACACAGCATCCTGATATTTGCTTCAGGCAAACTATAGCATACAACCACACATTGCATAATAAAAAATGATATAAAATTGAATATCTTGCAAAATACCATTTAAGACTTTAGGGCCTCAAATTTCTTTACATAGATTTTTCAACTTTTAATACTTTTAAGATCCTGCGGATACCCTGTAAACAATATAATGACCATGTCGTTGAACGAATGTGCGAATATAAAACCAACTTTACCTCAATAATGGGGTTCATTTTTGAACTAGACCTTGTCTCTGTATTTGCACTGTCTGTATTTTGCACTGTCGTTGTATTTGCACTGTCTGTTTTTTTGCACTGTTGTTGTATTTGCACTGTCTGTATTTTCCACTGTCTGGAGCCAGCACCTAAGCTTTTCACTCATCATAGCACACGTGCTGCTGATGATGTGACAATAAAAAGTGATTTGACAACGAATGATTTTAAAGCCTTTCAATGAATGACTTGGCTTTCTGCAGTAGCCATTTGCAAAGACAGCAACTGTATGTTGTTTAAAAATGTTCAGACTTCAAAAATAAACGTGAACTTCATATTTTAGTGAAATGTATAATCTAACAGTGCTAATAAGGAAACCCAAGTCATTACCGTCTCTACTGTCATCACGTGAAACATTCATATACTAAAACACACAGTTCAGGATGAGCATCTTTTTGCTTACCTTCCACTCGTCGCCCAGAGAGTCTGCAGCCACCTCTGTGGCCATGCGCTTCTCGTAGAAGATCCTCAACTTGCGCTCATCGTCAACTTCTATCAGCTTTTGGCAGCCGGTGGCGGGGAACGAGATATTGAGCTAAAAACACAAATCAAAAGAGAGAAGAAATTAGCCTGGTGCTGTGGTTGTAACTGTGAAACACAACCCCTGAAAAAAACATAGTATCAGTCAGAACAGTGAGGTCTACATCTGACACGTCTATGCTAGCTAATAACAGCTAAAGCTACAGCGCAGTTGATAGTAGTAGTTGACTTTTATACACAAGTACTAACGTTTTGATTAGGATTTACAACATTTGCGGTTATGTTTACTTATCACCCGGACCTTGTGACATCTTTAAAGTTGTCTACTATAATATTGCATGTCTGTACCGGGCGCTGCCATGTTGCCGCACATCCACGGCCGCTCGCCTAGCCTAACATAATCAACGTCCATCCTTCATTCAGTTTGGGCCAAACTTGACTAGCGAAAGTCCATCGGGCGGTGTTGAGACTGTAACATGCTATCCGTGTGGTATTTTGAGAACAGTGTAAATAATACAACTTTAAAAGCGCTATTTTAGTCCCCCTACCTTCATGATGGAGGACTTTCTCGCTTGGAGTCCACCACGGAAAAGAGAACGGATATCCGACTCGTAGTCTCACATAGACCTCCGGGTTATCGCGAGAACACACTGTGCCGTTTAAAACCGCAAGCGGTTTTTACAAGACAAAACTTTACATTTAAGCATTTTAATATGGAATAAACTACATTATATTTAGGATTCACATAAGATAGTACATAAAATAATCTATTAGTCATTAAATTATATATATATTTTTAATGTTGGGCGACACGGTGGCTCAATGGTTAGCACTGTTGCCTCACAGCAAGACGGTTGCTGGATCTCGGCTGGGTCAGTTGGCATTTCTGAGTGGAGTTTGCATGTTTTCCCCGTGTATACTTCGGGTGCTACGATTCCCCCAGTCCAAAGACATGTGGTATAGGTGAAATGAATAAACTAAACTGTTCGTAGTGTATGTGTGTGAATGAGTGTGTATGTGTGTTTCCCATTACTGGGTTGCAGCTGGAAGGGCAATCGCTATGTAAAACATATGCTGGATAAGTTGGCAGTTCATTCCATTGTGTTGACCCCAATGAGTAAAGGGACTAGGCCGAAGGAAAATGAATGAATTTAAATTTTAATCTAAATACTTTTTTAATTAAATATTTTTTTATTTGTACTATAATAAAAGCATATTGAATCAAAGTATACAAGTCTTAAATAAATGACAGTTATTTAGTGTTTTAGAGCTACACTGTGAACCTTCAACAGTTGTTACACTGAAAGTCACAGCTAACAGCCTAATACTATTTTTTTATGCTCAAAATTAAATTAACATAAATTCTTTTTGTGAAGAACAAAAGCAGTAATACACATTTATTTGCTTTGATTCTTGAAAAAAAACTCAATTTCTGTTTAGTTTTCCTTTCTTCATTTAATTTCCTCTAATTAACTTGTGTTTTCCTTGAACGTTTAAGAGCCAGATTATATATGATGACCTTAGTGTCATCCCACTTCAAAGTAAAACTGAATAGTATGTGTGGGATTGCTTTTCTGTATGCCAAATGATTTGTTTCTTCAGCATCCTCTTGAGTGGACCTGGACTCTTGAAGAATTGGAAACAAATGTTCATATTGTTATTTGCTAATGTTTTAATTTTGTCTAAAGTGATTTCTGCCATTTTAAGTGTTAAATCTTTTAAAGTTAATTCATTTATATGTAAGCTGCTAGTTTAGTCAAACTTGTAGAATCAAAAATTAAACCGAGTGACAATTATCCGTTGTTGAAGTACTCAGAAAAAATGCAAAATAAAAGTTTGAAATGCATTTTTCATTTGTTTAATTTTGACGGTGTGAATTGAACAAAGCACTGCAAAGCGTTACACGTACCAAGTCTGTGTCTTTTTCTGTGCCATTTTTCATTCATTCATTCATTTTACTTCGGCTTAGTCCGTTTATTCATCAGAGGTCACGGCAGCGGCATGAAAACAGCCAACTTATCCATCATGCTTTACACAGTGGATGCCCTTCTAGCTGCAACCAAGTACTGGGAAACATCCATACACACTTGTTCACATACATACACTACGGCCAATTTCATTAATTTACTAATTTCTTTTCGGCTTAGTCCTTTTATTAATCAGGGGTCGCCAAAGCGGAATGAACCACCAACTTATCCAGCACATGTTTTACACAGCGGATGCCCTTCCAGCTGCAACCTAACACTGGGAAACACCCACACACTCTTGCACACACACTCACATACACTACGACCAATTTAGTTTATTCAATTCACCTGTACTGCATGTCTTTGGAGTGTGACGGAAACCGGAGCACTAGGAGGAAACCAACTCAAACATGGGGAGAACATGCACGCATGGGAAACTCCACACAAAAATATTAACTTGCCAAGCTGGGAGTCGAACCAGTGACCTTCTTGCTGTGAGGTGACAAAAAACTTTCTGGTTAAAAAGCTAGTTAAATAAAAGTACCTTTAAGTCAGAATGTGCGAGAGGTACAAATAATTTCAGGTTGGCTGTAAGTTGTGAAACACCATAATTTTCATTATTATCACAATTTTAAATAATGAACATGGTATGGTTGATGATGATGGTCCAGGATCAACATTAGTGAATTACACTTTAAATGATGATGGTTGTCCAGGATCTACATTAGTGAATTACACTTTAAATGATGATGATGGTCCAGAATCAACATTAGTGAATTTACACTATATTAAATTAATGATGATGGTCCAGGAGGTCAGATGGTAATATATGTTTTACACAGACTCCGTCTGCAGTGTGTGTATGGGTCAGTCTGTAAAGCTATGGCCAATGGCCCAGATGCAGTTCGTGTGCCATGCGGATGCAAGAGTTGGCATAGGCGCTGATAGACGTTACTCCACTGTTGACACCTTACTTTTGAGAGACGAGTAACAATGAAAACAGTCTTCGTTAGAGCATTCACCTCGCATGTGGCTTTACTTTCCAAATCGCCGGTTCGAGGCTCGCTTGAAGCGGCTAGACTAAAACCAAGATATACTTTAACCTTTCGTTTTTTATTGTTTGACAGGGAAAGCGGTCCTTAAATAGAACACGCATTAACTTATACATATATTATTTTATTATTAGCATTTAAAAATAATTATTATCCCCAGGAAATTATCTACAGCAGAAAAAAGGGCAGGGGCTCAAGCACCCAAAGCCCCCACCTCTGCACGTGCCTGGTTTTACAGTTTTGGAAGCGAGCGCTACAGGTGAGCAGACCGCGCAGGTGAGAGATCCGCCTTCGCCACCAGAGGGCGATGTGTCGCACTTCCCGAAACACAAGCTGTTCTGCACAGCTCCACCGTTTCATAGCCTTCATGGAAGATCCTCTGTCAGACAGAAAACATGTTTAAAACATTTATAACAACATTAACAAAAACATTAGTCAAGAGTCTGTCAAAGCCTGCAACAAACCACTGTATCTGTGCGTCTGTCAGATCATATTGACAGCCGCAATGAAGGAAACAAAAGATGGATTTCGGATCACCAGTCCACATCGATGCATCTCACAGCTGATAGAAACATGAGCAGCACCTTTAATTGAAAAGGTCAGTTTCTCATTGATTTTTCTAATTGAATTGACATGCTCTGTTCAAGGTACAACGTTGGTCTTTATCAGTGATGGAAATCAACTTTTCCAGGACTTGGAAGTCATCAGGGCCTATTAATATCACTGTACAGCCTCAGAGCAGATCTCATGTACTAATGCAGCTGACAGTGCTAATAACAGAAATGTGTTTTGACATCTTTCACTCAGGGGCGGATTTAACCAATAAGCGAGGTAAGCGGCCGCTTAGCCCCAGGAAATCTTGGGGCCTCCACTAAATATCGAGTATAAATTATACCTTTAAACTATATATAACATTATTTTGACCATATTTTGTAATTTGTATGATGAGAGTTAAAAACTGTAAATTATGTAAAAAATGTAATTAAATATTAATTAATATACAATAAAATATAATATTATTATAATAATGTAATATTATGTATTGATAATACTATTACAAAATAAAATATCCATCATGGATCAGTCCAGCAATCAAATTTATAACAAATATATTATTATTTTTAGTTGTAAACTCATTTTAAGAAAACTAATCATATAAAATGATTGCATTAATTTAAAATGTCTGAAAGAAGATTGAGTGTTATATATAAAAAACTGCAATATAAATAAATATTAAATAAAAGTTGAAAGGGTGCATTTCAGGACTTGAGCCCTTGGCTGGAATTGCTTAGGGCCCTAAAATCACTAAATCTGCTCCTGCTTTCACTGTAAAAATAACACAGGTTGTTATGTTCACTGTAAAAAATGCTGAGTTCCACACAATCCCTCACTGTTGTTCCAAATCAATTAAGTTAACTTAACAAATGTAAGTGGATTGAACATAAAACAATTAAGTTGGCCCCAAAAAACTCAAGAATTATGTTTTTCAGCTTATTTTGAATCAGTAGTAAAACAAGCAACAAAAATTTCTTTTTGAGTGTCGATTTGTTCCATCAAACTGTGTCTTGCATCAAAATGCCCGAATTAAACTGTGTTCTTTTTAAAATTAATCAATCAAACAAACAAAAAAACAAACAAACAAACAAACAAACAAAAAACAGTGACTGTTTAACACTATCTGATGATTCTGTCTACGATGGATGCATTGCTAATTGGATAAGTTTCTGCAAAAAAGTAGTTAATTGTTCATTTCTATGGACATCATTAAAGTGGTGTTTAAATGCAACTTTTCTATTTTCTTTATTCTGTAAGTAATTTAATTACTTGATTTTTTTACTACTTAGTCTCTATAAATCTCATAAATTGCACAGTTACACAGAATATGTATCAAAAGACAAAAGTTTCTTACTATAATTGTCATTCATTTCTTACTTAATTCATTGCTACCTATAAGCACACTGTAAGAATATCCGTAAATTAGCAGTTTCCATAGCTTGTGATTCGTGTTTCTATTTTTTTGTGTTTATTTATGCTTTTGACAACGTAGTTTACAACCGTAAATAAAGTAGAAACCCTTGTTAATCACAAAATACAGAAACTGTTAACTAATAGATATTTTTTACAGAGCATATTGATTAAGTTTTTTTTCCGTCTGCCCGTATTCGAGACCGTCCGCCCTTTCTTTAAGTCATGCACAAGTTTCTCCAGACTTTGTAATTCAGTTTTGATCGGGGACAATTCGTCCTTTATCTCAGAGATCCTGGTTTCTGCTTCTGCAATCCTTTTGTTATGCTCGTCTAGCTCCACGGGGTGCATTTGCAGTAGCTGTGAAATCGGGTCCATTTTATTATCTATGAGATATGAGATATCTATGAGATATTACCTGTAATCTCCGCAACCGCCTCCGACAGTGGGTTTGTGAATGAGCTCGTGTTAGCGACGTCACTAAGTTTTTCCACGTGGCATATTTTTTGATTGCCTCAGAAAGTAGTCATCTATGCTCATAATGTAGAATGCTGTCTGTGTAAAAATGTAACCTACTAAAAACTTTGAAATAAAATATGACAACGTGACACTGCCGCTTAACTACACACAGCCTTATGTCTAGCCGCCATCTTGGAACCTCATATTGATAAAGTTTAAAAATGTATTTTTATAACAAAAACAACAACAACGAATATATATATATATTATTATTATTCTGATTTCTGAATTAGTTTGAAGTGTTGATTTTTTTACAGGGTTTAGAAGTATATATAGAAGAAACTGTAATTAACCATATCTAAAATGAACAAAAATCCCTTACTTTACTTTTTTAGAGTAGACAAGTTACAGTAACTAGTTACTTTGTGACTCATTACACCATGGGGTATATGCCAAAGTATGCTGAAGGACTTTTATTTTCCAGTAAACCAGGGTTAAGCGCTTCTGGTGAACTGCAAAATCGGCACGTTTAAGGTCTGTTTTCTTTCAAAATTAGCAATCTCAACTGGCTGAGGGATATCCGATATAAAGTGGATCTCAGATTGTACAAGAAGCACTGCATTAAATTACGTTTTCCCCGCCATGTCCTTAATATGAACATTTATTTTACCCCAGTATATTCAATGGAGCTTCTGTGCTAGCCTGCCGATCCTGACGTGAGCGAGTAAACAGCTTTTCATCTCGTTTTACGCTTGAGCCACTAAATAAATGCAAAAGTCTATTTAACTGATTGTATTTTAATTACATTACAACATCGATGCTGTAAAAGGAACCGTATAAAATGGAAAAAGTCACAATAAGCGGTCGCCAGAAGTTTATCAGTATGGGAAGAAACACTATTGCAGGGGTGTCCAAACTCACTCCTGGAGGGCCGGTGTCCTGGAGAGTTTAGTTCCAACCCTAATTAAACACACCTGAACCAGCTAATCAAGCTCTTACTAGATAAACTAGAAACTTCCTGGCAGGTGTGTTGAAGCAAGTTGGAGCTAATGCAGGACACCGGCACTCCAGGACCGAGTTTGGACACCCCTGTTCTATTGAGATGCAATGTGACAACACACATCCTGAAGTGCTGAAATTCTGAGACGGGTCGTTCACATATCATATGAGAAGCATTTCTCACAAAACAGATGCTTTATACATATAAATTCATGTGTATAAATGTTCATTACTAATCTTTCTATGAACATAATTTGATTATAAATGCAGATCAATGACAGTGCGAAACAGCCTACTGCAATATCTGCAATTATATAAAATAAATAAACAAATGAACATATTTAAACACATACAGACCCTTACAGTCTCCGATATGTTACTAATGGCAGAAAAACTACACACAGCATACATTTAGTTCTTATTTGGGTTCAAAAACAACACGCAATATAGCCCACAGTCAGTGCAAACCTCTCATCTGTGTCTGTAGTCTTCACCAGCACATGTAACCTCTGTTAGAGAGTAATTCCGTCATTACCAGTTCATAATAGTCAAAAAGGCGATGATAAACATGGCAGTTTGTTCATGATTCAGGTCGTTGAAACAATTTGCTTTTGTGTTTTGTCGGGCTTCTCCTTTCTTTGTTCGCGCTTCACTCTCGCATTTGTCCTTTTCTTTTCTGAATGGATCAGATGTCGAAGACACTTCAATAATCACACACAAGTTATTATCATCAGCTCAAGAAGTTTTTATATCAAATATAGACGCGATCGCAAGCTCCCTGGAGAGCCTCGTAAAACAACAACAGGACACGGCAGATTTTGATCTTCGCTGTACATCAAGACAATGAAAAGGTTTGTTTGAGCTCGGGTCATCCATGGCTCATTATTATTACAATGTAATGTCTTGGCTGTATTTAAAACATGGCGGTTCCTTTGTTTTCATTCTGGGTTTACTCTTTTGAAAGCATGCCGAAAAAGTGGTACAGTACAGTTCAGTTCGGTACGCCTTTTGACAGTGGAAACGGCCATAAAAGTGTACCGAATCGTACCACCGTACCACTCAGTGGAAACGGGCCATTAAGCACTTCCTCTACAGTACTGTAGGAATCAAGAAGAAATTATATCATGTGTTTATATGGTGTACAATCAAGAGTACATAAATGGTTACACTAATGTCATTCAGAATGTTTTCATAAATGTTCAGTCTCATATTATTCGTTTTCTTAAAATGTTATCAGAACGTTACTTGCTAACACTTACACAACTTTTAAGAAACATTGTTGAAAGTTCTGAGAACATTCCTTGTTAGCTTGGATATTTTAATTTCTGAAACGCACAGGACTTACAGAAAGATTCATGACCACTTGAATGATTGCGAGTTAATTTATAACTAGCGTTAGCATAGAAACAACCATTATTTTATGTTTTTTTTATCTTTATTGAAACACACATTGGGTTCCAACTTTTTCAGACAGTTTGTGGCTTTTGTACATGACAGACAATGTCGTAAAATCTCCAGAAATAAAAATGTACACTCGTCTGACTGGTTGGATTGGCAGTGAGGTGTGTAGTTTAAGTGGCTTAACTGTGCGTTTGTCTGTTGGTATGCAGACACACCTGTTTCCAGAAGGTCGTCACTTCATAGTGAAGCTGTCCTACACGCCATACATTGAGCGGAGCTGAACACAGCCCAAAAATAACATCACGGATAAGAAAAGCACAGACATAAGGTTAGTTTCTAAAGGTGTGTGTTTGTGTAAATATAATCATAAGTGAATTTGTCTTTTAGATTGTATTAAGATCTATTCATCTACTCTACATATGTGTGTGTGTGTGTGTGTGTGTGTGTGTGTGCATGTAAGAGTTTGAGTGCTATTTAATGTATTATCCTCTTTATATAGTGTGTGGAATACTAATTAATAGCACATATTTCCATTAGTTTGAAACACTACATTTTTATTGTATTTGTTTACATGCTGTCCATATGGGGAGGCTGTCAAACATCTGTGTAATTATAGTGTATTTACTGCACATTTTGTGAAGCGTGTGACTGTGTTTTGCTGTTGATTTGCTGTTAATCTATGATAGAGCAATTTGACATGATCATAGAGTATTTTCTGTCTCTCTTTTTTAGATTGTTTAAACCTTATGTAAGATAAAAATGGCTGTTCCTAGATCAGTTTTTTGTATCTGTGCAGCTGGTCTGACTTCATTCCAGTGCTTCTTTTTAGGGGGGGTGGAGGGGCGTTCGTTTTTTATCCATTTAATTGTTTTGTCCTTATTGGGAACATAAGTTAATAATTGTGAAAAATTAGGATGTTTCAATGTGATTAAATTTTTTTTAATATATATATATATAAAGAGTGAAATATTGTTGCAATCTGAAATAACTATTTCTGTTTGAATATACAGTAACGGTCAAAGGATTGGGGTCAGTAGATTTTTTTAAATATTTTAAAGTAAGCATATCCTGCTCACCAAGGCTGCATTAATTTAATCAAAAATACAGTACAATTTGTAAAATGTTATTGTATTATGAAATAACTGTTTAAAAGTTTGAATTTAATTGAATAATTTATTCCAGTGATTTTAAAGATACATTTTCAGCTTCATTACTCCAGTCTTCAGAGTCACATGATCCTTCAGAAATCACACTAATAATAATAATAATAATAATAATAATAATAAAATAATAATAATAATAATAATAATAATAATAATAATAATAATAATAA
>CAIGQZ010032813.1:15268327-15280250 GCA_903798205.1 Danio tinwini
ATAATAATAATAATAATAATAATAATAATAATAATAATAATAATAATTATTATTATTATTATTATTAATGGTAACAGTAATAAAAGCAATAATAACTGGATTAATAATTTTATTCAAAACTACATAAAATAAGAAAGTAGTTATTTAAAGGTTTAATAAATATATAAATATTTTTAACATTTAATAAATGCCGCTTTGATGAACAGAATAATTTTCTTAGAAAAAAAAACCCATGAAAAAAACTTTTGACCGGTTGTGTATATTAAATTTTTTTTATTTATTCCTGTAAGTCAGAGCTGCATTTCAGCATAATAATGTCAGTTTTTACTGTCACATGGCCCTTCAGAAATATTCTATGCCAATTTTTTTGCACAGTAAATATTTTTTATTATTATTATTATTATTATTATTATTATTATTATTATTATTATTATTATTATTATTATTATTATTATTATTATTATATTCTTTGACAAAAATTAGGACTTATCTATTCTGGAACAACATTTATTTAAGTAATTAAGACATTATATGCATTCATAATGTTACACAAGATCTCAATTAAAAGCTGAAAAGACTCACCAAACTCACTCCTGAAATTGCATTTTCTATAAAAACTATAAAATGGTTCTTTAAAATTGTAATAACATTTCAGAATTTCATACACTGTGAAAAAATTCTCGCTTGCACAATTCCTTCATTTTGTCCCAACATAAATTGTTTAAGTTATTTTAATTGTTTTTTTGCAAATTTAAATGGATTGAACATAAAACAATTAATTTGTCCCCCTCAAAAATACTCAAGAATTGCAGGCCCGTAGCCAGACTGCTGAAAGCGTTGGTTCTTTTTTCTCAGAAAGTTTTTGCAGTTATTTGCCTTATTTTCTATTTAATTATAAGGTTTAAATACTGCATATTAGTGACATTTTAAGCACACTTTTTTGCTGGATTAACTTGTTGCATGGTCTAACGTTTTGATGTACAAAAAGCATTTTCTAACGATTTAGAATAAAGAAATATGAAGAGGTTACTTATTTTAAGGCTACTTTATGATATATCACTGGGGGAATAGGAATCTGTAAAAGCTTTAAATTTACTGTTAAAGCTTTAAATTTAAAACCGAGGCCATATTGTCATTTATTAGACAAATAACAAACTGGCCAGCACGTTCAACTTTCCTCAATCTCAGAATTTGACCTTTGAATAATAAAAAAATAACATAATAACAATAATGTAAAACCACAAATTTTCTAGCTTTTCTCGTAAAGAAAAAGTACATTTAAAAATTCATGGATAACAACAATAGCCTAATAAGTATTAATATGGGCCGCTTTTGGTGCTTCACAACTTGTTATTAGTCATTTTTCTTTCAAAAATAAGGTCCAAGATTTAGAATAAAAGTTACTTATAAAATATTTTCTCCACAATACAGTGACATTTGTCAGATTCCGCTTATTCTTAAAGACTTTTTCCATGGGTTATTTTGATAACTTATGATGGCATAACAGTCAAAACAGGACAAATGAGCTCATGTATGTGACAAATACTGGACCTTTGTCAGTGGGGAGTGGGTCTTTCGAACCACGGGCAGGGTTGAAATGTATTTTAAAATAAAATACCAAATACCTTAATTTTAGGTGTATCAAAATAAACTACAAAATACAGCAGCCACAGTGTGTATCAAAATAAACTACAGTTTTTTGCATTTTAAAACTACTACAAAATACTTTTACAAAGGAGCATGATATTTCCCTGCAAATCTTTCACCAATTAGACCTATTCTATCAATCCCTTCCTCATTAAATTGACTTAGTGAAGTAAACAATGTTTGATAGCAAATGTGTCTAGTAAAATTACCATCATCTCTGTACAATGATTATTCAACCTCTTTATATTTTAAAAGGGTGTTAAATAAAGAGTTAATTAAAAAAATGTATTCGCAGAGTTTTTCAGAAATATTTGGTTCTTTTTTGAACTCTTCAATACTCAATGTAAAAACTGTATTAGGAGTTTTTGATTATTACATATTTGTGTTTCATTTGTTGTGACATCTTAAGGCTTACAACTTTCTCTTTCATCAACTATACAGTGATCAACTACTGGCATTTAAAACAGCCAATGAATTATTGTAGGGATCCCCACCGTAGGACTTGTTTTTATGTTGTTTGTTTTAACAACAAACATTTGGCATCAGCAATCCATTCAAAACTGCTATCATTTGTACAGTATACTCTTTCTCCTAAGATTTTTTCAATACTTCTTTAAATGCAAAAGTCAATAACAATCAAAGCACTAATCAGAGGCTTCATTTATATGATGTCTTGATGTAGATTTCTTAGTATTTTAAATATACAAAAATACAAGACACTAAAGTATTTTGATACAAAATATTAAGTCATTTTCATCAGCCCTATCAAGTACATATTACAAAATACTATTTTGTATGTAAAATACGTAATTGAAATATTAAATGATGCTTTTACCATGTTTTTCAAAAAGATAAAAACAGAGATGATGAGCATAAAAAAAATCAAAAATCATGAAGAGAGAATCTATATCCACAATCTGTAAACACTTTTAAAACAAACATCTCTGGGCTGACATGCTGGAGACAGCGTGTCTGAATTTTTGTGTGTTTTTCCGTCTTCGTGCTCTCAGGTGTACGATGTCATTTCCTGGTGAATTCCTGTCAGAGGAGCAGTTCACCTGTTCCATATGCCTCGACATCTTCACCAATCCCGTCTCCACACCCTGCGGCCACAGCTTCTGCTCCTCGTGCATTTCCTCGTACTGGGAGGGCCAAGGAAAAACTTGCTTCTGCCCTCTGTGCAAAGAAAGCTTCCGCAAGCGTCCTGAGCTCCACGTCAATCACACACTCAAGGAGATCACGGAGCAGTTCAAGCGGATGGCCGAGACCACAGTGAGTGTTCCTAAAACTGCTACTACTGATTCACCTCCAAACCCATTCTCTGCCCCGAAGCCTGGAACGCAGCAAAGGCCGGTTGAGCTGCCCAAAGGCCTGTTCCAGGAGATGAGGACCCGCATGCAGAGATCTTCATCAACATCTTCATCCAGTGAGCCTTTAGCATCTGGTGATCCTCAGTCCCTCCCCAATGTCAAAATGCCGAGACGAAACTTTAGCTTGACCGCAGCGGGATCCAACGGGCCGCAGTGTCCCAAACATGGCTACAGTTTGGAGCTGCTCTGCAAGACTGACCAGATGTGTATTTGCGCAGTGTGTGCAGAGAGTGAACATTACGGCCATGCTGTGATGGAGGCTAAGAGAGAGATGAATATTAGGAAGGTAAGCACATTTATACAGTTAAAGTCAAAATTATTTTCTATTCTTCTTCAAATATTTCCCGAGTGATGTTAAACAGAGCAAGGAGGTTTTCACAGTATTTCCTATAATATTTTTTCTTTTGGAGAAAGTCTTATTTGTTTTATTTTGTCTATAATTAAACCAGTTTTAAATTTTTTAAAAAACATTTTAAGTTCAAAATTATTAGCCTCCTTGAGCAATATTTTTTTTCATTATACAATGATTTTCCTAATTACACTAACTTGACTAATTAACCTAGTTAAGCCTTTAAATTGCACTTAAAGCTGAATACTAGCATCTTGAAAAATATCTAGTAAAATATTATGTGCTGTCATCATGGCAAATTACAAAAGAAATCAGTTATTAGAAATCAGTTATTAAAACTATTATGTTTAGAAATGTGTTGAAAATGTATTCTAAAAAAACTATACAGGAGGGGCAGTAACTCAGGAGGGCTAATAATTCTGACTTCAACTGTGTGTTGGATTTGCTCAGTATTGTCAGGATTTTGTTAATGTACAGCATATGTGTTAACATTTTGTATCTCTGCTCAGTCTCAGTTGCGGATCTTGGAAGTGGAGCTTCAAGGATTAATAACAGTCAGAGAGAGAAAAATAGAGGAGATCCAGACATCACTTGCTGAAATTCAAGTATGTGTATATGCCATGCTAAAGATTTAAAGTCTGTGTGGAATCAAAATTTACAATGTTATTCTTTAGGTGAACAGTTAATGCGTGTAAGTTAATCCACTAAAAAAAGTTTGTTTTGGTAATCTTCAATCAAATTTTGACCATTTGCTTCCATGTTTGAAGTGGCAGTCCTCTAAAGATGTCAGTTTGACAACAATAGTCTTAACCATGCCCCTCTTACTGTTAGTTTGCTATGAGGGAATGATGTGCAAAAACAAAGATCGGCCCCCTACTCAATATTTCGTTTCAGTTGAAAGTACATCAACATACTGAAAAAAAATGTTTCAGCAACTTCCGTTTAGAATAGTTAATAACCAAAAAAAAACAAAACTGCGTCATTATTTACTTACCTTCATGTTGTTCCAAACCCATATGCTGTTTTTTTTGTCCTGTGGAACACACAAGAGAATGTTTTTGAAGAATTGTAATAACACTTTATAATTTGTTACCATTAATCATTAAATGTTATTAATGTCGACTAACAATGAAAAATACATCTAAAGCATTTATTCACCTTAGTTAATGTTAATTACAAAATTTACCCATGTGTTTTACAACATTTAGTAAAGGTTCTGTTATTATAAAATTAATATGAGTTTATACTAAATATTTTATTAATTCATTCATTTTTCTTCAGCTCAGTCCCTTTGTTCATCAGGGGTTGCCACAGCGGAATGAACTTATCCAGCATATGGTTTACACAGCAGATGCCCTTCTAGCTGCAACCCAGTACTGGGAAACATCCACACACACTCATACACTACGCACAATTTAGCCTACCGAATTTACCAATTCCCAATTCACACACAATTTCCAATTCACACACAGCAAATTTAGCTTATTCAAGCACATATATTTGGACTGTGGGGGAAACCGGAGCACCCGGAGCAAGCCCATGCGAACACAGGGACAACATAAAGACCTCACACAAATGCCAACTGACCCAGCCTGGACTCTAACCAGCAACCTTCTTGCTGTGAGGCGACAGTGCTAACCACTGAGCCACCATGTCGCCCCACTAAACTTTATGTTTTGTTAAATGAAGAAAAAAATATGAATTAATCCTGTAACAAATGTACTGTTTGTTGCTAATCTTAGTTAATTCATGCATTGTAAAGTATTTTTGCTATTCTCGTAGACCTTAGACATCTACAAATTGAAAAAGAAGCATAACAGTTGTACAGTAAAGTCCAAAGAGGAGGTTATGGTAGTGAAATTTTACAGACAAAACAGCTGATTGTCTGTTGTCAATAGTTTATTGTAGAATGAAGCACAGCTCACACAGAGGCCACTTTCAAACCAAGCAGATTTCTGACCATCTACATAATGAATTATAATCCTGTTGATTGGGAAAAACTCTTTATCCTTATGTGCAAATTACACATTGTATAGATACAAATTAAAACGAAGACTCACCAAACAACAGTGAAATTCATCTAGCCACACATATATGGTCATATAAACATTCATTTTCTTTTCGGCTTAGTCCCTTTATTAATCTGGGGTCGCCACAGCAAAATGAACCGCCAACTTATCCAGTATGTGGTTTACGCAGTGGATGCCCTTCCAGTAGCAACCCATCTCTGGGAAACATTCACACACACTCATTCACACTCATACACTACGGACAATTTAGCCTACCCAATTCACTTATACCGCATGTCTTTGGACTGTGAGGGAAACCATAGCACTCGGAGGAAACGCACGCGAACGCAGGGAGAACATGCAAACTCCACACAGTAACGCCAACTGACCCAGCTGAGGCTCGAACTTGCGACCCAGCAACCTTCTTGCTGTGAGTCGACAGCACTACCTACTGCATCACTGTGTCGCCGTCATATAAACGTATACAGTATATTTATTTTATTATTTATTATATTTGAATGTGCGCAATGCTAATTCACATACTGTAATTTTAACCGTTGAACATTTCTATATGTAAATGGTCGCTTTTGCAATATTTTGACATATACACTCACAGGCCACTTTATTAGGTACGCCTGTCCAACTTCTTGTTAACACAAACTTTTAATCAGCCAATCACATGGCAGCAACTCAATGCATTTAGGCATGTAGACATGATCAAGATGATCTGCTGCAGTTCAAACCAAGCATCAGAATGGGGAAGAAAGGGGATTTAAGTGACTTTGAACATGGCATGGTTGTTGTTGCCAGACGGGCTGGTCTGAGTATTTCAGAAACTGCTGATCTACCAGGAGTTTCACGCACAACCATCTCTAGGGTTTATAGAGAATGGTCTGAAAAAGAGAAAATATCCAGTGAGCGGCAGTTTTGTGGGCGAAAATGCCTTGTTAATGCCAGAGGTCAGCGGAGAATGGCCAGACTGGTTCCGGCTAATAGAAAGGCAACAATAACTCAAAGAACCACTTGTTACAACCAGGGTATGCAGAAGAGCATCTCTGAACGCACAACATACCCAACCTTGAGGTGGATGGGCTACAGCAACAGAAGACCACACGGGGTGCCACTCCTGCCAGCTAAGAACAAGAAACTGAGGCTACATTTGGCACAGGCTCACCAAAATTGAACAATAGAAGATCTGAAAAATTTTGCCTGGTCTGAGAGTCTCGATTTCTGCTGCAACATTCAGATGGTAGGGTCAGAATTTGGCGACAACAACATGAAAGCATGGATCATTCCTGCCTTGTATCAACGGTTCAGGCTGGTAATGGTGGTGTAATGGTGTGGGGGATATTGTCTAGGCACACTTTGAGTGTGTGTCAATGCCACAGACTACTGTAGACAGTATTGTTGCTGACCATGTTCATCCCTTTATAACCACAGTGTACCCATCTTCTGATGGCTACTTCAAGCAGGATAATGCGCTATGTCATAAAGCGTGAATCATCTCAGACTGGTTTCTTGAACATGACAATGAGTTCACTGTACTCAAATGGCCTCCACAGTCACCAGAGCTCTATCCAATAGAGCACATTTGGGATGTGGTGGAATGGGAGATTGGCATCATGGATGTGCAGCCGGCAAATCTGCAGCAACTGCGTGATGCTATCATGTCAATATGGACCAAAATCTCGTAGAAAGATTTCCAGTATCTTGTTGAATCTATGCCACGAATGATTAAGGCAGTTCTGAAAGCAAATGTGGGGTCCAAACCGGTACTAGTAAGGTGTACCTAATAAAGTGGCCGATGAGTATATGTTGTATATATGTACATATATGACATATGTTGTTATATCTGTGAAATCCAAACATGAACTTTTATTAGCATATATTGCCATATATATCAGATTTCTATATCCAGACAGACACAGACAAAATGTTATTGTTGATTCACACATTTTTCAACAGTTCACTTTTACACAAAGTCTGAAGTTTTTAGGTTGGGCAAGATGTGTGTGAATATTTTTCAGATTTCAGTCCTACAGAAGAAAGCCATATGGGTTTTAAAAACATGATGGTGACTTAATGATGCAATTTTTCCTGTTTTGATGATGGGTGATTTATAAAGAGACAAAACAAACAATTTTACAATTTCCTCATTCTCCTAATTCTTATAGCTGTTTTATATTTTTCGCTTGCTGTAAGGTGAATGCAGAACGAGAGAAGGCAGGCACCATCAGTTTGTTTGCTGAGTTAATGAAATCAGTTGAGAAGTCGCAGGCTGAACTGCTGGAGGTGGTGGAGATGGGACAGCGGGCCGCAGAACTGCGATCTCAGGCCTTCATTCGTGAGCTGCAGACAGAGATCTCAGACCTGAAAAACAAATGCAGCACCATCAATCAGCTGACCCAATCCCAAGACCATCTTACCTTCTTCAAGGTAAACTGCTTTACACTGTAAAAAGTGATTAATTGACTCTACTTAGAAAAAGAGAGTAAACTGTGCACAATTATAAACGTTAAGTCAATGGGTTTACTGCCTTTTTTAAAAGTAAAATCTACTTGTAGCTTTTATGGCAACGTGTAACTCTCTTTTTTGTAATGTAAAGTAACTAATTGCCTTTTACAGTGTAGTTACTGATATAACCAGGGCCCAACAGAATCTGCAGATTGTTTTTTTTTCTATTCTACTCTATAAAGCGACAGCAGGTCTCTCATATTGTATAATACATCCACTAAAAGAAGTAAGATATTATTTTAGAAATTGCATAGCACAGATATCATCTAAACAATTGCATATTATTCAATAACATTACTGAAAATAATATAAGAACTGAATAAACATATTAACACACATTTTCATAAGTAAATAGATTGAATGAAAATCTGCAGGTGAAGCATGTAGTTTCTGCTCTGTTGATGTCATTTAACAGGATTACAAAAATGATATTTTATAACAAACTACCATTGCAACCTTCACAACGTCCTCTAACATAAAGAGACATAATCTGAGGATTACCCTTGCAAAATTGTACTGTTTTAAATGTGGCTTGACAGTAAACTGCTAACATGTGGCAAAAACTTGAATTTAGCTTAAATGTCATAAAGAAACTAATCTCATGTTTATTCCTGTTTTCCCCTGGAATCTGTCTCTGCATATTCTGGAAGCTTGACTTGCTATTTTGTTTCTCCCAATGTAACACATCAATCATTGTCCTACTTTTAAAGAAAACATTATTAGCCTTTCTGTGAAATATTTTTTATGTACATATATATATATATGTACATAAACCACGGTCACACTTTATTTTTACGGTCCGTTTGTTGAATTTAAGTTACATTGCAACTAATTATCATTAGATTATAAGTAGACTGTTAGGTTGGGGTTAGGGTTGGGGTTGGGGTTAGTGTAAGTTGACATGTAATTGCAAAGTTTCTTATAGTCAGTTAAATGTCTGTTGAAGGACTGTTAAATGTCAGTGTCACGAGATATTAAGCAGACAGTCTACTAATACTCAAATGGACCATCAAAATAAAGTGTTACCAAAACCACTGTTAACACTATAGTATTTAGCAAAATAACTAGTAAAACATGTATGTACTGTCATCATGGCAAATACAAAAGAAAAAATATATAAACGTTTAATGATTTATGTAAATTACACAGTATTTAACTGTGATCTGAACTGTATTTTACTGTAGGACTGTTTGCAGTAGGTTACTGTATCTTAATTTTGTATTGTGAAAATGACTGTATATTTTACAGTAAAGGTATACAATACTGTAAATACATATAGAGCAAGATAAATGTTGCTGTACACTTAAATACAGTATTTTTGCTGTATATTTTTTCTGCTGTAAGTTACTGGCGAACTGCTGCTAGTAAGTTACTGTAGATTCTACAGGAAATTGTCAACAATGTATTTATTAAAATTTAGTAACTAAAAATGTTGTTTAAATTAGAATTTTTTTTTAGCATATATATATATATAAATGATATATATATGAAAACATGGAGGGCTAACTTTAACTACATGCAGAAACACAATCTACCTGCTATAGTACCTTTACTATTGGATGAGCTGGAAAGTGATTGACATATTTAAAAAAATCATTGGCTATGTTCACACTGCAGGCAACTGTGGCCCGAATCAGATTTTTTTGCCCACACGTGATCTGTTTTTGTCATGACAGTGTGAACGGCTCAAACCGCATGGAATCTGATCTTTTCAATTCCGATTTCTGCCACTTTCATATGTGGTATTAAATCAGATATAGATCTGCTGTTTTGCAATCCCACCACAGTGTGAACGGTCATGTTGGAATTCGTGCTGTAAACACCCTCTACTCCTCAGCAGCATAGCAGAATAGCACACAGAGCAAATAATTTACTCCGGAAATTTAAGGTTGTTCATTTTGAATATTTCTGAATGAGAACTGGCGCTGGTTAACCAAACATTAACTATAAATCTGTGACCAAAAAAAGGATTGTTTTTTAAAAATTCCACCATAATAAAATTGCATATTTCAGAAAAAATACATAGGCCTACATGAAATGGCAAAATTTGACATAAATAGTTAATGCATTAGCGAAACCAAAAGCAACAAGTTTAATTCTCTTTTTAAACTTTTTTTGTTGTTAAGGACAAAATTCTTTAATATTAATAACATTTTTCACTTTGATGAGTTTTGACTGGAAACAGCCTATGCTGTTTATAACATGTTAACATGAATTAACAGTAGGCTAGGTTATCAGACTCTGCAAACAATAACATTTTTAACAGCAGGCATGATCCTTGAATCCTTGATGAGTTCACTACTCACTGCTGGTCTGTGAGACGCGCACCGCACTTCTCATTAATAACAAATCATCACAAAACACATATTTTAGGTTTCAAATACTAAAATGCAAATTATTGCTAGAAAACAACAATTCAGGGTTCATAAAAACACAGTGGTTGTCTGTGAAAAAGTAAATAATCATATTAAACATAATCTGACAACGTGCTTTATTCACTTCACACAGTATACACATTGTGTGCATAATTGTGCATAGTTGTATGAATGCGGGTCGTTTTAGGACTATGATCTGTTCACACTAGAAATCTGATACTGGCCACATATATAACAATATAAATCTTTATCTGTTATAAATCTGAGAAAAATATCAGATTTGAGCACTAAGCCTTCCAGTGTGAATGTAACCACTGTTTTAATGGTGCCTTACAAGTTCGAGAGAGATGAATGATACACTGATAGCAATCAGTAAACAATAGACTTGCTTAAGAGAATTTATCTTTACATAAATGAGCTTGCATACTTTGGGCTTTTTATACTCCAAGAAGTAACCAATATTTAACGTTTTTCAGACATTTTCAGCCCACACAAGTTTACCTGTGATGAAGAGCTGGGCAGAGGTGGGTCTGACCCCTGACCCCACGGCAGGGGTGGTGCTGAGAAATGTCTCTCACATGGTGGAGGAGGTTCGGCAAAGCCTGAGGAGACTCTCTGAGATCTGTAAGAAAAACTGCAGAAACTTTTATAAAAACATAATACATGATATGATCATTAAGTCATGGCAACCTGTTTTTATAGTCACACTAAACCATTAACTTTGACTTTAGCCTCAATAAATGCCTAATTTGCTGCTTATTTTTTCTTTTTGAGATAGTTACAGTAGGTTAGGTATTGGGTAGGATTAGAGATGTTGTGTGGAATAAGGATAATCATACAAAATATAATTGCTAAGTACTAACAGCTAATATATTAATAGGCAGGTAATAAGCCACTAGTTATCCCCCACAGTCCAAAGACATGCACTATATAGGTGAATTGAATAATCTAAATTGTCCGTAGTGTTTGTGTGTGAATGAGTGTGTATGGATGTTTCCCAGTACTGGGTTGCAGCTGGAAGGGCATCTGCTGTGTAAAACATATGCTGATAAGTTGGCGGTACATTCTGCTGTGGCGACCCCTGATTAATAAAGAGTCTAAGCCGAAGGAAAATTAACATTTTAGTTTAACCGAAATATATCAGGTTAGTTTAGGATTAGTTAACTTTGAAAAGTGTTACGTATTTGTTTACAATTTTTCAGCTTCACATTCTCCATACTCTAATAAGATATTGTAAATATTGCCAATATTTTTATTTTCATAAATGGGTTTGAATATGGTTTAAATTGAACTGTTCAGATGTTTCAAGAATTCTATGTTTTTAAATGCAAAAGCTTTTTAAATGTTGTGTTTTTAATCATTTAAATGCTGTCTGTTGTTGTGGTTTCAGGTTTGCATCCTTCCACAGAAAGAACCCTGGAAGTGTCTCAACAAAGTACGTTTTTTTATTTCCATTTTTTCATGGAACTGCATTTTCTGTAATACAGTTCAATATATTTCACAATGTAATTTATTCCTGTTCTGGACTGTGAGTAAATGATGACAGAATTACAATTTTGGGGTAAACTATTTATTTTACTACTACTACTACTACTACTACTACTACTACTACTACTACTACTACTACTACTACTACTACTACTACTACTACTACTACTA
>CAIGQZ010032813.1:15280650-15307785 GCA_903798205.1 Danio tinwini
ATTATTATTATTATTATTATTATTATTATTATTATTATTATTATTATTATTATTATCACTGTTGAAAAATGCTCCTTAATATTCCAAACCTTTGACTGGTAGTGTAAATGTTTCGTATATTAAGTGTTGCACAAAGGCTTGTAATCCTGCAATATATATATATATATATACTTTTTTTTAAAAGTAAAATCTATATTTTACTTTTCTTTTACTCTAGGCATGTGGAGAGCATCAGGATTTCCAAGTATGTGTTCATTTATATTTCTAAATAACATAGACCAAACGATTTTTCAATTACTTATGTAGGGTTCCCTCAAATTATGAAATTCATGACCTATCATGGATTTTTAAAAGGTTTATTCCAGACATTAAAAGTCAGGGAATTTTTATATATTTTTGTCAAAGACATGGAATATCAGCTTTTTACCTAAAAAAAGTCACTTAAAATGTTAGTTTTCATTTATAAACATTTAATTTTTTTTCATATCACATTTTTTAAATCACAAAATGGTTATAGTTAGGCTACTATTCAGCTACATTTTATTCCTTTCATGCTCATTTACAGTCATTAAACTGTGTTAAAAATGTCCAGATAATTTAAGCTTTAGGAGCTTTTGCTTCAAAACGACCATTCTAAAAACTGGGTGTTAAAAAGCAGATGACAGAAAAGGTAAATATAATGTTTGTAAAACTGCTATTGAGCTATCAGATATGGAAGAGGGAGCACTTTGAGGCTGTGCATGTAAACACTGCCTATGTACCTAACATTTTTATCATTATCTGAGGTGAATTATTCATAGTTGTTCTTCTGAAAAGTGATATTTAACCACTAAGCACTACAGCAGCCTGTTTTCCTTTCATTGTAGATCATGGACATTTAGCTTTTTAGTCAGTTAAAATCAGGGACAAAACAGGAAATTATTTGGCTTGGAGTGGGAATCCTGTTTGTACAGTGTTATACCATTTTATACAGTGGGGAAAATAAGTAGTGAACACGTCACCATTTTTTGGTCAGAAAACATTTTTCTAAAGCAGTTTTTGACTTGCAATTTTCACCGGATGTTGGTTACAACCAAAGAAATACATCCATACAAAGAAAACAGAATTAATAATAGTTTACAGATAAAGTTATGTGTAATAAAATGAAACAGAGAAAAGCATTGAACACATGAAGAAAGGAAGGTATAGAAATGCAGTAAAAGCCCAGACAGCAGCTGAAATCTCTCAGTAGTTGATCAGCAATCTTCTGCCCGTCATCATTGTAAATGAATATCAGCTGCTTTAGTCCAACTTTTAGATTACCAGGATGATGATAAAACCAGAATGGAGATTTTAGCAAGACAATGATCCAAATCACAGCTGAGGAAACTCTCAAATGTATTCAGAGAAAGAAAATCAAGCTGTAGAATGGCCCAGCCAATCACCTGACTTGAATCCAATAGAAAATACTTATTAAAGATCAGATTTGATAGACGAGACCTACAGAAGCATCAAGATTTTTACACTCTGTTGAAGTCTGTGAAAAACTCACAGACTTCTACATCAACAGCTCCTTTAGAAATATTATTCCCAGGAAAAAACATGATGTGTTCACTACTTATTTCCCCCACTCTATGACCGCTTTCATTTGTATGCCAGCCAACACCTCCTTCTGTTTGTCTCCCAGTGGACGTGACCCTAGACAGAGACTCGGCTCACCCCCGTCTGGTCATCTCGGAGGACGGGAAGCAGGTGCAGTGCAGTGACCGATACCAAAATGTGCCAGACACACTCGAGCGCTTCGACCGTGTGGTGTGTGTTCTGGGCCGCCAAGGCATCAACTCCGGCTGCCATTACTGGGAGGTCCTGGTGGGTGACAAGACGGACTGGGATTTGGGCATCGCTGGTCGCTCCATCAACAGAAAAGGCAAAATAGCCGCCAACCCTGCTAATGGATTCTGGTTCTTAAGTCTACGTGACAAGAAAGATTATGTCTTCCGCACAGAGCCATCGACACCTATAATCGTAAATGCCAAACCTCAGCGCATCAGTGTTAATGTGGACTATGAGAGAGGCCAGTTGTCTTTTTATAATGCAGATACAAAGACGCTGATATTTACTTACACAGACTCCTTTTCAGAGACCCTATATCCTTTCTTTAGCCCGTGCACCAACAAATCTGGCAAAAACGAAGCACCACTTATTATTTGTCCTCCTTTTCTGGCTGACCCAAGCTGGTTAGAATAGTGGGACAGGAACAGTTTAGCTCAGGGTTTATTTACTTGACTTTTTATATCTAATTATGAACAATAATGTAGCTTAAGTTACAATTCATGTGATCATTTCATCGTCGCAATGGTTTTTATATATATAGTAAAGCATTCCTCACATTTAAAGGCATAGTTCACCCAAAAATGTCAATTTTGTCATCATTTCCTCATTTTTTTTAATAATCAAATAAAGATATTTTGAAGAAAGATGAAAACCGGTAACCATTGACTTTCATAGTATTTGTTTTTCCTACTATTGGTCAATGGTTACTGGTTTCCAACATTCATTCATTCATTTATTCATTTTCTTTTCGGCTTAGTCCCTTTATTAATCAGGGGTCTCCACAGCAGAATGAACCGCCTACTTATCAAGCATATGTTCTACGCAGCGGATGCCCTTCCAGCTGCAATCCATCACTGGGAAGCACCCATACACACTCTTTCACACACATACACTATAGACAATTTAGGTTACACACCTATACCATGTCTTTAGACTTGTGGGGTAAACCGGAGCACCCAGAGGAAACCCAGGCGTACACGGGGAGATCATGCAAACTCCAAACAGAAATGCCAACTGATCCAGCCAAGGCTCGAACCAGCAGCCTTCTTGCTATGAGGCAATCGTGCGACCCACTGCACCACCGTGACGCCCATTTCCAACAATCTAGGATGTATTTTGTGATATTTTAACAGAAAGGAAAAAACTCAAGCTGGTTTGGAACAAGTGAAGGGTGAATAAATGTTTTGGACCCCTTTAAGTTGTTTTTGAACCTTTAAGATTTTCTTTTTTTTTATATTAAACACAAAGAAAAATACTTTAATAATTGTTGCTGCTGGTAGCCATTGATTCTGTAGTAGAAAAAAAATACTACTGTATGGCTGGCCTACTATAGAGTTAATCTAGGGTCATACTTGCAAAATAAAATAGTATTTTAGTTTTGCAAACAAAAAATAAAGTGTTGAGCAAAAGTAAATAAATAAATGAATGCAAATCTCCAAAAATCGCAAAGCAAAAAATTATTTTTAAGAAATAAAAATTAATTTTGCTAACAAAAATAAAGAACTGCAAAAGGAAAATTAAGTTTTGAGAAATAAAAATAAAATTTGCAAAAAAAAAAAAAAATATATATATATAATTTTTTTTTTTGCCAAACATTTTCTATAGCATTGCCTTTTAAAAAATGTCCAGTCAATTGCAATGCTCATTTTGATTTGCTTTTTAGTCAACCAGGAGTTTGCAATGCTTTCACTTTGCACTTTAGGTTTCTGCGCTTTCACTTTGTGGCCCTGATTTGACAAGAATGCATTTTCATGTCACAGCATCGCAAACTCAAGGTTGAATATATGCAAATATTTTTAGATTTTTTTTTTTGCACTGCTTGATTTTTATTTGCAGTTCTTTTTTTGTTTGCAAATTTCATTTTTATTTCTCAAGACTCATTTTTCCCTTTGCGGTTCTTTATTTTTATTAACAAAATAAAATTTTTGCTTTGCGATTTTTGAAGATTTGCATTTATTTATATATATTTTTTCTCAATACTTTACTTGAGGCCCTAGATTGACTCCATAGCCTTCTTCATCTTCGGTTGTGAAAAAGAAAAAAAAAACAAGTAACTGATGACAGTGTTTCTTTTTTGGCTGCACTTTCCCACTTATTCATCATAAACTTCTTAATGTTGCATAAAATTGAAATGTTTATTGTAAATTATTAATGCCTCATTTTTTATGTGCAATCTATCATAATCTTTATTCAAAGTATCTTCCCCTTTGTGCTGTAACAATATCTGTTCATTGATGACAGGTGAAGTTAGCCTGTATTGATAAAATAATTAAATGATTGTAAATAACATCTTTATTTTATTTAGCTTAACCAAAGCATAAATATATATAATATGTAAATGCATTTTGTACATTCAGCAAAAACAAACACTAAATGACTGCATCTAATATATTTCTGTATATCTTTTACTGCTGTTAACCCCGGCATATTTCGTTTCACACCTGTAATTTAGTACTGCTTTTTCAGTCTTATGAAACCCTGCTCTGGAGGGTTTGTATAGCTTTTGCTGTCTGATTTTGCAGAGTTCGACATGTTCCTGGGTTAACATATTTTGTTGATGCTGGAACATGCTGTCTGTCCGAACATTTAATCCAAACCTAATCCCTACCCTTAAACCTAACCCTTACTCTAAATCATTCCTGAAATCAGATGGAAATGGTTGAATATCAGTAAAGCACCTAACACTAAACTGTGAACTTGCCCTTCAGAGCTAATTATTTAATTGGCATGTTGTTGCAGTTAGTAAAATGTACTTCTCTGTATGTTAGTTCACCTAAATAGGAAATGATATTAATTACTCACCCTCGTGTCATTCCAAAACTCAGAAATCTTTATTCATCTTCAGATCACAAGTTAAGATGTTTTACGCAATCTGAGAGCTCTCTCATCCAGACAGCAAGGTATCCAGGGGTATACATCAGTGCACAGTGAACATGCACAATATACTGACACCGAGAAGAAGAAACTGTTGTTATTTTTAAAGTTTTTTGTTAAAGTATTCTTGTAGCTTGATAATATTACAATTGAAACAATGGACCCTTTTCACATGTGTAAAACAATGTGGTGTTAAAACGATTGTAAGAACAGATCGCGCACCTTGTTCACATATTTTGTACAGTCTTGGAAACACTGGGCTTTGTGTTAACAAGGATTTTAGCCCTCCAGGGCAAAATAAGACCGTTTCATTCTCACTTTTATAGTCAGTGAAGTGTCATTCAGGAAAAAACACAGCATGGTTCGAAGTAATATATAATACTACACTGTAAAAGGTGATTAGTTGACTTTGCCTTAAAAAGTAAGTAAACCTGTTGCCTTTTAATAATCAAATTAATAAACTGTGCATGATTATAAAAAAATAAAATAGGTCAACTTAAAAGTTACAACGTTTACTCACAAGTAATTAATTGCTTTTTACAGTGTAGGATGTGCAGTACTAGAACTGTTTTGTGAACAGGCCATGTGCTGACATTGCAAATATGTAAATAAGGATGTTAATTCAGGTTCTGCATGTATAGTGAATACATTTACAGATTTTTTTTCAGAAAAATTTATACAAAATAAATGTTTGAATCCCCTTTAGCTTCCACAGTACCCCCCCCCTCCCATATTAATAGGAACAATCACATTTTTGCTTACTATCATTCCTCAAAATATCAACTTTATATAATAAAATCAACTTTATATTATAAAATTCATTTTTGCAAACTAGCTTAGAGCTGTATATATGCTTACACTGTAAAAACTAATTGTAAAAATACCTTGTTGAAATGACCTTTTTCCAGTCAAGGTTGGCACGGTGGCTAACCAGCACTGTCACCTCACAGTAAGAAGGTCACTGATTCAAATCCCGGCTAGACTAATTGGCGTTTCTGTGTGGAGTTTGCATGGTCTCTCCGTGTTCATGTGGGTTTCCTTCGGGTGTTCCGGTTTCTTCCACAGCCCAAAGACATGTGGTATAAGTGAATTTGATGAACTAAATTGCTCATATGAGTGCATGTTAGCATGTGAGAGTGTATGGGTGTTGCCCAGTACTGGGTTGCGGCTGAAAGGACATCCACTGCGTAAAACGTATGGCGAAATAGTTAGCAGTTCATTCCGTTGTGGTGACCCCTGATAAATAAGGGACTACGTGGAAGGAAAATGAATGAATGAATAAAAGTCCAGGTTATAACTTGTTCATTAGTCAACCTAAGTCAATTTGTCAACTGGGAAAAGGTTTTATCTTGAATCAACATGCCATTTTAACAGAAGCAAATTTGTTACTGGACTGCCTGAAAATTTTAAGAAAACAAAAACAAAAAAATCCATCAATTTGTAAACAATTTAACAAGCAATTTGCTGTAAACACAAACTGACAAGTAAAAAAAGCAAAATACAAACACATTTACATTTAAAAACATACTTTTCACAAAGTGTTGTATACATTGGATGACCTAGACAAGGGCTAAGAATTGATTAGATTTTGTCACATCAATGTTAGCCTAATAAATGTAATTGTTCGCAGTAGCATACATCCTCATCCAATCAGGTCAAACCCAAAAGCCAATTTATTCTTTACTGCAAACTAAATGTTTTCATTCTTTATCTTTATCATTATTTAGTTAACTGTATTTTTATGCAATTGTATCCCACTAATATCAGACAGACGTTCAAGAATCTGGGCTATCATTCAGTCAGTCAGGTTTGCTCTATGCGCACTGGCGCGGATCTTAATCCATCCTTGCATTGCTTCTCCTGTCAACACATTTGGTGTGTAGCCTATATAATGAGGGAGAGGGAGAAAGAAAGAGAGATGGACGTTAAGTAACCAACAGTAACCAATGACTGCAGCTTGTTTCTTGTGACCGCGCGCGGCGTCAGACCTGCTGCGCTCGCGACCGAGAAGTGAACGCTTCAGGCGACGCCACAGACCCGCTCCCCCGTGCACTACACCCAACACTGTAGGTAAGTTTGATTTCCAGTACATTTCAGTTTAATGATATTTCGATACTTACGCGTGAATTAGGCTAATATCGTCAGTGTATGCAAGCAACCCTCGTTGCATTGCAATATATATATATATATATATATATATTTTAATTTATGTATTTTTTTTTTTAAAAGCGTGAACTATTAATAGAAGCATCACAATTCCACCCTAAACTCGAACAGTTCTGCATTAACCGAATCACAAGATAACATTCCTCCCAGGTGTATTCTGTCTATGCCAAATCTAACACAAGCAAAAGCCTGTAGTTATGATAGAAATTTACATTTTGTGCAAATCAGTTATCTTTTGATATCGCATTGTGTTTTTTCCTGTCAGCTGTGCCGTATGGGACACTGGCACGCGATGCTTAGTCTTGCCCCATTTTTACACGGAGCATAAAGCGCTGTACTTTAATAAATGATGAAGGAGAGATGCCTTCGTTAGGCTGTGGCTTCGAAGGGTTTGTTTATCCGGCGAAAGGCAGGTTTCTTGGGGACGCCCTATTTTATCGACATCTCTGGTAACTTCAAAGTAATTATGCTTAAGCCGCTTTTTCTTATCGTCATATTTGACGTGATTTCGGAAGAATAGCTGGGAACAAGTCAGTCAGGATGAGAGAGCGAGCGGCATCATAAGCCTCTTAGTTTGGATGTGAGTGTCATTCTGAAATAACCTTGACTGGACTGGCGTAATGACCTCGATTAAGCCAAAGATTTTCATGTGAAATCGCTTGTTTTGGTCATTATTAATCAGGAGGGCTCTGAAATCCCATCTGCGTTGATCTACAGGAGAAACAATCAGAGGCAGGTGTACCTCTGCAGGTCTGTACACGGAGTTCCACAGTCAGCCAACATAATTTATGGCGCCAAAACAAAGATCACGGTGTACAAAAATGTGATTATTTGATATGCATGCCAAGACATTTTTGTTCACTGATTTATAAAAGCGTTATATCAAAATGTTGAAAGAAATGAACAATTGTGATTCATTCAATCATTTTTCTTCAGCTTAGTCACTTTATTCATCAGGAGTCGCCACAGCGGAATGAACCGTCAACTTATCCAGCATATGTTTTACACAATAGATGCCTTTCCAGCTACAACCCAGTACTGGAAAAAAAACCCATACACACTTGCTTATACACATAGGGGAGCGCGGGGCGCAAAGTAACGCAGGGTTAAATGTAACACTGAGTTTTAAGGTATTTGCTCAGGGTTAACCATGGCATGCTTTTGAGGTTTTCACCACAGTGTCAGCAGCAACCTGCCAATTATTGAAAATTTTCAGCGAAATTTGGATGAGAAACACAGGAGAAACCATTTTTGCAGCATAAAAGTATTTTTTATTACAGTCGATATTTTTTATTTAAAAAAATTGGTGAAAGTATGGATGTAAAAAGTAGTTGTGATCACCGTCTTCTAGGCTAAAATAAGAAACCATTTTGAAAGATGTATAAAACACAGAGACTGCTAGCCAGTTTTGATTAAAACATGACACAGCGGTGTTAGTTGTAACAGGGTGTTACAATTAAGCCACACACTGTTGGACACAAATTAAACTAACAAAATATTTATTCGAAGTTTGAGTGTAATGTTGAGAACTTTTTAAATATTTTTTTTTAATAGAAAATATTATTTTAATAGAAAAAAAGTTTTATTGCTAATAATGCAAATAAATGCATTGTATAGTAATGGATAAATTGATAATATTGCAAATAAATTCAAATGTGTTTATCCAATAAACAAAATAAATAAATTAACATACTGTGCTCTGTAGAATAAAAAAGAAATGAGCCAATTACTGAGGAAATATAGTTACTATTTAAAGTAAACTGAATTTAAATTAATAATGTTAAATCTGCCTTTATAAGCATGTGTTACAACTAACCCCCTGTCTGTTACAACTTGCCCCACAGGTGGGGTAAATAGTAACATTTTTACTCCTGGCACTTTTGGCAATACTGCACAAAAAACCACAGGTCCGGCGATCATAATTCCAGTGCTCATTTGTAGGAGAGGCTTGTGTGTTGTTGATAAAAATATATATAGTTTGTCTAACCCTATTACTTTGTTGATTATTTGACCAAAACCAAAAAGTGTTACTTTGTGCCCCGCTTTCTCCTACTCTATGGCCAATTTAGTTTATTCAATTCACCTATAGTGCATGTTTTTGGACTGTGGGGTTGCACCAGGAAGAAACTCATGCAAACTCCACACTGAAATGCTAACTGGAACCAGCGGCCTTCTTGCGGTGAGGCAACAGTGCTAACCACTGAGCCATCGTGTCGCCAACTATTGTGATGCATTATTTAAATGTTTTAGGTTTTAAAATTTTTTAAATTGTTATTTTATAAAATTTTTTCAGTGAAATGGATTAACTACATTTTAGTCCAGTAAAGTATTTATTAAATATTTTGTCCTTTTTATGGGATTTTACAATGCTAAATTATACAGTACCTGACAAAAATCTTGTCAATGATCCCAGTAGTAAGAGCAACAAATAATAACTTGACTTCTAGTTGATTATTTGGAAAAGTGGCAGAAGGTAGATTTTTCGGATTAATCATCTGTTGAACTGCATCCCAATCATCACAAATACTGCAGAAGACCTACTGAAACCCGCATGGACCCAAGATTATCTCAGAAATCAGTCAAGTTTGGTGAAGAAAAAATCATGGTTTGGGGTTACATTCAGTATGGGGGCGTGCAAGAGATCTGTAGAGTGAATGGCAACATCAACAGCCTAAGTTATCTAGATATTTCAATCAATCTGATGCACATTACATTACAAACCACAGGAGAAGATCCACAGGACAAATTCTCCAGCAAGATAGCGCTCCTTCTCATACTTTAGCCTACACATCAAAGTTGGTCAAGGTGCTCTAGGATTGGCCAGCCCAGTCACCAGATATGAACATTATTGAGCATGTCTGGGGTAAGATGGAGGAGGCATTGACGATTATTCCAAAGAAACTTGATGAACTCTGAGAGTCCTGCAAGAACGCTTTCTTTGTCATTCCAGATGACTTTATTAATAAGTTATTTGAGTCATTGCAGAGATGTATGGATGCAGTCCTCCAAGCTCATGGGAGTCAAACAGAATATTATTTTTTTTCACTGCACCATAACTTTATATTCTATACTGTACATTAGTTCTGTTAATTGACAAGACTTTTGTCAAAGAAAAGTCAGACCTTACTGTCCTAATTAAATCATTAAAATCAAGGCATGATCATATTTTACTTTGGTAAATAAGCGTAATCTAGAGGCCTTTGCCTTTCATATAAGCCACTTCTGATACCAAATCATCAACTAGAAGTCAAGTTATCATTTGTTGTTCCTAAAAACTTGGATAGGCGACAAGACTTTTGTCAGGTTCTGTAGTTAAGCAGTGTCAGTCACTAGATTTCGAGAATAAAACACACTTTTTATAAATCTTGAATGCTTTAGGCTCTTTTTCCAAAATATGTTTTTGAAAAACTGCCAAAAAACAACAATGACAACAACAACTGTGGTTGATACATTAATATTATACACAAAAATAATATAGGGCGTCACAGTGGCACAGAGGGTAGCACGATTGGGTCGCTGGTTCTAGTCTCGGCTGGGTCAGTTTGCATTTCTGTGTGGAGTTTGCATGTTTTCCCAGTGTTCGCGTGGGTTTCCTTTGGGTGCTCTGGTTACCCCCACAGTCCAAAGACATGCGTTATAGGTGAATTAAATAAGCTAAATTGTCCGTAGTGTATGTGTGTGAATGCAGGAGTGTATGGGTGTTTCCCAGTATTGGGTTGCGGCTGGAAGGGCATCCGCTGTGTAAAACATATGCTAGATACGTTGGTGGTTCATTCCACTGTTGCGACTCCTAATTAATAAAAGGACTAAGCCGAAAAGAAAATGAATGAATGAAAAGTAATATAGATATTTTTTATATAATTATGTATACAAAAAATACAATATAGAAAAAAAATCAGCTATAGTAATATAGAAATAGCTTCAGTACTATATATACCTAGTATATATACATTTTAAGGTATATAATAACTATGCCTGATCATTGGCAAAGGAGATTAAAGTAGTATGAAGTATACAGTAAATTAGCAATTAACATAATCAATGCATTCTTGTGACTGGTGGCAGTCTAAATCTGAAAATAAGCAATTGAGAACTAATCTTAAACTCTAGTTCAATATTCTGTGTAGGATTTTGGAGCATAATAATTGGCAGGACAAATAACAGGCATCATGAATGATTACTCTGAGGATTTGCCATATTAACTCCAGTTACTACTGAGAATTAATGATGGCGATAAAGCGTTACAATTGTGGGGAAGCTCCATCCTGTGGCGTTTAACCCAGCAGGGTTATACTGCAAAGTCAATGAAATGCAAATCAGCCGTGCTTATGGGCTGCACAATTAATAATTTAGATCTTGGGGAAATAACCTGCATGCATTTTAAAGTCTTCAATAAAAATTAGTGTTGCACCTGATTGAAAGGGAATGTTAAAACGAGCTGCAAAAATGACCCGGAAACATGTTATAGTAGGCATTTGCAGCATTTTCTTCAGTTTTTATCAATAACTAAATGCCATTTACAGAATATTTTACACATATCTTTACATCTTTAAAGGAATTGTTGTCAAAATGAAGCCAAACACTCAATAGCTTATATTTGTCTCCTTTTTCATATCCTAAACATCACGATTAAATAAATAGGAGCATTATATTTTACAGGCATCTTCTCTGTCTCTGCAGGGGTCGTTCTCTGTGACACGGTGTCTGTTCTTTAGAGATGAAAACACTCTGGTGCCAGTAATCATCCCTGGATTTCCCTGGCCTTATGTCGACATGGCAACAGGAAGGAAAAGTCAGTGTGTTTTCTGTTAATGTGTGAATATATCAGTACATGCAAGACAAAATTATTAGCCCTCCTGTAAAATTTTAATTCCTAGATGAGAATTTTTTGACATATTTTTATACATATAGTTTTAATAAATCGTCTTTGTCAGGATGAGAGTTAATAATATTTTGCAAGATACTGTATTTTGTACTATTGAGCTTAAAGTGCAATTTAAAGGCTTAGGCAGGTTTAACAGGCAAGTCATTGGACAGCAGTGGTTTGTTCTTGAGCCAATTGACTAAAATAATGTTTAATAATCATATAATGTAATAAAAAGACCTTCTCCTGAAGAAAAAATATGATAGAAAATACAGTGAAAATTTTCTTTCCTTTCCATTAAATACCTCTTGGGAAATAAAATGTAAAAAATTTAAAAACTTCACAAGAGGGATAACAATTAAACCTTGATCTATGCATAATAAAGAAAGCTTGTGCATTATGATTGTATTTAAATATGCTGTGTGTATTTATATGTTCTGTGGTTAACACATCCAGAGTGTGTTTGTTCTGACAGCTCTCCCACACTGGATTAATCATCTCATCACATCATCTGGTCCAGTCTCCATCTCTGTAATGATCTTAACTCAGCTCCTGTTTCTCTTCTCCAGGCTCCACTTCAAAAGGTGGAGTACGTTTCCCTGATGATGAAGAAGATGCTCCCGTTAACAACAGCTGTGATGAGAATCTTCAGGATCAAGTCATCGCTGCTCTTCCAGAGTCTGATGGCGCATATCTTGTGAAGGTGAACGAAAAAAAGCACTATTTTCTTTATTTGTAACTTACCAAGCCTTAAAAGTGCCATAGAGTGCATTGACTTAATATGTTATAGTGTTCTCTGATATCTACTGTAGCTGGCACACTGGCCTAATTGATAATGAGTACTATAAACTAAAAAATAAATCACAATAAATGGCAATACATTTCTAAAACCAGTAAAAACATTTATCAGTGAACTGTACGTGTGAGTGTGTTGCAGTTATTGACCACCAGAGTGTGTTTATCACCGTGAATGGAAAAATATTTAGCAAGTCTGCTTCAAAGAATGTTTCTTGTGCTTTTTTACTTTCTTTCAGTTATAAAAACAGTATATAGTTTACTGTATATGGCTTAGGTAAGTTCTAAAATTATATAGAAATGGTTTTAAATATTTATTTATAACCACATGAATTTTCTCTGGAATGAAAAGTTGCGTTTTGACCATATTTGAAATGGTTTTGAATAATAATACAGTCTGCTCTGATGCTTCACAACTCCTGACACACCGACACACAGAACTAAAACACATTCAGTACATTCCTTGTTAAATGACAATCTGTTCAAGTAAAGTTGTAGAGTGGTTTATTTTAGCTAGAAGGAGTTAGTGAATGAAAAATGAATAATTGTTTTGTGGATGAAATATATACTAAATTATAACTGACTCAAAATAGGAATAGACAGAGATGTGCTTACAGTTGTATTTTGAGGTTTTAACATGCATGAAAACAGAGGGAGGAATTAATATCAACCTCTGCATAAACAGATGAGATTTTACAGGTTTATTGGCATCCTTTCAATGCAGAACTATACAGTCAGAACTAAGTGATGTGACATGATGCATAAACATGAATTAAACATTTATACTCAGCAGCTTGCATTTGTTTGTTGTCTTAAATCAAACATATGGGGCATATTTCATGATATACATGTTAAACTAACAAAATATAGAGTTAAAGGTGCTGTATGTATACAGCATAATCTATTATAATCTATTTAATACATGTTAACCC
This sequence comes from Danio tinwini, assembly GCA_903798205.1. Classification (NCBI taxonomy): domain Eukaryota; kingdom Metazoa; phylum Chordata; class Actinopteri; order Cypriniformes; family Danionidae; genus Danio; species Danio tinwini. The sequence goes on from CAIGQZ010032813.1 coordinate 15,294,094, forward strand.
TCTTTAACATCATTCAATGTAGATACTGAATCACTCATATGTGTTTAGTTCTAAAGTTCAATTTCAAACAGTTTATTGTATTTTCAAGATCTGAGGTGAACTATCTGCTGCTGCTTTCAGTATATGGCAATAAATGTCATGTAAAATGGCATTCAAACTCAAATTGTTAGCATTTAGCACTGAATAAAACACATGAGTTTTACCTGAGGTGATCTCTGTCATAGGTTTCTGTTGTTCAGCTGAAAGAAATAGAAGCCGTTTCTAATATATCAATTCGAGGTGTTGGTTAGAACCAAAACTCCTTTTAATATGGAAAATATTGCATATTGTTGCTTTTATTTAGAACACAGTGTAAATCACTCGCTCCTGTGCTCAATCCAGGAGTGCAATACCTAGTTCAACCACTGGGTGTCAAACTTACATACTGCTTGGAGCTTATGCCACTTCGGGGATGCTAAATACATTAAGATTATTGATTAATGATCCTGTGTTGATCGTCAGTCTTTGTTCTAATTGGCCTGTTTTTTCACTATGATTGTACACTCACAGGATTTACATGAGAACAATAAATGAGTGTTTGAGGCTCATGGTATGCCATTTCCATGTACTGAACTCTTATTATTGAGCTATTTCCAGGTATATACACAATTTCCTTCTAAGGCAGCTTTAAATAAGCAGTGAAAATAACAAATTTCCTTTTAAATAATATATTTTAATTTGCTAAAAATTGCATTGCCAGTGCAAGATGTGTCATAAGCTGAAATCACTGACTGCTGCATTCTCTATTTAGGCCGGATTTTTAAGGAGTCATCACAAATATGAAATTGTCTTCTCTTTGCCGCAAGTCCCAACACTGGGCAAAGATGTCACCCTTTCCCCTGCACTTCGTGCCACGGCAAAACCACGGCTACGTGCAACTCGCATCACACCACGGCCGGAGGGTATGTGTTTTTGTGGCTTATGACACATCAAATTAATCCAGAAAGATTAAGTTTACAAATTTGGTCCTGAGTTTTTGAGTTGAAAACCAAAAACATTTTAGGCTACATCCACACTTCTCTAGATATATTTAAATATGGTGTATTTATGTAAAAGTGCCCTCTGTTCTGTTATTATCAATTTGAAGCATTATACAAAGGATTGTCATCCACACTAAAACATTGGAAAACACTTAACACCCCTATGCTGCATACAAGTAAATCTGTTCTTGCATGGCACTGCCAAATGACCACTGCAAGAAAGCATTTTGAAGTATTCAAGTATATTGAAACGCCCTTGAAAAAAGGCAAGCTAAAGTATGTACAAACTGATATTAGCAACTCTATCCAACTGGTGAGCAGCCAACATAAGGACGGCACAATGTCATCCAACATCTTGCTTTTAACTGAATAGGTCACAAGACTTCGTTTGAAATAACGAACTTGAGCTTGCAAAAGATGCAGTATGTGAACGGCCCCTTTATTATATTTGACAAAGTCAAAAACAAGTTATTTTGAGTCATTTAACTCAAGTCTGAGTCAAGTCTTGAGTCATGAAAACAAAGCCCCTTTAAGGCAAGTGATTTCACTCAGCGGCCATCTTTGAAATGCCTCTTGAAGTACGCTTGTTTGAATAGGGAACCATCAAATTCTTCAAAATTGTAAGCTTGCCAAGCTTACAATTAAATTTCATATTAGGAATCACCAATAAAATTAAACAACAACTGACTCGTTAGTTTTATTATTAAACTTTCGAATAACACAACATCTGCAGAAACTCACATTTAGTCTGAACCCCTTCCTCTGTTGCCAACTATTTTCAATGAAAAGGCGCTAAGCTCTGCCTGAAAAGTTGCTAAATGTTGCTAGATTACGTCATATGTCAATTTACATATTACTGATGTCGTCACGTTCAATCGTTTCTGTTTGTTTAATAGAATATGCTAAATAAATCGGTATTTGTATTTACACTTTATGTATGCATGTCAATTTAACTAAATTTATTACTGTTTAAATACAGTATATCAGTATAGATGTGCAGTGAATTTGCAGTAATCTCTCAGACGAAATAAACTCAGACAAATTCCGAAAGGGGGTCTGAAAAGTCGCTAAATATATCTGCAAAGTCGCTAAGTTGGCAACACTGACCCCTCCCCCGGAGAATCCTCAGTCTATATATCGATCGCTTATTGGCTCCTATACTAGAGGGCGGGGCTTCATTTGCCATATTGACCATTACACTTTTCCCCATTCAAAAGTATTTGAGTGACCCATCATGTGAATTCTATACTCTTTGGGGGGGATGGGGGGGGTTGGGTTGGGGGACCACGAACTGAAGAGTGGGGGGGGGGGGTATCTGCTAGCAAAGCCGTGGGGCGTGACAGGGCGTGGCCAGATGCGCTGTAATGTTATAGCAGAGAAAGCTAAAATGCCGTCCAAACGCTGCTTTTCCACAGAGCTTGTTCTGTTTCTGTATTTGGGCTTGTTTTCAATGTGTTCAATTGTGGCAATATATAATTAAAGTAAGATATATGAAAAAATAATGTGATTTTTTTTACAAATGAAGCATAAGCACACATTGCTTTGCATCTTATAAACACAACCAAGCCTTTAAAATACACTCTGGGCAACCCCTTTAAGTCTGACTTGAGTCAAGTCATGTAACTTGAGTCTCCCACCTCTGCCAGTAACAACATTTATCAAACTCAAGACCATTTTCAAAAAGCTTTTATTACAGCATCTTAATAAAATGAATTTGTTTGTAAATGTATTCATAGATCATATCATCCTAGATAAAAAAATGGAACTTTATGCAAAAAATGTACATTGCCATCCAGTTTTACGATGACTTTACAATACTTTCCAGAGAATAGTTTTTGAATGCATCTTACATAAAAATTATGATTTCTCAGCTTATGAATGTAAAGTTCCCATAAGCACTTGAACCATTAGATCAGCTCTTGCCATTACAGATTATACAGTATGTCTTATGTGTCATTCATCCTCCCATGTGTGTTCATATATTCACACAACCCCTATTAAGAGGTGTTCAGCAGTTAATGAGACACTTTACAGCTGAAGATATTTACAGCAGTCAGACTGGAGTAGCCTTTGTTAGGTGCCCATCTCAGAGGTACAATGCTTAAGAGATACTGCAGCCAAAATGAAAAACCTTTATGAGTTTGCTTTTTTTTGTTGGACATTTATTTTCCTTCGGCTTAGTCATTTATTAATCAGGGGTCACCACAGCGGAATGAACCACCAACTATTCTGGCATATGTTTCACGCAGCAGATGTCCTTCAAGCCGCAACCCAGTACTGGGAGACACTCATACACTCTCACATTCACACACACTCATACACTACGGCCAATTTTGTTTATCCAATTCACCTATACCGCATGTCTTTGGACTGTAGGGGAAACCAGAGCACCTGGAGGAAACCCACACCAACACAGGGAGAAAATGCAAACTCCACACAGAAACACCAACTGGTCCAGCTGGGACTCGAACCAGCGAAATTCTTGCTGTGAGGCCACAGTGCTAATCACTGGGATACCGTGGCGCCCTCTATTGAACATGAATGTAGTTCAAAATGTAAAATGGTGTAAGATTTCACCCACCAGCCCTATGACAGAATCCAGAGTCGTGGTTGAAGGAATTCTACGTGTATGCCTTTTTGGGCGCTTCTGGAAAAAGCTATTTTACTTTATTAAAATTTATTGACCAATTTCACTTTTGACTCTACGCATAATTTAATCGTACTCCAATTTTGATTAGTCTAAATTTGCCCTTTATGTTTTTTAGCTGATCACATTTTTAGCTGTAATACAATTTAGATTTTGATATTTTCTTGGGTCCGATATTCTGAATTGTACGTTCATCTGAATTGTGCCGCTCAGAGTTTCCCGCCCCGGGTTTGCGTGTCTTCTCACGGACAGTATGTCGACACTCTGAAGTTAGTCAGATGATGCACTCAAATAGACTGGTTGCCAACTGCTCACTCATCCTAAAAGAATAATTGGCTTAGCCAATTCCATGCAACTTGCTAATTTCAGTGATTAGATGATTAAAAGATCTTCATGCTGTCGCGCCAAAATGGCTTCGTACAGTCAAATGCGTCTCTTAATCAAATCTAACTATGCCGAATCATAAAGGTAGTGCATACTCCACTTAATCTACTGGATACAATGAATTTGGAAGACTGCAGAATCAATCAAAAAGGTTAACATTTATTTTCCAGATAAAGGTGTATCTTGCCAGTTACAGAATCAAACAATAAAAGCAAATTCGGAATTAAATGCACAACATCAATGACTCAAAGATAAATCTAAGGATATAGATGGAAGTCCAAATTATACATAGTGTTGAGCTTGAGAGCTCTTCATACGGGCCGGTTTGGATACAGACTTGCTACCCAGAGACATTTCGTCCTTCTCTTTAAATACCTTATGAAAGCAATGAATGGTTATTTTGTCAAAGTTAACTAGTGACTTACAGATTTACTCATCTGTTGGGATTTAATCAAAATTTATCAAAGATAGTGAGCAAAACCTCGATACTAGTCACACCGGAATATTTATCAATACCAGAGGGGAAGGAAAGTTCAGGGAAGAGGGCAAGAGTGTCAAAGTCTACCCTGGGCCTTTTCCTCCAGATTCCAGAGTTGTTTTTGTTTTATTACAGGGCACATTTTAATTCTGAGTAAAATCCATCCCTACAATGGTTACCAGTTCTCAACCTTATTGTGAAAAAAAAAGAAAACTCAAACAGGTTATGACTATTACTACTAAATGATGAATGAACTATTCCTTTAATAAATAAACAACCTTTCCAAAATTACAGTAGGCATCCTGTCTTGACTTATGCACATGCATCATTTGATACATGTCGCTTAAATGTAGCAGTAACTTACCATATAAATAATGTGAAAAGGTATTTAAAAACTCCCACCAGAACAGTCAATGCGGATATAAGACTGTTTGTAGCCCTAACTGGTAATACATCAAGCCAAATGTGAGATGTCATGTTGCGATCAATAATCTCACTCCTATTTCAAGCTATCATCGATCTCTCCATTAGTTTAAACTCACTTGGTGCATTTATAGTGGTGTCACTTTTCCCGCATTTGAACCTCCAGGGAAATCTTCGGAGGTTTACTGTATCAATGTATACAATTAGTACTCTAGAAGAAGATGCGAGCACTCTGCACATTTAGGTGATTGTTTGTTTCTTTATGATGGTTTCAGTCTTACAGTGTTATTCTGGTCACTGGTGTGTTTTCTGTCAGGCAAGTTATTTTGTGTTGTCTTTTTATGCATCCTGATTGTGTGTGTGTTTTTAGGTGGCGTGAGGGTGGTTTGTGAGTACATCGCCCAGCAAGAGGGAGTGGTGCAGGAGGAGCTCACCCTGGTCAACAGAAGCAGACGCGACAGCAGCGTCCGGGTCAGACTACAGGCCAGAGTCATGGGTGAGATACAAACAGACACACACACACACACACAGACACACACACACACTGAAAAATATGGTTCATTGCAAACTATTGAAAACAATTTATATAAACTGAATTTAATCAAACAAATTAATTTGAACATTACTAAATTTAATTTGATTGTTTAAATTCAGCCCATATAAATTGTTTACAACCACTTATCTTTAAAAACTTTGTAAATCCAATGAATAATTTTTTTCAGTGTACAGATGCAAAATCTGCCAATTTAGAAAATGTGGATGAAAGTACTCTATAATGTGAAGTGCCACAGAAACTAGCGTGTTAGGTTTGGTTTAACTTAAAGGAATATGGGTATTTTACTATAAAACATACACTCACCGGCCACTTTATTAGGTACACCTGTACAACTGCTTGTTATCACAAATTTCTAGTCAGCCTATCACATGGCAGCAACTCAGTGCATTTAAACATGTAGACATGGTCAAGATGATCTGCTGCAGTTCAAACCGAGCATCAGAATGGATTTAAAAGTGTCATGGTTGTTGGTCCCAGACGCTCTGGTCTGAGTATTTCAGAAACTGCTGATCTATTGAGATTTTCAAGCACAACCATCTCTAGAGTTTACAGAGAATGGTCAGAAAAAGAGAAAATATCCAGTGAGTGGCAGTTCTGTGGGTGCAAATGCCTTAATGATGCCAGAGGTCAAAGGAAAACGGCCAGACTGGTTCCAGCTGATAGAAACGCAACAGTAACTCTCAGAACCACTAGTGACAACCGAGGAATGCAGAAGAGAATCTCTGAATACACAACATGTCAAACCTTGAGGCGGATGGGCTACAGCAACAGAAGACCACACCGGGTCAAGAAGACCACTACTGTCAACCAAGAACAGGAAACTGGAAACAATTCTCCACACTCACCAAAATTGGACAAAAGAAGATTGGACAAATGTTGCCTGGTCTGATGAGTCTCAATTTCTGCTGCAACATTCGGATGGTAGGGTCAGAATTTGGCATCAACAACATAAACAAGCATGGATCCATCCTGCCTTGTATCAACAGTTCAGGCTGGTGGTGGTGGTGTAATGGTGTGGGGGATATTTTCTTGGCCCACTTTAGGCTCATTAGTACCAATTGAGCATCGTGCCAAAGCCACAGCCTACCTGAGTATTGTTGCTGACCATGTCCATCCCTCTATGACCACAGTGTACCCATCTTCTTATGGCTACTTCCAGCAGGATAATGCGCCATGTCATAAAGCGTGAATCATCTCAGACTGGTTTCTTGAACATGACAATGAGTTCACTGTACTCAAATGGCCTCCACAGTCACCAGACCTCTATCCAATAGAGCACCTTTGGGATGTGGTGGAACGGGAGATTAAAATCTGCAGCAACTGTGTGATGCTATCATGTCAATATGGACCAAAATCTCTAAGGAATATTTCCAGTACCTTGTTGCATTTATGCCACAAAGGATTAAGGCAGTTCTGAAGGCAAAAGGAGGTCCAACTCGGTACTAGTAAGGTGTACCTAATAAAGTGGCCAGTGAGTTTAAGTTAAAAAGTTGAATAATTAGTATTTGTCCTAAACTCAACCCTTAGACATTGAGTTGTATGAATGACTATGTTTGCTAAGATGAACTAATTTCTGGGTTAAACTGGGTTAAAGAATGTAATTCATCTAGAAGAGCTGGCATGAAGGTCAATAAATGAGGAGAGAATTTAATTCTGTATAGAGTATCCTTATGAATCTAATATTATACACCTTGTTTTAGTCTGTTCTGATAATCATGGTACAAAATCCTGTAAAATACTCTGGAAAAAGAGTATCTAATCATTTATTAGGTACTTAAATTCCTCTCATTAATGAATAAGAAACTGAAATTGGATTACAAATATCAAAAATGAAGGCAATATGTGCTCAATTTAATAAATGTCTATTGAAAACTGATCACTAAAACTATAAACACGTCCTACTGTCTTCCACAGAGCGCCACCACGGGACCCCAATGTTACTCGATGGAGTGCGATGTGTTGGTGAAGAAAAACATACAAAATAATATGACAAAGAAGATGTATAGGTGTAAATGATGAGAAGAAACTGAAATGAATGCACGTGTGAATGTACCTCAGACTGTGAACACACTGGACAATCACAGCTTCAACACTGATCACTAATAATATCACTAACCCAGCTTTAGTTTTGAACAGATTATACATATGATGGTATTTTATTATAGTAGAATTATATTGAAAAGCAAAGTAAAGAGAAAAGCAATATGCCAATGGAATAAAGGATACATGTTAGTTCAGCTGTGTGATGTTTGTTAGCCTGAGTGTGATTAATAACTAATTGACTAATAATTATACAGGAACGAAAACAAATCTAGCTTAGATGGTTACTGTGTTGAACTGAGATGCATTTCAAAAACACCTGGCCTGCTTTATTTATGAACTGCATCTCATTATATTAATGCCTGTGGAATGTATAATCGTGTGCATAATGTACACTGTATACTATGCATGATTATATCTAGTTATATGTCATCCTATAGCCGACATACTTTGCTGCCATCAAAATCAATCATCAGTCAATCAAGGGATTTGTTAATAAAATAAAATACTGCACTAAATACTTTGTTGACTGGTTAATTATGTATGGGTGTTGTATTTTAATGCAAGCATGACTTGGCACTTAAGATTACCCTCAAAGGAATAGTTCACCCACAATTTATTTACATTTACTGTTGGCCATCCAAGATGTAGATAGCTTTTTTGCTTCACCAGAACATTAAAGATGATTTTCAGCTGAAACTATTCCTTCTGATTAATTATTAATTAATTAATTAATTAATTAATTAATTAAGTATCTGATTAATGAAACTGTGGTCCTTCTGAAGTAATAATTTTGTGTTGACATTTTATATAAAACATTATGTCTTTATAGTCACTGATTTTCATCTCACAAATCACCATGGAAAATGAAGACTCCTTGAAGTAACATTAGATGAGAGCCTATAGCTTAGTACATTGATAGTACATTTACAGTTTATTTAACTATTTAATTATACTTTTTGTTTAATTATTTGGTATCTATTATTTGCATCTTTAAATTCCATGTGAAATCATTACAATGTTTATTTTGCTAGCGCACATTGTTATTCTTTAGCTAAACAATCTGTGCAAGTGAATCTGTAATTCACTGAAATGTTTTTTTAATGCTTAAAGAACAGAGTACAGAATAATACAAATACAAAAAGAAAAAAGAAAATATAAAAAAAGGGTATAAATAAATATATAAAAATATACAAAAATATATATAAATAAGACAAACAAATATATAAGTATACATACTAAGAAAGGGTAAGGACCTTGTGGGATTACAGGATCTTAAAGGATTCAAGTAAAAAACGGTTTTATAATTTTTTTATTAGTGCTTTGCTTTATGTTGTTCGTATAATGTTCTAATTCTTTTAGTATTACAGGATAAAACGATTTTTGGTTATTGAATTTGCATCTGTGAATATGGCACTTTGTAAATATTATCAAAAGATTAATAACATAAGCTCCCCTTAATCTAAAAATAACATGTTGGTATTCTAAATGGAAATTTAGCAATAATTTGCTGTTTATGAACTTGAAGATCCTGTACCATATTTTCTTTGAGAGTTAAATCTCTAGCTGCTGTTTTGATCTATATCCTGTCTAAACTTGGAAAGAAAATGTTTCACAGGGTAAAATTTATGCAGAATTTTAAATGAACTTTAATCTGCATCTCTTTCTCTGTTGAAGTCAGTTTGACACCTTCAGCTACAATATTTTTAACCACGCCCCCACATTTTAAGAATGGAAAGCTCCGCCCCCTACTCACTATTCCATTTCAGTTGGAATTACATCATCATACTCAGGGGCGGATTTAGCACTGTAAAACCCAAAAAGTTAAGGTAACTCAAACCATTTGAGGAAACCGATTGCAACAAACCATTTAAGTTAATGAGTGCTGTGAACTTAATTCATTTGAGTAAAAGTAATCTGAGCACAGTAAACCCCAATAAATGAAGAAAACTCAAACCAGCTGAGTATTGTAAAACCCAATAAGTTAACTCAAACCGTTTGAGAAAACCGATTGCTACAAACCATTTGAGTTAAAACCTAATCTAAATGAGTTCTGTGAAATTCAATTAAGTTGAAGTATTGAGGTATTTAATTAACTCATTACCTTCAACACTTAAAACTCTTTTCAAACGAGTAGAATTAACTTTTAGTACATTTTGAGTTAACTACACTCATTTCATTTGATAAAGTTACGTTTTACAGTGTGATTTTGGGGCCCTAAGCAATTCCAGCCATAGGACCCATGTCCCGAATTGCACCCTTTCAACTTTAATTGAATATTTATTTATATTGCTGTGTTTTATTATATATCCCTCAATCTCCTTTTCGACATTTTAAATAAATGCAATCTCTACTTTTTATATGATTAGTTTTCTTAAAAAGAATTTACAACAAAATAAATAGTTTTTTTTTGTTATAAATTTGACTTCTGGACTGCTTCATGATGGATATTTTATTTTGTTATATTATTAGTGTTACATAACATTACATTGTTATAATAATATATTTGATTGCATATTAATTTATATTTAATTATGTTAAAATTGTATTTAACTCTCACCATACTAAATATGTTAAAAAATGAAGTTGTATATAGTTTATAGGTATAATTTTTACCTTTAGATATTTATTGGGGGCCACCAGATTTCCTGGGGTCCTAAGCAGCCGCTTACCTTGCTTATTGGTTAAATCCAATTCTGATCATAGTGAAGTAAAAGTCTCAGGTACTTTAAGTTCACACAGACTTTAAATATGATTTGAAGCTGAAGCTGCAGTCCTTGTGATTCATAAAATAAAGTCAGAAGCACAGATAATAATTTTGGTGTGAATTTTGTATCTCAAAGTAGCCTACTTGTAGTCATACATTTTCATCACATGAATCATCGTGAAAAAATGAAATAATAGTTAATTTTCCTTTAAATTAACCAATTTTTTATTTAATTACTGGGTAAAATAAATTAAAATAATAGTTTTTTTTTATTTAATTATTTAACGTTAAACCTTTAACGTTTTCAGAAAGTGCTACCAAAATATTTTGTAAATCCTGGTATTTTTTTGTATTTAAAACATCAAATCTTCACTTTCGCCTCAAAGCAAGAATGTCGCTGGTTCGAGCCCTAGCTGGGTCAGTTGGCACACACATTTCTGTGTGGATTTTGCATGTTCTCCCCATGTTGGCGTAGGTTTCCTCCGGGTGCTCAGATTTCCCCCACAGTCCATAGACATGCGCTATAGAATGAATGAATAAAATATATTGTCCGTATTGTATGAATGAGTATGGATGTTTCCCAGTACTGGGTTGCAGCTGCATAAAACATATGCTGGATAAGTTGGCGGTTCATTCCACTGTGGCGACTTCTGATGAATAAAAGGACTAAGCTGAATGAATGAATGAATCTTCAGCACAATTTGAGTGACATTTTCTGAGGTAAAGCTGCAAATATGACTAACATATAATCAAAATATAGCTCTCACTCATCTCAATTTAATAATATGTATATAAAACTAATATGTTTCTGAGGGTTTTTTTATGGTTTATAGTAGCCTATGTGGTATTACACAATTTTTTGATTAAAGGCTAAATTTGCCTCAAATAAAAAAACAAGCATCATGTGGAGTACCACCTTAGAAACACTAAAGGGTGCTGCTGTCTGCGTTGTTTCAAAACAAACAAACAAACAAACAAACAAACAAACAAACAAACAGAATTGTAAAACTAATATGTACTAAGTTGGCATAAAATGCACTTACAATAGTTTTAATTGACTAAAAAGATGTTGAAAACCATTCTGTCACTTTTGCCCAAATAAAAAAACTCCTAAACAGTATATTCTAACACTGACACTGGCTGCAGTTCTGAATAATACCTTCAGAATGTTTTGACAATATAAGGAAGTGCATACTTGAATAAAATAAAAAACAAAAAACAAAAAAAGGATTAGAAAGGCAGCTCAATCATTTCAGCACTGTTTTTCCCCACAGTTTTTCTTTTTCAAAACAGCTTTTATCTTCTTTGTTTACAATCCTCCGAGGTGCAGTAACACAGTGGCACAAAATTACAGCATTGCATTAAAAAAAAAAAAGAATAAATAAGAATAAACAATTCAAACTCTGTAACATTTGCAAACATATGACACCATACATTTTCTCAAGATTAATCAGTGTCTTCATTATGAAAAGTTAATCAAATGTTACTAATGACATTTATACTTTTTAAGGCAAGGCACACAACATGAAAATTAACTAATATCACCACATTATAGATCCAGTTTATAGATTACATTGAATTGGAAATATATTTTGTATAACAATTCTCTTCAAATTATTTAATGAAAGTCATACATATGTCTACCACAAAAATGTGATTTATGTTCTTGTTTTATGTTTTATTGGGATATTAGAGTGTGAGATGAGAATGTTATGCGAGGAATCTCTTTTTATCGCTCTGTAATTCAGAATATACTGCCAACAGCCAGAAAAAAACAGGCAATTGCTTATAGATAAATCATTTACGCATAATGGATGAGTCCTTTTTTTTAAAATTCCAGCATACAGATATGAATAAAACTGCAAAGATGGCATTTGTAAGTAAGTGCTGCTCTAGTTGAGGTTTATGGCTCAGTGTCAGAAAAAAACAGAAATCTGCCAACAAAAATCGATAAAGTGTGACAAAAGAAACATACGTTGGTAAAACTATTAAAAACCAAAAAGACGCAAATCTCAAAATTAACGTGTATGAAAAACCTTTTGCCTGCAGTGTCTTAACATAAGTATGACCATAAATAAGGGGGTGACCATATATAACTTTAATGTCACAACAAGTACTTTTGTAATGAGGAAATACTATTTCTTTCTATTTAAATGTTCCTCGGTGAACCTGTTTCGCTCTTTTGTTAAGCAGACGGTAAGACACTCTTTACTGGCAAGAATGCAAGACCTTCAGTTTAAGTTCGGTCTGCTGTGTTTGTCTGGAAATCAGCAAAGAGGACTGTTTTCATTGGCTGAGCCGCTGCTGCTCATGCTTCATTTTTGATATGATGTAAAATATAACTGATTAGGTGTTTTCCAGGGATGGTCAGAGCATACAAACATTTTCACTTGCATATTAAATTTAAGCGGCATGCTAAAATGAAATATTAAGATTTTAATATTGTATTTGAAGACTTAATATTATATTTAATCACTTTGCACTTGCTACTTCACTTTAAATGGCTGATTTATGTTGATGAATCTCCTAAGCAGCAACTGTAAAGTTCACAAAAAAATTGCACTTCAAAAAACCTTGCATGTCATGATGGCGCAGTGGGTAGCACAATCTCCTCACAGCAAAAAGGTCGCTGGTTCAAGTTTCCGCTGTGTCAGTGGGCAGTTCTGTGTGGAGTTTGCATGTTTTCCTCGTCTTTTCCCTACAAGACCAGAGACGTGGTATATGTGATATATGAGTAAGCTAAATTGTCTGTAGTGTATATGTGTGAATGAGTGTGTATGGATGTTTCTCATTGATGGGTTGCAGCTGGAAAGGCATCCGCTGCGGAAAACATATGCTGGAGAAGTTGGCGGTTCATTCTGCTGTGGCGACCCCAGATTAATAAGGGGACTAAGCTGAAAAGAAAATGAATGAAAACTTTGTATTTTAAAACCACTCAACCACATTTTAGGTGGTCTTAAAATGAACAAACTTTATAAATGACTATATATTTATAAATAAACTTTAAATAAATAGCTAAAAACATCCTTCATTTAGTGTCCTTTGTCACTTTTCTGAATATGCAATATGTTAAATAAAATAGTGCTTTTATCAATGCAAAAATTAGATTACAGGAAACCTGCATTAGTGAAACAGTACACTGTAAAACCCGAAAAGTTAAGGTAACTCAAACCGTTTGAGGAAACCGATCGCAACAAACCCTTTAAGTCAAAAACTAATCCTAATGAGTACTGTGAACTTAATCCATTTGAGTAAAAAAAGCAATTTCAGCACAGTAAAACCCAATAAATGAATAGAACTCAAACCCACTGAGTACTGTAAAACCCAATAAGTTAAGGCAACTCAAACTGTTTGAGGAAACCGATTGCTGCAAACCATTTGAGTTAAAAAAAAACTAATCTTAATGAGTACTGTGAACTTACAACATTTAAGTTGAAG
>CAIGQZ010032813.1:15308185-15318679 GCA_903798205.1 Danio tinwini
AAATGACTAAAACTGGAGATGTTAGTAGTTTTCAGAAATCATGTTTTTACTTTGTATTAAAGATTTCAATAGCAAAAAAAATCTACATTTATTGAACAAAACTATAACCTCTTTATCTATTACTCTTTTAAAATACAAGACTGTTAAGAGATTGTTGCAGTTTTACTGGCCCCACAATGGAAACAAATGAAGAAATATAGTACTACATTCCAACTCTTAATCTGCATTACATGGTTTTTACAGTGATTAAAGAGATCAAGACAGGACTTTCTGTATTAAATTTGTACAAAATTGATGCTAAAATGAAAGAGAAAGTCAGTTTATTGCTGAAGGGATTGACCAAATATGCCAAATATGATGAAGAAATGTCATGCGTTCTTGTAAAAGTATTTTGTAGTATTTTTTTAAATACAAGATACAGTATTTTATTTTGATGCTTGTTGTGGCTGCTGTGTTTTGTAGTTTATTTTGATACATGTAAAAAAATTGTTATTTGGTATTTTATTTTAAAATACATTTCAATCTATTTTTGCTGCAGCAACAGTGTAGTACAAACACCTCACAGCAAGAAGGTCACTGGTTCAAGCTTCGGCTGGGTCAGTTGCCATTTCTGTGTGGAGTTTGCATGTTCTCCCCGTGTTGGTGTGGGTTTCCACCGATTTCCCCCACAAGTTCAAAAACATGTGGTATAGGTGAACTGGATAAGCTAAATTGTTCGTAGTCTATGTACATAAATGAGTGTGAGATGATGGGTTGCAGCTGGAAGAGCATCCGCTGCGTAAAACATACAGTATGCTGGATAAGTTGGTGGTTCATTCCTCTGTGGCGACCCCTGATTAATAAAGGGACTAAGCTGAAAAGAAAATGAATGAATGAATGAATGAATGAATGAATGTATATTTGCTCATCCCTGATTGGTTATGTTAATCATATATGTCATTTCAAGATGACGCACACAACACAATGCTGTCATTGTTATTAAATCAGCTAAAGGGAGCTTCCCTTTAAAGCGTAAACATCTTACTCAAACCATTTTTTTTGGTTTGTTAGACGAGAAAATTTCGACAAAACATTTTTTATTTACTTGAAAATGTTTCCTCTTAAAAGCAGACACCCCCTTAACTCACTTCTGGGCTCATTTGTGTACACACAGATGCTCAAGCAATATAAAAAAGGCCAATTATTAGTGCACTGTTAAAAAAACCCCGTAAAATTTACGGAAAAATACCGGCAGCTGTGGTTGCCAGGATTTTTCCGTAAAAAAATACGGAAGTTTATAGAACTGTTTAAATTAACGGAAAATAACCGTATTTCACGAACTGATACAAAGTTCAGTTCACAAAAACATAGCTTAGTGCATAAAACGTAAAGTCATTCAATGCACTAATGTGTTCATGTGTGTTTACAATTAACAAACAGATTTTCACTGCAACTACACAGTAACTACACAGTTAAATTTAAACAAAAGAAGAGACAGCATAACATCTGATACTCTTAGTTCATCTTGGCTTTGCACCCAGCTGCTACTATCCTCCACAATGGAGACACAAAAAATGTTTTACAGTATTTTGCTGTTTTTTTCTTGAGTTTAGGGTAAAATACCGGCAGCTGTGGTTGCCAGTAATCTACTGTTTTTAACATTTTATGGTCGTAAATTCAATCTACAGAACTTTTCTGTTAAAAATACATTCCACAGTCTGTATTTTTTATCAAACACATTTAACCCCTTAAATCCCAAAGCAAAATCTTCACTAGTGTCCTCACTACAGAGGGTTGAACACTCAGACAGTGATGAAGTCAATGAGATAATTAAGGATCTAATTAAAGGAGGATTGAGAATTTTTGATGAACAACTGTTGACAAGCAGAATCACTGAAGAAAATAAAACACAAAAAAACACAGCCATAACCGAAGATGAAATCAACTGAGAATAAAACTCTAAATAAAATAATAATTAATAAAAATAAAACAAATTACACAATAAAAATTTCTCATTTCTCAAGATCTCAGCAGAGATCATTAAACAACTCCACAAACATCAGGAGCTTCACTTATTAATGACCTTTGGCTTTATTTCTGTCACATGAACAAAAACTCTTAATGAAATTTCTGTTGCTCATTTGAAGTCACCATGATGGAGGACAGAGTCTGCTTTACTTGGGCTCTTCAACTATTTGTTTTGATACTATACTTTTTATTTTGGCTGCTATAATTAATTGTGTTAATCACACTATTTATATAGCATGAAAAGCTAAACACAATGATAAGTCTGATAAAATTAACTTAACAAAAGCATCCTCACCTGCTCGTACACTCATTGAATATCTTGTTAGTTATAAGGGAGAAATAAAAACCATGTGTAAATGAAACCACTTGACCTACAGCAGCCGATGACTGTTTACCACATCTCAATACACCATTCACAATGAGAATGCTTGATTCATGGCAGAAATTAAAACACACAGACATCAACAATTAATCATTGAATCTCAACAATGGTGACAAATAAAAAATAAAATCAACCCAGAACAATAAAAACACTATCTACTGAAATATTACACACGAAGAACAAGATACAATAAAGGAAAAGAAAGAGATTGTAAGAACTTTAAACTGGATAATATATTCATGCTGCAATGCATGCTGGGATTTTTGTACTATGGTGGCACCCAGCATGCATTGCAGCATGAATGAATTAAGCAGCTTTTTTTTTTTTTTTTTAGAAACCATGGTTGAGGTTCATATCCAGATTCTTGATGTCTGT
Organism: Danio tinwini; assembly: GCA_903798205.1. Taxonomy (NCBI): domain Eukaryota; kingdom Metazoa; phylum Chordata; class Actinopteri; order Cypriniformes; family Danionidae; genus Danio; species Danio tinwini. The sequence continues at coordinate 15,310,950 of CAIGQZ010032813.1, forward strand.
GTGTCATAATGTGGAGCTGGAGATCTCAATGTTTTGTGCATGAAACGAATTAAATTTTAATTTCTCAATTGTTTGTTGAACCGCCATGGGAAACTGTAATATATACCAAACAATTTCAAATAAAACTTTTTTCTATGGCTGAACTTATAAAATACTAGAAATTAATGTAATGATCTCTAATGATCAAGTATACAGTTTCTCATTGCCTTTACTGCTATAACTGATGAGTTATAACAGGTTTTCCCTGTAGATTGTACGGACTTTTACTGTTAAAACCACAGACATTTTTTACAGTGTGGAGTTTAATTTATTAGTCAGACAAGGATCAGTATAGGCTACTATATGTGGCATTTAAAAAGAGCACATATTGTTTATTTATTCTATAGTTAGGCAATGCACTTGTCAGTAAAATAAATAAAATAAAATATAGAATTGAATAAATAACATAAAAGAATAAAATGTTTAATGTATAATAACCATTCATATTTATGTTTTATTATCCTTGATAAGATTTTTTAAAGTAGTCCAGGCTTCTTTTAACACTTCCCATGTGCAGCTTTAGATCTGGGCAATTTTTATTTATGTGTTTTTATGTATTTTTATTTCTTTGTGCTTCCTCGGGTTTCAAAAGAGGTCATTTAATAGAACTAGTGTTTTATCAGCTGTCTTTCTTTCCAAACATGAGTTCAGATGGAGACAGAGAAAATTAGAAAGAGAATTATTTGATGGCATGTCAAGGCAATTGTATGTATATCTTTACTTTCAGTTTGTCTCTATATATAAACCGATCAGACGAGTTTTATTTAAGCATGATTTGTCAATGTCATTTTTGACCTTCACATTTTCTCTGCAAAACTGTTGTGTGTTTAACATCTTTTTGAGTACAGTAAATTCTCAGTTTTACTGTATATTTACTAAATTTCTGCATGCATTCTTTCCGCCCATTTAAGTACAGTGAGTTTCCAATTTCACCTTGTATTTACAAAATTTCTGTGAAATGTCACTGACCTTTGCATCTTTGCATTTACCTTTCAGCAACTAGCACTCTTACAGAATTTATTGTCACATCAAAGCAAACAACAAACAAAAAAACAGATACTTTTGCAGCATTCCACAGCATCTGCCCAGGTCAGAAAGGTCACCGCTATGGCTTTAACGTTCATTTTTTGACATATCAGTCAGTCAAAAGTCCTTTCTGATGTGACAGAGGTGCTGTTTGTTTAGAGCAAAAACAACAACATAAAACACCACAACCTAAAATATGTATAGCACATGCATTAGTAACGCAGTAACTATGTTAAATTAAGTATTTGATTAGACCATCTGTCGAGACAAACTATAAAAATATAAAATTAGAACCAATAAAAATACGGCTGTTGGATAAAAGCAAATCATTTGAGTAGACATTTGTGTATATCACATAAATAGTGGCAAATCCACCTGCAAATATTACCATTCATTTGAATCAACTGATTAATTTGCTTGGATTTGGCAGGGCTGTAAGCATATTTTGAACATTATATTTGATTTACATAAATGTTTAATGATGATTTAAAATGTTTAAAATGATTTACAAAATGATTTAATAATTATTTGCTGCTTGTTCCAACTACTTATTTAAAATGAGCTGAATCATCACAATTCTTGAGTTTTTGGGGGGACAACTTAATTGTTTTATGTTCAATCCACTTAAATTTGTAAAAACAATTACGTTGACTTAATCGATGTGGCGCAGCTATATTTGTAGGAATAGCCAATATTGTACAAATATAGTAAAAATATAGTAAAAAATGCTGAATTCCACACAATTCATTCAAGTTGTCCCAGGATAAATTGATAAATTTAATTGTTTATCTAAATTTAAGTGGATTGAACATAAAACAATAAAGTTGACCCCCCCCAAAAAACTATGAATTGTGTTGTTTCGACTCTTTTTAAATAACTGAATGTATGCATCAAAATTATACATTTTGTTTTGTCTAAAAATCCTTAGAATATTCTTAAATCATGTTCCATGAAGATATCTGGTAAATTTCCAAAAACAAAAAATACAAACTTCATTTTAGATTACACTGTTAAAAATATATATGAATAATTAGTCATGACAGCATTTTAGTTTTTAGTTCATTGTAACTTAATAAACTAAGTTAAGCATGTTCTAACTTAATTTTATAAAACACACAAGCTGTTTTAAGTCACTTTAACATAATATATGTTGAATGGACTCATAAGGTCCTTAAAAATGTAAGGCAACCAGGATTTTACAGTGTAGTAATAAGCATTGATAAGAATTCAATTTCTACAACTTTAAAGACCTTTTTTCAATGTTTAAATGTTTTGAACACTCACATTGCAGATATTCTCTGGTAAATGTTGTCCTATCCCAACAAACCATAATTCGTTCATTCATTCATTCATGCATTCATTTTACTTTCGGCTTAGTCCCTTTATTATTGAGGGGTCGCCACAACGGAATGAACCGACAACTGATCCAGCATATGTTTTATGCAGCCGATGCTCTTCCAGCCACAACCCAACACTGGGAGACACCCACACACTCTTGCATTCACACACATATATTACGGCCAATTTACCTTATTCAATTCACCTGTACTGCATGTCTTTGGGGGAAACCCGGAGGAAACTTTGACCATATTTGGAACAGTTGTGAATATCAATGAGCTCTGCTCTTTTGTTTCCTGTTTATGTCTGTGCCTGAAGCTCTCTCTCTCACACACACACATAGACATACACACGCATTCAGAAATACACACATGCAAAAAAACACATTTAACCAAACTGAATAGGTTCCTTGTTAAATGGCAACCATTTCAACTGAAGTAGTGGAGATGTCACCAGGGTAAGCTACTGTAGTTTGCTCCTGTGTTGTGGATGAAATATAGGCTAAACTATAACTATACTAAAACAAAAGTGGCCGAAAGAGATATATTTAGAGTTGTATTTTGTGTTTAATATAAAACTAAACACATGCAGAAATGAATATCAACCTCTGTATAAGCAAATGTTCTTTTTAACTTTATTGGCATCCTTTTACTCCAAAATAAATAAATAAATAAATAAAATACAGTACAGAAACATTGTAGCAAATCAAACTTCAACCAAGTGCATATCAATGCCCTGGTGTTGATTGTCAGAGTTGGTGTTTTGTACAACACAGGCTCAATCTGAAAACGTAGGCCTATATACATTTCTGGAGATCATGAAATATGTAGCTAGTACGTATGGCTGAATTTTGTCTTTAAAACAAACGCTATGGGGTGGTATGATGCCATTCCTTTTAACGCTTACCAGCTGACCACTTACCTCCATATAGACAGCTTTCCCGCTGTTAACAGTTTGTCCAGTTAGCTCTTCATGTACGTTGGCAGATTTGAGATGCAGAAAATGAGTTGACAGGGTTTGTGTCTGGCGAAGAGCAGTTCCAGAAAGCGGGTAAGACAAAAACAGAAGACAAAAAATTATATAAACAAGTAAATAACGAGGAGAATGTGGTAAAATCTGAAAGAGTGTGGAGAGTGCACTGGTGGTGGTGTGGAGAGACCCCCCCCCTCATGATTGTGAAGCGCTTTGGGTGTATGGCCATTCGCGATAAATGCGCTATATAAATACACACTACTTATTTACTTCCTCGCGAGAGAAATTTGAGATTTAAAAAACAAAGTGGCTTCTGGTCGATTCGCGAAAACAAAAACTGCAAAAACCATAGCTCCTGGGATGCATTTGGTGCTCTCCAGAAATGTATACAGCGGTACATCATCAGAATAAGCCTGGGTTGGTTTTGTTCCAATTGGCCCATTTTTCACTAGGATACTACATCATTTGGATTTACTTGAGAATGAGGAAACAATGGTGTTTGAGGATCACAGTGTGCCATTTTAATGTACTGAACTTATAATTTAGCTAGGTCAGGGATGGGCAAACTTGATTCTGGAGGGCCAAGTTTGCTTGGGCCAAGTGCTCAAGTTTGCGACGCAGTTTGCAAATGTTTGGTGCAACGATGGATTTGGTAAACGCCAAATCAACGCCAGACCAGTTTCATTTAAGCTTGATTTCTCAGTGTCATTTCTGACTATCTCAACATTCTCTCGCAAAAACTGTTGTGTGTTTAACATCTCTTTGATCACAGCAAATTGCCAATTTCACCTTGTATTTAGTAAATTTCTGTGAATTAGCACTGACCTTTACACAGCACAGAATGTATTGTCACATCAAAGAAACGACAGAAAAGAAATGCATTTATGCAGCATTCCACAGTATCTGCCCAGGTCAGAAAGGTCGCCGCTATGGCTTTGACATTCATTTTTAGACATATCGATCAGTCAAAGGTTCTCTCTGATGTGACAGAGGTGACAAGACTGCTGTTTGTTTAGAGCAAAACAACAATAAAAAACAGGATAGCCTAAATATCTATAGCACAAGCATTAGTAACTACGCTGTAATTCTTACTGAATTACTCATTTGAATCATTTGTCATGATGGCTTAATCGACAAACCCCCTTTTTAAGTAAACAATTTGGTCATTTATCCTGTCTTTAAATAGTGATGAATTCATTTTAATTATCTGATTTGGCAACGCCGTATCCATGTCTTGACCATTATGAACAACTGAACTTTAACTCTGAAAACTTGACTAAAGCAGTTTCAGTTTACTAGAAATTCTATGTTAAGCTGCTTTGACATAATCTGCATCGTAAAAATACAATAGAAATAAAGATTAATTGAATTATGTTTTATTTTAAGTGTTAAATTTGACAATTTTAGGTAAATAATTCATCTGATTTAAGCAAAACGACAAAATAATTCCTCGTAATCTGCATTTTTGAATTATAGGCTACATTAATTCATTCATTATTTTTTTTTTCTTTTTGGCTTAGTCTCTTCATTAATCAGGGGTCGCTCCAGCATAATGAACCACCAACTTTTCCAGCATATGTTTTACGCAGCAGATGCCCTTCCAACCGCAACCCAACACTGTGAAACACCCATACACTCTTGCATCCACACACATACACTATGGACAATTTTAGCTTATTCAATTCACCTATAGCACATGTCTTTGGACTTGTGAGGGTAATCAGAGCACCCGGAGGAAACCCAAGAGAACACGGGGATAAAGTGCAAACTTCACACAGAAATACCAACTGACCCAGCCAGGGCTTGAACCAGCGACCTTCTTGCTGTGAGGCAATCGTGCTACCCACTGCGCCACCGTGACACCCTACATGAATTCAGAAGGTTAAATTGTTTTCATGAACAAATCCTGTCTGGGTCAGTTGGCATTTTTGCAACACAGGTTCATTGGGAAAACGTAGCCCTATATACATTTCTGGAGATCATGAATTATTACAAGCGTATGGCCACATTTCACCTTTAAAACGAACACTACAGGGCGGTATAACGCCGTTCCTATGGGCGCTTACCAGCTGACCGCTTGTCGGTGGGCTTGAGATGCACAGCAGAGTTGACCGCGACAACGGGGTTCAAGTCCAGCGAAGAAGGGATCCAGAAAGCTGGTAAGACAAAAACAAGCCAAAAAATAAAATAAACAAGTAAATAACAGGGTGAGAATGTGGTAAAATCTGAAAACGTGGTAAAAATCAGGCCGGAGCTTTTCTTTTTCTGGATTGCTTTTAAAACACTGCGGTTGGTTTTAGGGAAGGGTGTAGGCATGTCAAACTGTGCTTTTTAAAACACTATTGGTTGGGTTTAGGGATAGGGTAGGGTGGGGGTATCAGTCAGTTGGTCAGTCAGTCAGTCAGTTGACAGCGGCCTCTGGTGGATTTACATGAGAACAGCTGGTGCCAATGGCACTCCCGAGAGAAATTTGAGATCTGAAAAAGCGTACACAGTGGCCTCTGGTGTATCTATAAAAAACAAAAACTGCAAAAAAAATTACCTCTTGAGATGTATTTTGGTTTCTCCAGAAATGTATATAGGGGTATGTAATCAGAATAAGCCAGGGTTGCCAAAGACATGTGGTATAGGTGAATGAATGAGAGTGTATGGGCAATTCCCAGCACTGGGTTGGCAGTTCATTCTGCTGTGGCTACCCTAGATGAATAAAGGGACTAAACCAATTTTAGCTGTTATTTTGACACTGATAATGAGACCTGCCACCTGCATCATTTATGCTCCTCAATGTTTAGGGCAGTTAAAGCATTATGTTAAATGTGACCTTTTGTAAACAACAGCTAATGAAATAAGTAAACAAGGTAACATTATCCAGTTGAAAAATAAAGACATAAAATGAAGGAGAGCAATTGTGGCAATCTGCAATCCACATTGCTGGCATGAAATCTACATCGACTGTGAAGAGCTGCTATTGTATTTACACATGCCTTTTCAAGAGCAAGATTAAATCACAAGCTCAAAATACTTTTGGTTTGAACCTTTGTAATGCACTATTGCTTAATACCTTTTAGAAGTTTTCAGTTAGTAAAATATTTAGAAAACACCTGTTTTTTTTTTAAAATCTGTAATATAACACTTTATCACTCTCTCTCTATATAATATATAACTATATCACTCTGCTCAAATGTTGTTTGGTCCCCCTCTCTCTCTCATTAGAGCTTGAAATCTTTGTGAAGCAAAATTGTTGAGACTTTTATTTCAGTATCAGCATGTTGGCTCAGTGGTTAGAACTGTTACCTCACAGCAAGAAGGTCGCTGGTTCGAGTTCCGGCTGGGCCAGTTGGCGTTTCTGTGTGGAGTTTGCATGTTCTCCCCTGGTTTTCTCCACAGTCCAAAGACATGCGGTATAGGTGAATTGGGTAAACAAAATCGACCATAGTGTAGGTGTGTGTGTGAATGCGGGAGTGTATGGGTGTTTCCCAGTATTGGGTTGTGGCTGGAAGGACATCCGATGCGTAAATTATATGGTGGAATAGTTGGCATAGTTGGTGACCTCTGATAAATCAGAGACTTCAAATGACTTTTCTCCCCACATGCTCCCCAATGTTTACGACAGTTAAAGCATTATGTTAAATGTTACTTTTTGTAAACGACATCTAATGAAATAAGTAAATAAGGTAACATCATCCAGTTGAAAAATAAAGACTCCCATAAATCATAAAAAATTTCACACCCCCATAAATCATAAAGACAAAGCAAAAATTAGGTTTCATGACATTATTGTATATCTATTACAATCAGCATAGGCTCATTCTGAAAACCTATCTCTATATACATTTCTGAAGATAGCATGAATTATGTAGCCAGAAGTACATATGTCTGCATTTCGTCTGTAAAACAAAAGCTTTGGGGCAGTATGACACCGTTCCTTTTCACGCTTACCAGCTGACTGCTTACCTTCGTATGGACGGCTTTCCCGTTGTTACCAGATTGTCCAGTGGCTTGCAGCATACGTCGGCAGACTTGAGATGCAGAAAGGAGTTGACCATGTCGATGGGGTTCAGAGAAAAATGGTTCCAGAAAGCAGGTAAAACAAACTCCAAAAAAATTAAATAAACAAGTAAATAACAAATACAATAATAATATTCATCACTAATAACTGAACTTCAACAATACAGTATTTAATAAGCACCAAACACTAAATCAGACCACAGTAATAATTCAAAAAATTCAGCTTTAAATGTTATTTATATTTCATTTACTTACGTGTGTGCGTAAAAGTTCAATAAGACAACTGCACAAACATGTGATTGTGTGTGTGTGTGTGTGTGTGTGTGTGTGTGTGTGTGTGTGTGTGT
>CAIGQZ010032813.1:15329964-15353070 GCA_903798205.1 Danio tinwini
ATAATAATAATAATAATAATAATAATAATAATAATAATAATAATAATTATTATTATTATTATTATTATTATAATGGGGTGACGCAGTGGCGCAGTAAGTTGTGCTGTCGCCTCACAGCAAGAAGGTCGCTGGTTTGAGCTTTGGCTGGGTCAGCTGGTGTTTCTCTGTGGAGTTTGCATATTCTCCCTGCATTCACATGTTTTGCGGTTTGCCCCACTGTCCAAAGACATGCAGTACAGGTGAATTGGGTAGGCTAAATTGTCCGTAGTGTATGAGTGTGAATAAGTGTGTGTGGATGTTTCCCAGAGATGGTTTGCAGCTGGAAGGGCATCGGCTGCGTAAAACATGAGTTGGCCGTTCATTCTGCTGTGGCGACCCCATATTCATAAACAGACTAAGCCAAAATGAATGAATAAAAGAATATTTTAATAATTATTGTAATAATTTTTTTTCTGCAAGAAGCATCCAGTTTAATATTATGTTCATACAAAAATGCAATATCTGCCATCATTTACTCATCCTCCACTTGAACACAAAGGGAGATATTCTGAAGAATGTTGGGGTAAAACATCCATTGACTTCCATGGTATTTGTGTTCCTACATCAGATTTTAATGGCTGCTTTTCTTCCCAACATTCTTCACTATATCTTGTTATTACAGAAAAAGTTTAATTCATTTAAGTTTAGAATCACTTGAGTGTGAGTAAATGGTGAGGAATTTTCAGTTTTTGGGTCAACTATTGCTTTAATGAATAAAAGTTGTATACTGTAGCTTTAAGGTTAATCACTCTGTTTTCATTCATTGAAAATGTGAATTAATTGTAATTTTTTAATCTTTCAGGAGAGGAGCACTTGTTATTTCCAGACAATACTGGTACCCCTTTTTGGAAATATGTAAGGAATCAATATTTCAGTAACACTCTAGATTTTATTAAACCACTCGATGACAGATTTCCTCCCATTTTTCTGATATCTTAATCCAAATAAATGTATTCATTTATTTATTTTGCAGCCCTTAAAAAATCGAATCCCATATCCCCTGCTGTCACATTTGCCACAACACCAACAGACTCATATTCAACACAGACCTTCAACTCGTTACCAGCAACAACTACGATGCCCATTTCCCCAGAAACTGCTTCAGAGGAATCAACAACCAAAACAACAAACTCTACCATTTCAACAGAGCCCCTAACAACTACTATTCAAGCACATTCAAGCAAACAGAAGACTCCAGATGTAAAAACAGAAACCACAACAGATTCACAAACTTCAGTTCTGCTAGAAACAATCACCACCCAAAAAACAGCAATCAACTCATCAACCGTCAACTCAAGACAACCAAAAATCCTTACACAACCTAGTAGCACAAATGCACAAGGTCTAGAAACAGAAACCACCATTTCATCTACAGATCAACCAGTCACATCAGCTACAATGAGTACAACAACTGAAGTAGCATCCAGAACTGCATCACTGGCTTCCACTACACTTTTACAGTCTACAGTGGAGGCAGGATCAACAGAGGCGAATGTGATACTCGAAACAGGTTTGACAAAATAAGTTCTGACTATAGATATCAGTCCATAAGGATGCACTCAGTCACACTAGGCTATCCAAACCATGCCCCTGCGCGTTTCAGTGTGCCAGAGCCCAAAACTGAAAACGCAACGTCACTTTTAAGGCACTGTTTCATATGGATTTATTAGCCATTCTTACTTAAATATCCCCCACACCATTACACATTACACCATTAAACAGGTGTACCTAATAAAGTGGCCGGTTAGTGTAGAATAGAATAACCACAACAAAATTCAAATAGCCTCATTTACAAAAGTATGGTTCAATACCAATTTATTATTTTCTTTAAAATTATATAATATTTTTATGTGGGCATAAACAAGTTAAAGATCCTTGAACATGTCTCTCTCTTTTTGGGGTTCGATCTTTATAAGTGGATAGTTTCGTTCTTCAAAATTCATCCGAGAGTCATAGCAACAGGTCTTGAAACGTTCTCAGGAGCAAGCCTGTTTCATATAATCATGTAATTTCAAGCAAAGGTAATACTGTTATGCCTTATGCCACAGGATTACTGTAAGAAACTTGAATACTAACCTAAAAAAAATAATCTGCTTCAAAAGTAAAACTAAATAAATTGCTAAATACTCTTGACACATAAAAGTGTAAAGCCTGCAGCCAACAACAAATATTGAAAGTTTTTGCGTATCATATTTAATAAACTGTTTACTACAATTTGTTAAATGCTACTGTGCATAACCAAATTAGCCAGAAATCAGTTATCAAGATTAAAAGATCCAGGATCAGTCAAATCATCTTAGATTGTTTAAGCGAGGTATGAAGAATAAAACCCAACCACTTACATAGCTGGAGTTTAATGCTATAGGGATTTGTTAAAAATGAAACATGCTGCATCCGAAATCGCCTATTACTCAGTCGGTACTGCACATGAATTTAAATGTACTACTCAACCTTTAGAAAAGTACGTAGTATGTATGACGAGTAGTATGAATGCAGTAGTATGAGTAGTATGAATGTAACTCGGACGTACTACTTCCGCCATTTTGTCATCATCACGTGACCTACCTGCATCAGTTGCGTCGCTTTACTCCCATTCATGAATTCTCTCGTGGTGCATCATAGGAAAGCATAGCATCCATTGGATGCGCACTTCAGAATGTCACCGGAAGTGGTAGGTCATCCGCATACCGATTTTTTAATTCTATGAATTTGAACATACTCGGCTTGCATACTGTTTTTAGCATACTATATAGTATGGAAGTATGCAATTTCGGATGAAGCAACAGTTTTCTCTTCATTTCTCTTATCTTCTATGATGTGCAACACAAACACCTATACAGTAAATGCAGTTCAATGAATACAATTATGAAGAAGCATAATTCACCAAAGAATTGATTTTTTGAATTTAGTTTTGTTACACTAAATAATAAAAATGTCATTACTGTACACAAACTCTATTCTCTTTTGACTTACCTTTAGGAACAATGTCAACACTTCAGCCTGTACAGACAGTATCTACAGAAGAGCCAGTGACAACCAAAACAGTACAATCTGCAGCAATGTCAACACAATCCAAAACTCAAGACACAACAGAGCAATTACAACCTAAAACAGATTTAATAACACAAAGTGAAACAGTGTCTGTGTCAGAAACAGAATCACCACCAACAATTTCATCAGCATCTAGTGCTACTCTTACATCTGTAGAGTTAGCAAGTGCAACTACTTCACCATCAACAGGAGCAACGTCGGCATTTCCAGAAAGTGCACTGAGCACATCAGCAACTGTTAGCAATGAACCAGAAACAACTAAAACAACACTAGCTGAGGTTACATCTCCTCTATCACATTCTGTGGGAATAGATACACTGACAACAACAATAACAACAGGTCTAGCAAAGTCTAGTACTGCACCCACAGCTTCATCTATAATACTGGAAGAATCTTCAACAACAAGTGAAACTACTGCATCCACGGAAGGATGGATATCAGCATTGTCATCAACATTCACAAAAGAAGATACAATAACAACAACACTCCCAATCGGGTCTACTACTGTTAACAAAAATTCAACAATGGTACCTGTGACATCAGAATTACCAAAAAGTCCAGAAACTGCTAAAACAACACTAGCTGAGATTTCTTCTACCGTATTACAAGTAGATACATTAATGACGACAGGAAACCTAGCAGACTCCACCACTTCGCCCAAAGCTTCATCTATGATACCAGTAACATCTCAAGTCACAACTGAGCCTTTAACAGCCCAAAATGAAACTACAATGTTAATGTCAACGACGCCAGTATCAGATGCTCATGCCTCAGATATCTCCACTACTGTCAAAACAATGACACAAGATGACACAGCTTCTACATCAACCGGTCAAACCACATTAACAACAACTTTTAGAACAGAATCAACTATTTTTCCAAGCACATCAGCTCCAATAACAGAGGCATCACCCCCTTCAATAAGAACAGACACAAGTATATCCAGTTATACAGAATCATCTACAGAAACCACTGCAGCTACATCAGGAACAAGCACAGCATCAACTGTAAGAAATTATACAGAAACAACCATGATTACTTCAACACAAGACACAGTGACAACAAAACCTAGCCAACAAGAGTCTACTACTCCACATCAAGCATCAACCCTGGTGCTGGTGACATCAGCATTGCCAGTGAGTGCATTGGGCACATCTACAGGAGAAACTGTTAGCAATCAGGTAGAAACAACTAAAACAACACTAGCTGAGGTTTCATCTCCTGCATCACAATCTGTGGGAGTAGATACATTGACAACAACAATAACAACTGACTTAGTAGAATCTTCATCTGCATCCACAGCTTCAACATTGATATCAGAAACATCTCAAGTCACAAGTGAACCTTCAACAGCCCAAAAAGAAACTACAACATCAGTGTCAATGATGCCACCAACAATGAACCAAATGTCAGAAATCTCAACCACTTTCAAAACAGTAACACAAGATCTTACAACACAAGCACAAGGTTCTTCATCAACAGGACAAACTATATTAATATCACCTTTTACAACAGAATCAACCATTTCTTCCAGCACAACAGCACCAATAACAAAGGTATCATTCTCGCCAAGTACAAGTGAAACTACTGCAGCCTCAGAAGGAGCTGCTTCAGCATTACCATCAACTCCCTCAGAAACAAGCACAGCATCAACTGTTAGAAATTATCCTGAAACAACCGGGATTACTTCAACTCAAGATACAGTTACAACAAAAACTAGCCAACAAGAGTCTACTACTCCACTCCAAGCATCAACCCTGGTGATAGTGACATCAGCATTGCCAGTGAGTGCACTGGACACATCTACAGAAGAAACTGTTAGCAATCAAGTAGAAACAACTAAGACAACACTACCTGAGGTTTCATCTCCTGCATCACAATCTGTGGGGGTAGATACATTGACAACAACAATAACAACCAACCTAGTAGAATCTTCAACTGCATCCACAGCTTCAACATTAATATCAGAAACATCTCAAGTCACAAGTGAACCTTCAACAGCCCAAAAAGAAACTACAACATTAATGCCAGTGATTCCAGTAACAATGGATCATACCTCAGAAGTCTCCACCACTGTCAAAACAATGACTCAATATGAAACAGGTTCTACATCAACAGGTCAAACCACATTAACATCAACTTTTACAACAGAATTAGCTAGTTATCCTAGCACAGCAGCTCCAGTAACAGAGGCATCATCACCTTCAATAACAACACACACAAGTACATCTAAAACTACAGAATCATCAACAGAAACCACTGCAGCTGCATTAGGGATAAGCACAGCATCAACTGTTAGAAATGATGTAGAAACAAATGGGATTACTTCAACACAAGATACAGTTACAACAAAAACTAGCCAAGTAGAGTCTACTACTCCACTCCAAGCATCAACCCTGGTACTGGTGACATCAGCATTGCCAGTAAGTGCACTGGGCACATCTACAGGAGAAACTGTTAGCAATCAAGTGGAAACAACTAAGACAACACTAGCTGAGTTTTCATCTCATGTGTCACCATCTGTGGAAGTAGAAACATTGACAACAACAATAACAACCAACCTAGTAGAATCTTCTACTGCATCTACAGCTTCAACAATGGTATCAGAAACATCTCAAGTCACAACCGAACCTTCAACAGCCCAAAAAGAAACTACAACATCAATGCCAGTAACAATGAATTACATCTCAGAAGTCTTCACCACTGTCAAAACAGCGACACAAGCCGAAACAGGTTCTACATCAACAGGTCAAACCATATTAACATCAACTTTTACAACAGAATCAACTGTTTCTACCAGCACAGCAGCTCCAATAACAGAGACATCATTATCTTCAGTAACAACACACACAAGTACATCCAGTAATATAGAATCATTCACAACTTCATCAGAAACAAGCACAGCATCAACTGTAAGAAATGACCCAGAAACAGCCAGCACAACTACAACGCAAGATATACTTACAACAAAAACTAGCCAAGTAGAGTCTACTACTACACTCCAAGCATCAACCCTGGTGCTGGTGACATCAGCATTGCCAGTAAGTGCACTGGGCACATCTACAAGAGAAACTGTTAGCAATCAGGTAGAAACAACTAAAACAACACTAGCTGAGGTTTCATCTCCTTCATTACAATCTGTGGGAGTAGATACATTGAAAACAACAATAACAACCAACCTAGTAGAATCTTCAACCGCATTTACAGCTTCAACATTGATATCAGAAACATCTCAAGTCACAACCGAACCTTCAACAGCCCAAAAAGACACTACAATATTATTGCCAGTAACATCAGATTACACATCAGAAGTCTCCACCACTGTCAAAACAGTGACACAAGCTGAAACAGGTTCTACATCAACAGGTCAAACTATATTAACATCAACTTTTACAACAAAATCAGCAATTTCTCCCAGCACAGCAGCTCCAGTAACAGAGGCATCATCCTCTTCAATAACAACAGACACGAGTACATCCAGAACTACAGAATCATCTACAGAAACCACTGCAGCTACATCAGGAATAAGCACAGCATCAACTGTTAGAAATGATACACAAACAACCGGGATTACTTCAATACAAGATACAGTTACAACAAAAACTAGCCAACAAGAGTCTACTACTACACTTCAAGCATCAACCCTGGTGCTGGTGACATCAGCATTGCCAGTAAGTGCACTGGGCACATCTACAGGAGAAACTGTTAGCAATCAGGTAGAAACAACTAAAACAACACTAGCTGAGGTTTCATCCCCTGCATCACAATCTGTGGGAGTAGATACATTGACAACAACATCAACCAACCTAGTAGAATCTTCAACTGCATCCACAGCTTCAACATTGAGATCAGAAACATCTCAAGTCACAACCGAACCTTCAACAGCCCAAAAAGACACTACAAAATTATTGCCAGTAACAATGGATTACACTTCAGAAGTCTCCACCACTGTCAAAACAGTGACACAAGCTGAAACAGATTCTTCATCAACAGGTCAAACCATATTATCATCAACTTTTACAACAGAATCAGCTAGTTATCCTAGCACAGCAGCTCCAGTAACAGAGGCATCATCACCTTTAATAACAACAGACACGAGTACATCCAGTAATACAGAATCATCTACAGAAACCACTGCAGCTACATCAGGAACAAGCACAGCATCAACTGTTAGAAATGATACACAAACAACCGGGATTACTTCGACACAAGATACAGTTACAACAAAAACTAGCCAACAAGAGTCTACTACTCCACTCCAAGCATCAACCCTGGTGCTGGTGACATCAACATTGCCAGTGAGTGCACTGGGCACATCTACAGGAGAAACTGTTAGCAATCAAGTGGAAACAACTAAGACAACACTAGCTGAGGTTTCATCTCCTGCATTACAATCTGCGGGAGTAGATACATTCACAACCACAATAACAACCAACCTGGTAGAATCTTCAACTGCATCCACAACTTCATCATTATTATTAGAAACATCTCAAGTCACAACCGAACCTTCAACATCCCAAAAAGAAACTATAACATTATTGCCAGTAACAATGAATTACACCTCAGAAGTTCCCACCACTGTCAAAACAGTGACACAAGCTAAAACAGGTTCTACATCAACAGGTCAAACCATATTATCATCAACTTTTACAACAGAATCAGCTAGTTATCCTAGCACAGCAGCTCCGGTAACAGAGGCATCATCGCCTTTAATAACAACAGACATGAGTACATCCAAAACTACAGAATCATCTACAGAAACCACTACAGCTACATCAGGAACAAGCACAGCATTAACTGTTAGAAATGATACACAAACAACCGGGATTACTTCAACACAAGACACAGTGACAACAAAACCTAGCCAACAAGAGTCTACTACTCCACTCCAAGCATCAACCCTGGTACTGGTGACATCAGCATTGCCAGTGAGTCCACTGGGCACATCTACAGGAGAAACTGTTAGCAATCAAGTGGAAACAACTAAAACAACACTAGCTGAGGTTTCATCTCCTGCCTTACAATCTGTGGGAGTAGATACATTGAAAACAACAATAACAACCAACTTAGTAGAATCTTCAACTGCATCCACAGCTTCGACATTGATATCAGAAACATCTCAGGTCACAACAGAACCTTCAACAGCCCAAAAAGAAACTACAACATTAATGCCAGTAACAATGGATTACACCTCAGAAGTTCCCACCACTGTCAACACAGTGACACAAGCTGAAACACGTTCTACATCTACAGGAGAAACTGTTAGCAATCAGGTAGAAACAACTAAAACAACACTAGCTGAGGTTTCATCCCCTGCATCACAATCTGTGGGAGTAGATACATTGACAACAACAATATCAACCAACCTAGTAGAATCTTCAACTGCATCCACAGCTTCAACATTGAGATCAGAAACATCTCAAGTCACAACCGAACCTTCAACAGCCCAAAAAGACACTACAATATTATTGCCAGTAACAATGGATTACACTTCAGAAGTCTCCACCACTGTCAAAACAGTGACACAAGCTGAAACAGACTCTACATCAACAGGTCAAACCATATTATCATCAACTTTTACAACAGAATCAGCTAGTTATCCTAGCACAGCAGCTCCAGTAACAGAGGCATCATCACCTTTAATAACAACAGACACGAGTACATCCAGTAATACAGAATCATCTACAGAAACCACTGCAGCTACATCTGGAACAAGTAAAGCATCAACTGTTAGAAATGATACACAAACAACCGGGATTACTTCAACACAAGATACAGTTACAACAAAAACTAGCCAACAGGAGTCTACTACTCCACTCCAAGCATCAACCCTGGTACTGGTGACATCAGCATTGCCAGTGAGTGCACTGGGCACATCTACAGGAGAAACTGTTAGCAATCAAGTGGAAACAACTAAAACAACACTAGCTGAGGTTTCATCTCCTGCATTACAATCTGTCGGAGTAGATACATTGACAACAACATCAGGCCTAGCAGAGTCTTCTACTGCATCCAAAGCTTCAAAATTGATATCAAAAACATCTCAAGTCACAACCGAAACTTTAACAGTCCAAAAAGAAACTACAACATTATTGCCAGTAACAACTGCTCATGCCACAGAAAGCTCCACCACTGTCAAAACAGTAACACAAGGCGAAATAGGTTCTACATCAACAGGTCAAACCAAATTAACATCAACTTTAACAACAGAATCAACTATTTCTCCCATCACAACAGCACAAATAACAGAGGCATCATCACCTTCAAGTACATCTTCTACTACTGCAGCCTCAGCAGGAGTGGCTTCAGCATTGCCATCAACTGCATCAGGAACAAGTACAGCATCAACTGTTAGAAATGAACTAGAAACAACTAGGATAAATACAACACAAGATGCAGTAACAACAAAAACAAGACTGCCAGAATCTTCTACTGCACCAACTTCAACTTCAAACTCACCAACAACTGGAGTCACAAATGAACCTTTAACAGCCCAAAAAGAAACAACAACATTAATGCCTGTGACACCTGTAACAACAGCTTATACCTCAGAGGTCACTATCACTGTCAAAACAGTGACACAAAATCCTACAACACAAGTTAAAACAGGTTCTCCATCAACAGGACAAACAACGTCTCCAAGCACAGCAACACTAATAACAGAGACATCATCACATTTAACTCAAGCAGACGTAAAGACAACAATTGCAGGAACATCCAAAAATACCAAATCATCCACAGAGGACACAACGATAAGTCAAACCATTGCAGCAGCATCAGCATCGCCAGCAACTCTGCTGGACACAACTACATCAACAACTGCTAGCAACAACAGTAAAGCCACCAAGACAACACTTGCTGAGCTTTCATCTACATTGAAAACAACAACATCAGACATAGCAGAGTCAACCACAGCACTCGCATCTTCAGCCTTGAAACCAGAAACATCTCAAATCATCTCAACTGAACCTTCATCAACCCACAGAGAAACTACAACATTAATGTCAACGATACCAGTATCAAATGCTCATGTGCCAGTAGTCTCCACCACTGTCAAAACAGTGACAGAAGATCTTACAACACAAGCTGAAACAGCTTCTTCATCGACAAGTCAAACTACGTTAACATCTCAATTTACACCAAAATCAAGTACTTCTCCCAGCACAGCAGCACCGATAACAGAGACATCATCATCTTCAAGAACAGCAGGTAAAGAAACTACAACAGTCACATCCAGAACTACAGAATCATCAACAGAAACCACAACATTGTTGGTACCAACAACAAGAGGAACTGTAGCACCCTCAGCAGGAGTGGAATCGGCATTACCATCATCTGCATCAGGGACCAGCACAGCATCAACAGTTAGAAATATAACTGTTACAAAAACAAGCCAAGCTAAATCTACTACTCCACCCAAAGCTTCAACTACTGTATCTACTTCAACTGCTTCGTCTTCTGTATTACAATCTGTGACAACTGATACATTGACGACAGCTTCAACCTCGAAACAGAACACATCTCAAGCCACAACTGAAACTTCACAAGGTACAACATTTACACCAGTAACAATGTCTCACACCACAGTAGTCTCCTCCACTGTAACAACAAGGACACAAGAGCCTACTAATCAAACACGTCAAACTACAATAAAATCTAATCTTACAGCAGAAACAACTATTTCTTCAAGCAAAACAACACCAATAACAGAGGCATCATCAACATCCAACATTATGAAATCATCTACCAAGGGCACAACATTGTTGGTACCAACAACAAGAAACAATACCGCAGGTACATCAGGGACAAGTATAGCATCAACTTTTAGAAATGACTTGTTGACAAACAACACCACCACAGTTAAGGTTTCATCTACATTGAACACAACAAGAGGCCTACCAGAGTCTAGTACTCTAATCAGAGCTTCAGCATCCACACCACAAACGTCTCAAGTCACAACCCAACCCTCAACAACCAAAAATGAATCTAAAGCTTTAACATCAATGCCAATTTCATCAGTAATGACAGCTAATACCTCAGACTTCTCCACTGTTAAAAGAACTACACAAGCTGAAACAACTTCATCATCAACAAGATATACTACATTGACCCAAGCTGTTACCAAAAATTCAACAATTACGCCGACCACAGGAGCACTAACAACGTCAAAAACAGATCCTCCTTCCCTTAAAGAGGGAGCTATAGGCTTGTCTTTCAGTCTCAATCGAACTTTCAAAGAAGAATATGCAAACAGATCATCCCCTGAATTTGAATCATTGGCAAACAATATAACAGATGCGGTAAGTCTAACTTTTACATTACATTAACCATAAAAGTAATTTACTTAATAGATGGAATATCTCAAGTCATGGATGCATAATAGACTATCAGTGTTTAAGGATCCTTAAAGGAATAGTTTACCTAAAAACATTCACTCTCCCTTTACTTGTTGAAAACCTTTAAGAGTTTGTTTCTCCTGTTTAACACAAAGGAGGATATTTTGAAGAATGCTGAAAACCGGTAACTACTGACTTTCATAGTATTCCTTTTTTTTTCTTCTATGGATGTCAGTGGTTACAGGTTTTCAGTTTTCTTTAAAATATCATCGTTTGTGTTCGACAGAAGAAAGAAACCGATAAAGGCTTATAACCACTTGAAGGTGAGTTAATAATTTCTCAATGTGCGTTCTTCGGTGATCTTGTGTCCTCGTGTTTTCTTGTAATGACATCATCAACTGCCAAAGACCGAAAGGACACATGAAAGTTCCCGTATGTGTTCTTGATATCATCGAGGACGCATCGATGCAGACTTGAGCTCAAAATTTGCTAGAGAAGTCCCAGAAGTCATTGCAGCTAAATAAAGCAGGTGGAAGTGCAGCATTCTATACCTGTTTAGTATTAAAGTTCAGAGATATAACCTATTTATCTTAGGAGTTTCACTAAATGAAACGGTGAAAGTTAACATTACTATAAAAATCTTTATAAAGGTGTTTATTTGCTGAAGTTGCTGGCAAATTTGCTGAAGTTTGTAACAAAATCAGTTTTTTTTGTATTGTGCAATGTATATTTATAGTCTTTATACATAGTGTATATATATATATATATATTGAAAAGGGGAAAAACAATAAATGGTTGTATGAATGCTGTAATGTTTAAATAATTTTCCATTAAAAACTGGTGAAGGTCATGTGACCATCAGGAAGAACCAGGGAAGAACGCAGCATCTCATTTTTCAGAGGACCCATTCTCTGTTTTCGCGGTCTCCCGAGTTAGTTCTTCCGAGGACACCTGGCAAGATTGCTCCCCATAAGAATGCAAGTCCGTTCTCTGCGTTCTTGGAATTGAGAAACAGCACACCAGTGTGTTTTAATTATTGGGTGAACTATCCCTTTAAGCGTAGTGTACACTACAACAAAGACTTCATATTTAGTTTTGTTTCAAAGTTCCCACAATCCAAGAATTTTAGTGAGGTTTTATAAATTCCTGCACACCTGTTACATTTTCCAATTTCTTCTTTCTATGTGGAAATGAATGAAAAAAATCAATATTGGACAATATTACCATAAACAATATGGATAGAAAAATGTATATTATTAAAACTAAGAAGCTAAGGTTAATTTTTTTGTGAAACTACAAAGACAATTTTAGGATTTTAACGTTCTTGTAGAATTTGCTAGTAAACTTCTTTTTTCTGCTTTGGAATTTCTATTATTGATAAAACAATGTCATAGCGCCACCTGGTGGTTCTAAAATCTAAGCAATACATTGTGACCATTGAACGTTATTTGAGAAAGATAAATACACCCCGTTTTGAAATTAAATTTTTATCCATTTCTAAACAAACAAATATATATATTTAATAAAATAATATTTTAGTCACCAACCTTATTTAGAAATAGAAAGATAATACAATTAAATTCAAGCAAAATATTGCAAAAACTAATTACAAAATTTCAACAAAATTTATTTAAATTTATTTTGCTTCTCTTAATTTTTCTTCATTTTTAAATTAGTATTTAATATTTTTCCATAACATAAATTTGGGTGTAATCTAATATATATTCACAAACATAATATTGTATAGCTTCCTAGATTTGTGAGGGGTGTACTTATTTATGCTGAGCATTATGTGAGAATAATATTTAGTGTTTAAATTGCAGGACAAATGATGTACTTTAGTAAAAATGATCATGTTTTTCACATGCAGATAAACAAAATGTTCATAGATGTCCAAGGATACAAGCGATGCAGAGTCAATGCTTTCACGTAAGCTTTAAAACTGCGTCTTTCTGTCAAATTTCTTTCCGACATGTAACAGTTACTGGACTTACACTGATTCTGTATATATGGATTTTTGTTTTTATTTTAGGAATGGTTCCATTGTAGTTGATATGACTCTTGTCTATGAAAATACTTCTGTGGTCCAAAGCTCAGCTGCTGTCGAAGCAGTCCTTTATAGTGGGAAGATGAATGGTGCCCTAAGCCTGGACATTATACTTACGACTATCAAAGCAGGTGGGTGTGTGAAAAGCTGAAGTACACTGTAAAAAACATCTGTTCATTAACAGTTTCTGTATTTTTTGATTCACATAAATTTTTCATTTAATTCTGGATATGAATCGCAACATGGGACCTTGATCTCTGCTTTGTTGAATTTTTGGTGTGCAAAAATCAACTCTGCTGTTTAGTAATGTGACTTTTATTGATTTATTATTAGGTTAAAACTATATATTTCATAAGAAATAAGATATACTGAAATAAGTCAGTAAAATATCAGAAAAGATACTGGCAGTTTACTACCAGGTTTTTGTACAATAATTTACACACCAGCACAGACAATACATCACTTGTTTAAAGTATTACAAATGTCCTGTATTATATCATTAAAAGTTCTAGGAGGAAAGATCAAGATATCATAATGCAATACAAAACATGAATCACAAAATATGAAAACTTGTAGTTTATGAGGATGTTTTTTTTTTACAGTGTAGCACAAAGCAGAAGATAAAATCTTTAAAATGACATTTTATGTATAATGTACATTTCATTTTACAGGGGAAACAGTAACTCCTAATACAACTACTCCTGTCACAAATGTAACTGTAGAACCCACAAGGACAAACGGTATTTTCCAATGAATTATATGTTTAGCTGTAAACATTTGGTTTATTTTCTTAAATGCAGTATTTAGAATAAACCACTTTACAATGTAATGCATTTATTGACTCATCAATGTATATTTAATTTAACGTATTTCTGTACTTCCTACCTTTTCAGAGAACACAAACACCACCTCTGGTGCCCCTCCATGGAGGATACGCTGTTCACTAATGCTTCTGTCTCCAGTCATCACTGTTTTATTAGCACCAAGAGTGATGCTTTTCTAATTATACAGTAAAGTAAGGTTTAGAAACTTGTTGCACAAGTTAATTTTAGGCTCAAACTAGTTTGTACCCTGTTTAGAAGAGGTGTTCAGGACTATGTTCAGGACTATGGCCCAACTAATAATCTTATTATATATTATATAACCCCAAGTTAACTCTTCATTAATATGATGATATAGGGCATTTCTCATTCAAGACAATTAAGTGTAGGTCATTCCAAACCTTAAGCATCCTGGTTTGAATTGTTTTATATTTCACTTAAAGTTAGCAATTAAACTTGGGTATTCATAAACAACGCTGATTTTAATTGTTTATAAATTGCACTGTGTTTCCGTTACTATGTAAAAATATGTAAATATAAGACACATAACTGCCTGTCTGCTGCTAAGCATCTATACGATTGTTTCTTACTGTACATAACTACCTCTGAACCATGCTTTCATGACCCTATAAGTAAAAAGTGGTGCTTTCCACTTATATTTTACCTGAGCTAAGACAAGGTTTAGAACAATAATAATCTGGGTTTACGTGTATGTATACATATACACATATATGTATGTATACGTTATATATATTTACTTTATTGCTTTATTCTTATTTAATTGTTATATTTTGATAACGTCATTTGGTTCATATTTAATATTGCTATATATATTGAGTACTCCATCTGTGTGTTTTTTTTTGTTATTAAAGTTAACACTTTATGACATGTTTCTTGTTTTGATTGTCTTCTGATTAATTGTGTTTACTTATATTAACATTCTATGTAAAATCATGATCTTTAAATCTAGAAATATCCTGGGTTAGCAGACAGGGAGAGTAGTAAAATCACTTGTATTTGACTCTTAACGTGCACATATAATACAGTATCTCTTTTTTTCCCCTTAATTTTCCACTTCACCATTACAGTTGACCTTGTAGTGTAGGTAAAATAAATATTTTCATTGTATCTAACATTAAACAGCCAGCTTATCGATAATAAATAATTGTTTTGATCGCCACCTGGTGGCTGGATGCAGTATAATCTCAAAAATAAAGTAAGCCTACAAAAGATTCTACCTTAAGGGTGGTTGCATAATGATACCTTAATTAACCTACGTAGAACGTTTTCAGATTAGTACTGAAAATAATACAAATAAAAACTAGTCCACCTTTTAAAAAGTAAATTAATTGAATTATTTGATGCTAAAAATTAGAGCAATTGTGTCACCCTGATGGGACTCTGTAAAATTATATTGAATGTGCACTGCAGCAACATTGAGTGTTTTTGCATTCACTGTAAGCTCTGAGTAGGAACACAGAACCCTCGCAGTAATGAGAACCCTCCACGTTAGTATTTGCTTGTTCTGTAATGGCTGCCGCTCCAGAGTCTCTTCCAAAAATGGCTGCCAGTCTCTTCCCAAGAGGGCCACCATCCCAGAGCATCTTTCCAAGATGGCCGCCAGCCCAGATTCTTCTCCCAACATTGCCATCAGTATAGACCATCTTTTCAAGATGGCCACCAACTCAGAAGCTACATCCAAAACCCCATACCACTCAACTAGGTATACATTTTAACTAGCTCATGATTATTTTAAAAGTATGTTATATGAAAGTGAGTATGGAATTTGGACATGTTACATTCTGTGTAGTCCTTGTTGTCAATCATAAATTATAAGTTGTCACAAACCAACAGTTTGATTAATCTAGATATAGTTTTTATTTGGGAAAATTGCAGACAAATGGAAATCAGTACTTCATAAAACAGTATAGGCTACAGATCAATATTCAGAACATTTCTTAATTTATGTTACTCGGATTAACTGCATAGATTTCATATGTGGATTACTGGATTAACAATTTCATATGCGTACACTGTAAAAATATCCCTAAATGAGCAGTTTTCTATATTTTGTGATTTGTTTTTATTTTCTTTATTCATATTTAATTTGAATAGGGACTATTCATTTGAAAAGTACTATGAGATCTTGATCTTTCTACTGACAACTTTTAACTTTATAACAATGGACAAACTGACTTTTATTAACATTTCTAATAGTTTACAGTAATATATTGTCTGGGTCGGTGTTGTATATTACGCTACAGAAACCTTCTAATAAGCTGCCAGTACATTTTTTTGTTATTTCACATATTTGTTTTTTTATATATTATTTCTTATACATTATATTATTTTAAACTACTAAAATGTCAATAAAAGTCACTTTGTTTAAACTGTAAAGTTGAATTTTCAACATCAACAGTCAAGAAAGCACAGATCAATGTCCCATAATGCAATTCACAATCGTAAATTAAAGGAAAACACAAAATACAGAAACTGCTAATTAACAGATGTTTTTTTACAGCGTACTTTGATTACAAAAAAGACGTTCTAACTAATATATTGGTAAAGAAAGAGCCATACAGCATTAGTTGTTTAGATGAATTTCACTTGAGCCATTTCTGTGGCATAGAGGATTATTCAGATTTGGTTTCGATAAACCAATCCTCATTATTCCTCAATGTGCATTGTGTAACACAACGTAAAGCAGAGACCAAATTACCATAACTCACACATACCATATGTACCACCAGGCTCTAAATGTGACAAGAAAGATTAGTAAATGATAAAGCTAGATCATAACTTCACTTGTTTGCATCTTGATTTTCTGATTCTGAATGTGACCACAGTCACGATTAATGGGTAGTAGCATGATGGTGTGTTTTTGCTGAAGTGAATGTGATGCTTAGCGCATCACAGCTGAAAACAGAAGGGATGCTAAGGTCATCCACAACGGTGTTAGCATACTAGCCAGCACCGGAGAATTGTTTGCTGTAAATATAAAAAAGGAAATGCAGGTTAATTGTGGATCCATTTATTAAGGTCAGTCTTTGAAAGCCTGTGGATATTATTTATTACTTTCTTTAACTGTAAACATGTTTTTTTGACAACCTCTATAAAATATGTTACTTTTTCTTAATCATGAAGTATTATTAGAGCAACTAAGTCAGACAGAGATGTTTTAAGGCTCGTTTCCACTGACTGGTACAGTACGGTACCGTTTGAGTCGGTACGGGTCACCTTTATCAAGCTTGCGTTTCCACTACAAAGGGTACTCTTTTGGTGGGCATGGTGTACTACAGAGAGTTTCAGTCGACGTCATTCTCGCTCGAATAAATGTCTACAGTAAAGCTGTACAGTTCGTTCACATTATATGAGAAGCTCTTCTAACAAAACAGATGCTTTAAACATATTAATACTTGTTTATAAATGTTTATTACTAACATTTCTATGAACATGATTTGATTATAACTGCAGATCAATGACAGTGTGACAGTGTTACAGCCTACTGTAATGTCTGCAATTATATAAAATAAATAAATAAATAAATAAATGCAACATATATGAACACATACAGCCCCTTACAGTCTCCGATATGTTACCACTTACAGATAAACTACACACAGCATACATTAAGTCCTTATTTGAGTTCAAAAACAACACGCAACATATACAGTAACCTCTCATCTGTATCTTTAATCTTCACCAGCACATGTAGCCTCTGTTAGAGAGTAATTCCGTCATTCCAAGTTTATAATAGTCCAAAAGGTGATGATAAACATGGCAGTTTGTTCATGGTTTGTTCATGGCAGATTGTTCAGGTTGCTGAAACTATTTGCTCCTGTGTTTTGTCAGGCTCCTCCTTTTTCCGCACTTCACTCTCGCGTTTGTCCTTTTCTTTCTGAATGGATCAGATGTCGAAGACGCTTCATTAATCACACACGTTATTATCATCAGCTCAAGAAGTTTGTTATATCAAATCTAGACGCAATCGCGCTTTTAGACTTTTAGACGGCCTCGTAAAACAACAACAGGACACGGCAAATTCTTGGCTTTGTGGCTGTTCATTAAGACAACGACAAGGTTTGTTTTCAGTCCGGGTCATCCATTACTCGTTATTATAATGCATATAGTTGTCTCGGCTGTGTATTTAAAAACATGGCGGCTCCATTGTTTTGATTCTGGCTAGCTCCATGAGATCGTGAGGTATCTCTGTAAACCAATCAGCGTTCAGCTGCGCGTGTAGCTCCACCTTTTGGTACCCTTTCTCGTCTTTGGTACCCTTTCGAAAGGGTGCCGAAAAAGTTGTATGGTACGGTTCGATTCTGTACGGTTTTGACAGTGGAAACGGCCATAAAAGTGTACCGTACCGTACCGTACCACTCAGTAGAAACGGGCCATTAGAGAGGAATTTATTACATAAAAACATACAACCCCAAATTAGAAAAGCTTGGGACAGTATGGAAAACGCAAATAAAAAAGAAAATGGTGATTTCCTAATTTACTTTGACTTGTTTTTCATTGCAGTCACTAGGAACACAAAATATTTTATGTTTTGCCTGGTCAACTTCATTTCATTTGTAAATCCAGTCATTCAGACCTGCTACGCATTCCAAAAATGGTTGGGACAGGGGTAATTTAGGGCTAGTAATCAGGTAAATTGGTTAAATAATGATGTGATTTGAAACAGGGGATGTCAATAGGTGATTGTAATTATAATTTGGTACAAAAGCAGCATGCAAGAAGTGTCTAGACCTTTAGGAGCAAAAATGGGCCAAGGATTGCCAGTATGCCAACAAATATTTGAGAAAATTATTGAAATGTTTAAAATCAATGTTCCTCAAGGAAAGATAGGAGGACATTTGAATATTTCACCTTCAACAGTGCATAACATAATAAAATTCAAGGAATCTGGAGGAATTTCAGTGTATAAGGGGCAAGGGTGAAAGTCTAAGCTAAACAACCAGGATCTCTGATCCCTTAGATGGCACTGCATCAAGAATCATCATTCATCTATAAGCGATATCACCACATAGGGTCAGGACTACTTTGGAAACCTTTGTCAAGTACCACAATATGAAGTTACATCCACAAATACCAGTTAAAACTGTACTGTGCCAAAAGAAAGCCCTATGTTAACAGTGTCCAGAACCGCCATTGACTTCTCTGGGCTCTGAGGCATCTGGGATAGACCATTACACAGTAAAAATGTGTTCTGTGGTCAGATGAATCAATATTTCAGATATTTTTGGCAAAAATGGGCACTGTGTGCACCGGACCAAAAAAGAAAAGGATCTTCCAGACTGTTACCAGCAACAAGTCCAAAACCCAGGGTCTGTCATGGTATAGGGTTGTGTCAGTGCCTTTGTCAAAGCTATCTTACACTTCTGTGATGGCATCATTAATGCTGAAAGGACATAGATATTTTGGAGCACAACATGCTGCCTTCTTTTCCAGGGACACCTATGCATACTTTAACAAGACAATGCAAAACCACATTCTGCACACATTAAAAGCCCTGACTTGTCTCCAATAGAGAATGTGTGGTGCATTTTAAAGCGCAAAATGCAACAATGGAGACCCTGTACTGTTGCCCACCTTAAAACTTGTTTGCAGGAAGAATGGGACAAAATTACACCTGAAACATTTCATCACTTGGTATTTTCAGTCCCTAAATGTCTTTTAAGTGTTGTGAAAAAGAATGGCAACATTACAAAGTGGTAAATGTTCCAACACTATTTTTTGAAATGTGTTGCAATGCTTGTTGTATTGTCTGCAATGAAATAAAAGTCCAAGTAAATTTAGAAATCATAGTTTTCCATACTGTCTCATTTTTTTCTCATTTGGGGGTGTAATTTAAATGTATACTCACCAGTGAATCCTGTGAAGTCTGTAACCTTGATAGATGTAGGATCAATTGGCAAAATGACTGTTTGGTTTCTGACAGCAGCAGCAAATTGTTCAGCCAGGTCTGTTGCGTTAGGAGCATTGATGTTTTTGATAAATGCAACCAAAGCATCTACTATAATAGAGCCATTCCTGAGAAAAATAAATGAAAGACTAGTTGTACTGCAAATAGTCTATAGACCTGCTATGTAAAACATAAAAAAATGTTCTGTGATAATGCCACTTTTTAGAACTGTATCATAAAATTTTACCTGAACTGCCAAACGTTTGTCTGATAGAATCCTCTAAAATTACTGAAAAACCCAGTCAGCTATAACAAATGGACACAGGATAATTGATATTTTAATATTATATTGATCAACAAGACAATGTTTAGCTAGACTAACATGCAAATATATCCAAAGTCTAATGTATTACCTGAATTTTGACCCCCAGTGCCAGAATACCAGCTGCATTAGAGCTGAGGTTTGACAAATCACTGATAAAGGCACGTAATATTTTGAAGGTGATATTATAGTTGGCTAGGACTAAGGTCGTTGTGGCTACTGTCGTAGTTTGAGTCGTAATAATTGATGTAGCCGCTGTGCTCATTCCTGTTAAAAGCAGATTTATGAGAAAATGGGTCACAGTACAGCATGACTAGTAGACATACCATGCTTATAATTAGTCTCAAGCACAAAAACAGTATTTTGAGCCTCCCACAAGTGCATGTGTGTCATCAAATAAGAATGTTGTATATGCCTTTTCTTTACAATGTAACAGAAAAACATCAAACAGGACAAAATAAAACATATTAACTGACCGTTGCTTGAGACTTGCACAGCAGTGATAGATGTATTATCAATTGTTAAGTTGATGCCTCCACTGCTAATTGCCTGAATGAGCGTGTTTTTTGCATCTATCACATTAGGAGTAGTGGAACTGGTGGTGTCAAACTGAAGGGTCGTATCTGCTGCAACGGAACCCGCACTGTTGGGCAAAACCATGTTGAAAACCATTAAGATAAAGCAATAAACAATTAAGTAATCATTGGAGACAAACAATACGATAATAAAAAATATATATATATAGAAATCTCACACATGAATTTGTTTATTTGAATGAAATTAAAGCAGGGTGTTTGCTAATTACTAAAAGCTGAATGGGTTTTACCTCAACTTATTAATAATCATCCCGAAGTAGTTTGGATAACGTTTCTTGTAAACTGGATAAAACTGTAACAGATAGACAAAAAAATCATATAAGTATTATTTTACTATTATCATATTTTTTTCAGAACAACATTTACTGTAGGAAATTTTGTTAAATGAGTTGTTTGCTAAATATTCAGGAGTTGTATCTAAATTTAATGTTTTCAGTACACAACATTACATGTATCTTTTGCAATCATGATCAAAAACAATGCTTTGTTGGAAAAAGATATTACCTGAGATTTGAGATTTTCTACATACACTTTGGTCACTGCATTATTGAGGTCAGTGTAGACTGCCTGGAACGTGTCAGTAAGCTTGAAACTTAAAATAATAACTCCAAGATTGGCAGGTGGCGGGGCTGTTGTAGTTTGATATGTTCCAGCTGTAGAATTCCCTCCAGTTGAAGATGAAGCTGATCCAGTCACAGTTGAAGCTGAAGTTTCTTTTGTTGCATTTAAAGGTGTAGTTGCTCTAGTCACAGTTGAAAGTGTAGTTACTTTAGTCACAGATGAAGGTGTAGTCACTGAAGTCACAGTTGAAGCTGGAGTTGCTCCCTTTGCAGATGAAGGTGTAGTTACTGAAGTCGCAGTTGAAGTTGAAGTCGTAGTTGAATGTGTAGTTACTAAAGTCACAGTTGAAGCTGAAGTAGCGGTGGAAGGTGAAGTTACTGAAGTTGCAGTTGAAACTGAAGTCGCAGTTAAAGGTGTAGTTACTGAAGTCGCAGTTGAAGCAGAAGTTTCTGAAGTCGTAGTTGAAGGTACAGTTGCTGAAGTTGCAGATTCATGTGTAGTTTGGGAAGTCACAGTTGAAGGTGTAGTTGCTGAAGTTGCAGTTGTAGATGTAATTGCTGAAGTCGCAGTTGTAGATGTAGTTGCTGAAGTTGCAGTTGAAGGTGTAGTTGCTGAAGTCGCAGTTGTAGATGTAGTTGCTGAAGTCGCAGTTGTAGATGTAGTTTCTAAAGTTGCAGTTAAAGATGTAGTTACTGAGGTCATATTTAAAGGTGTAGTTTTCGAAGTTGCAGTTGTAGGTGTAGTGACTGAAGTTGCAGTTGTAGGTGTAGTTATTGAAGTCGCAGTTGTAGGTGTAGCTGCTGAAGTCACAGTTGAAGCAGAAGTTGCCAAAGTTGTAGGTAAAGGTGTAGCTACTGAAGTCACAAATAAAGCAGAAGTTGCTGAAGTCGTAGTTGAAGGTATAGTTGCTGAAGTCACAGTTGAAGGTGTAGTTGCTGAAGTTGCAGTTAAAGGTGTCATTGTTGAAGTCGCAGTTGTAGATGTAGTTGCTGAAGTCGCAGTTGTAGGTGTAGTTTCTAAAGTCGCAGTTAAAGATGTAGTTACTGAAGTCACATTTAAAGGTGTAGTTTTCGAAGTTGCAGTTGTAGGTGTAGTTGCTGAAGTTGCAGTTGTATGTGTAGTTATTGAAGTCGCAGTTGTAGGTGTAGCTGCTGAAGTCGCAGTTGTAGATTTAGTTACTAAAGTTGCAGTTGTAGGTGTAGTTGCTGAAGTTGCAGTTGTAATTGTAGTTACTGAAGTCACATTGAAAGGTGTAGTTTCCAAAATCGCATTTGTAGTTTCTAAAGTCGCAGTTAAAGATGTAGTTACTAAAGTCACAGTTGAAGGTGTAGTTTCCGAAGTCGCAGTTGTAGGTGTAGTTGCTGTAGTCTTAGTTGTGGGTGTAGTTGCTGTAGTCTTAGTTGTAGGTGTAGTTGCTGTAGTCTC
>CAIGQZ010032813.1:15353080-15379499 GCA_903798205.1 Danio tinwini
CTCAGTTGTAGGTGTAGTTGCTGTAGTCTCAGTTGTAGGTGTAGTTGATGTAGTCACAGTTGTAGGTGCAAGTTTAGCTGAGGATACATGTGATTCAGTTCAACAATTGTGTTTTATAATTATTGTGACCCAGTGGCCTAATTTAATAATAATATTAGCCATCACATTACATTAGGTAAAATTTTTAAACACAAACTGGCCAATACCTGTTTGAGAAACAACATGTCCAGGCAGATGTAGGATCCCTGTTAGGTGAAATTAGGGAAAATAAAACACAGTAAATATCAGTGATGTACAAAAAAACAAACCCAACACTGAAGAAGGTCAGCAGAAGATTAAGAATTGCAGTTTAGCATTAAGTGGAAGTTATTCAGCTGGATTGTTGTTAAAATCACTTTTTAAACTTGTCATTAGAATATATGCCACTGACTATTCTCTAACCTTTCTATCTTTTTAATGATTTTAATGTTAACAGTATGATTTATATTACATTCAGTCTTCTGTAATGCAAATGTAATGCAGAAACAAATGTAGTTTCTTACCAATCAGACAGAGGATAGGTAGTATAATCCTCCACTCCATCGCTAAGTTTTTATAGCACTAAGCCTAAAAAAAAAAATTGATGTGAGTATGATGTAGTAAAGTTTAAAATCAAACCCATTTTGAGCTCTATTTTAATTATCTGATGATTTGCAAAGTCTACAGCACATGTCGAATCTACTTTTGCCTTTTTTAAGGACGGAAGAATACAGTCTGTGCATGGTCTAGCAGGGTTGTGCTTATTGTCTTAATGAGTTATGGGTGTGTTTTGAGTAAAACATGCATTAAACCAATTAGAGTCTCATCTCCCATTCCCTTTAAGAGTCAGTTGCCTTGCGCTATGGCGCCTTTGCTTATTACATAGCGGACTGTATAAGTGGAAAAACTGAATGATTCACTAGCAAGAAAACAGTTAACCATCTGCACAAGGATAAAGAATGAGCCTCCTTCATTCGGCCTCTTTACTTTCTCTTTGCTTTAATTTTACTCTTTACTTTACTCCTTTACTTTTTTGAAGTACGGAAACGGTAGAAACTTCCTCCACTGAAGACATTCATTAGCCTGCATATTTCATTTTGTTTGTTATTTCTAAATTCAGTTCTAATTTATATCAAATTAATAAAGGAACAATAAAAATGAAGTGTGGTGAAAAAAAAGAGTTATATCCAAACACATGTCCTATTCTTATGCCCCATATGGTGATGCATTGGTCTCCAAAACCCAACAGGTGGACAAATCTAAACTTTTTTTATTAAAACAAATATAAATATGCATATGATAAATATCACTACTACTAATAATAATAATATTATACAAATGCAAATTGTCATAAATAAACTGAATTTTTTTATATCTTTGAAATATAAACATTAACCTGTATTTTAAATATATGATTTGGGATACAATATTTAAATAAGAAATCAGATCTGCTTACCACATGTCATTTACAGTATGTGTCAGAAAAGCATGTGGTTAAACGCATAAATACACTGCTTGATCAATTCATGCATGATTTATCAATCAATACTTGTGGCGAATGAGATCACATCTTAAATGAACTGTGGAGTATGCATTAACCATGTACCCGACCACAGTTTTCAGGCAGACTTGGGTAAGGTTTGTAGGTTCTTTGTCTGTGCACACGTAGACTAACGTTAACTATATTGTAGTTCCAAGCCTTAAGCATGGCAGAGTTGCTTGAGTCTATGTTCTATGTCATGTGCCATTTGAATCACATCCAGATTAATTAGCCTAAATCTAATCTGAGGTAACAAACTAAATCAAAGCCACAATGCTATTTACAAAACAAATACCTTTATATAAATCGAAAACAGGCATTATTTACACAATTATTAACACACATTTTAACACATTTGTAATAATTATTTTACCAATAATATGCAGCATGGGGAAATTTCTGAGTTTGCAGTACACGAAATACCCACAAAACAGCGTTAGTCTGCAAAAGCAATTGTTATTTTAATCATGTATACGGACCTGCTGCGAACCAGTTTTTTCCACAAGTGCCCCGCTCCTCTTTCTTAGATTTTGTGCCAAGCGGATTGATTTTTAGCATCTGATGATGTGATGCAGTAAACATTCTAATCACACCGGTGTGATCATGCACTTCAGGGATCAGACAATCCTGATCAGATCGATGTTATTGTACACATCAGAGTTAATAGTGTATTTTCTTGATTCCATGTTTCATTATTCAGTAATTAATCTGCATACCACTAGAAGTAAGCTTGCATACTACTTGTACCCCAGTTTGAGAACCATATAAATACTTATTATTACATGATAATACAAATACTTGTTTTATTACACTTAGATTCACTGTTTACAACACTTAATAAACGATTTGTATCCAAAAATATTTTTTCTACTTACTTTTTGATTGACCCACCAAAAAATGGCAATCCAGATTAATCCTTATTGTAATGAAGGTCCTGTTATCAGTTTGCGGTCACCTCTAAAAGAGTTCAGAAGTGCTCATATTTAAAGTCCAAAAGGGTTTTTTTTTGTTAAGAACAGACCAATCAGAGTTGAGCTGTGGGGTTGATGGTTGTTGACAAACTTGAGGAGCAACAGTATCAAAATTATAGCTTTATTTCCTGGTACGTGACCATACAAGATAATTGTTCATGTTACATTGAAAGCTAGATATATTTGGACAAACTTGCCCTAATTAACAAATGGCAAATTAATATACAACAGATTCACAAAAGGTTTAATGTAATAACTGTCTAATAACGTTCCGAAAATCAGTAGGACTTTGCATTTCTACACTTTTGTAGACATTCTAGTATGACCTGAAAAACTGAGAATCTCTAAAGACTCCCGACATTAACCTGACTAATTATTTTCAATCTGAATGTTATAGGCACAGAATTAGTGTTAAATTCATTAAAAGTATGTGATGAAAAATATGCCTGATACATTCCTGGTGTCCTATTGAATAACTCACTATCAAAAGCAACACCAATATATAAGAACACTTTTGAAGAATGATTCGTTGTTAACAAGTAACTATGCAGGAAGTAATGGATAGTAGGGGAAAGTGGGGTAAGTTAAGCCATTTTTTCCTTATGTGGTGCTTGTGACAAGGAAAAAGTACAATTAAAGCATTTAATTAAATTTCAAGATGTTTATTTTCAATTGAAATGATGATAACGCATATTTGAGAAACAGTTTTAATGATATGACATTTAAAAAACTGGTCATGTGGCTCAATTTGCCCCAGGATAAGGGTAAATTGATCCAAGCCAGTGGATGAATGATAAACTTCTTATTTAGGGCTGCACAGTGGCACAGTGGGTAGCGCTGTCGCCTCACAGCAAGAAGGTTGCTTATTCGAGCCTCGGC
Organism: Danio tinwini; assembly: GCA_903798205.1. Lineage (NCBI taxonomy): Eukaryota > Metazoa > Chordata > Actinopteri > Cypriniformes > Danionidae > Danio > Danio tinwini. Next base: position 15,356,489 of record CAIGQZ010032813.1, read on the forward strand.
TGAGTCAGTTGGCATTTCTCTGTGGAGTTTGCATGTTTTCCCCGTTTTGCCGTGGGTTTCCTCCAGGTGCTCCGGTTTCCCCCACAAGTTCAAAGACATGCGCTATGGGTGAATTGGGTGGGCTGAATTGTCCGTGGTGTATGTGTGTGAATGAGAGTGTATGGGTGTTTCCCGGTGATGTGTTGCAGCTGGAAGGGAATCTGCTGTGTAAAACATATGCTTGATGTTGGTTCATTCCACTGTGGTGACCCCAAATTAATAAAGGGACTAAGCCAAAAAGAAAATGAATAAATGAATGAATGAATGAATGAATGAACTTCTCACTCATTCATTCATTTTCCTTTGGCTTAGACCCTTTATTTATCAGAGGTCGTCACGATGGAATGAACCGCCAACTATTCCGGCATATGTTTTATATGTCTTACCCCTTCCAGCCGCAACCTACACTGTAAAAAATAAAGGTGCTTCAAATACTTTGAGTACTCAAGAAACTTCAAAATGTATTTTAAGTGCCTCAAAGCTTTTTCTCTCATAAAGGGGTTTCTTGGAGTACTTGCAGGACCCTTTTGCAATAATTGGGATTCTTTTTGTCAATATAAAGGTTCTGGAGGCACAGTTTTTTTTACACTAAGACCTCGAAGCACTTTGAAAGTTATTAGAGTAACTCAAATTCCAAAAAAGAGTTACTGTAAGATCTGTTAACTTATATAATCGTTCATGGTGGATCTCTCTTCTAAAAGCCAGCACTTAAAGGAACCAAGAGTTTTTGAGACAATTAAATAGGACAATGGTAGAGACCAGAAAAATGAAATGCATGTTTATAAACTTAATATTTACTTAGTTATTTGTGCTTTATAGAATGATATGAAATTTGGTGTTTTTTCTTTTCTTTTTGTTTTTTTGTGGTACTTATTGTGAATATGTAAAAGTAACATTGATTAGAGTCAAATGTTAAAAAACGAATAAATTTGCTTGCAGTCAGAAACTGACTAGGAAATGTTGAAAAAATATGGAAAACGTACAATTTTGGAGTGTAAAATACAAATGAGCCACAACAGAGGGAAAAAAGACAAAAATATGCACAAGCATGTACAATTATGGGAATAATAATTATTAAAAGGGACTAATTAAATTTTTTGTCACTTGACCTCATTAGACCCTTGAATTTTGACAAGCAATAATAAAAACAACAACAGCTGCAATAAATAATAATAATAATAATAATAATATTTATTATTATTATTATTATTATTATTATTATTATTATTATAAAAATAGAACTAATAACACAGTCCTCCAAAATTCTTCTTAATGAAAAATATTTAAGATATTACTAAACTTAAATATATGGGCTGTGGTTTATTAGTAAAGAAGTATTCCTCCAGTTTGTTTTAATAAACTAACAAGGATAACTTGCTAATAAATGCAGCATTTTGTAAATTTTTATTTTCTAAATGAAATGTTTCTTCATCTGTTTCTTGAATTAAAGGAATGGAATGAATTGTGTTGTCAAATAAAAAAAGTTTATTAACAAGGACTAATAAAACAATATAAACATAAGCCACACTTGGATAGTCATCTTGCACGCGCAGGCTGCAGGAGAGTTTGCAAAAAGCACTTTGTAATAGCGGCTCATTTCCTCCTTTTTATGACGGCTGTCATCCCTAATGTACGAAAGGTGAGTAAGTTGGCAAAATAAATATACAAATTAGATACTATTTGCACACAAATATCTAATAATTCATAATTATGTGCTGTAAAATGTTTTAGGAACGTCGCAAAGCAATTGCTGTTGTATAAGATTAGTTTTTATTTTGCGATAACAATCGGCTGGATAACGTTACATAATCAGTCAAATTACACCACTACCACAGAAATATAAATAATTTGGTGTAAAATATTAATTTATGTTGAAATATTTTAATATGTCACTAAACAAGCTTCCCTGAAAGCCATTGCAAGCGGCCATTAATTTAAAAATAAACAGATAACGCTACATTCATACTGCTTATTAGACGGCTTTTCTCAACAAATATGTTAATTAATTTTGTTAATCTTGCCTTACATAAACAGTGTGTAGCAAGTGTCGCTGGATGAAACATAGGTTAACAGCTTGAGCAGGGTTGCTTATATGATTGTTTTAGCCATGATGCTAATTAATTTGAAGGTGCTGTATAAGTTTTTGACTCTTCTAAAGCATAAAAATACCATAATATGTTTGCAGATATTTAAGAAACATGCCATGTAAACATTCTTGTTTATCTGAAAAACAATGCTGAAGTCAGATATTCAGCTTTGAAAATGTGTTTTCTGTGCAGGAACACTGTCTTTGTTTATGTTCTTTTAACCTGCCCAATGCCCGTTTAGCCAAATATATTTCAGCCCCCCAGGTTGCTTTGGTGGAAAACCGCGTATTTCATTAATTCAGTCAGAAAGCTTTGAAAGCACAGGTCGGTGACTGAAATGGAACCCCCGGTGGACAGTATCATACGAACTCCAAAATAAGACAGATACAGTTTCACATGAGGTTATTAATTAGCAAATATTATAAACATTACGAACGTAAACATTAGGTGAGCAGGTTACATTGTAACCGCATGTCCTAACAACACGCTTCATGACGAGATACGCAGTGATGAGCAATTTGGCTGTTTGCACCACACAAAACACAACAGAAATTTAAATACAGCCATTCAGAAGAACAGAATATGCACTCACTCACGAAATGGTGAGGTTTATAATGTGTTTAATACATATTAACCCTCTTTAACATTATTAAATGTAGATGCTGAATCACATGTTCAGTTCTAAAGTTCATTTTCAAGATCTGAGGTGAACTATCTGCTGCTGCTTTCAGTATATGGCAATAAATGTCATGTAAAATGGCATTCAAACTCACATTGTTAGCATTTAGCACTTAATAAAACACACAAGGTTTACCTAAGGTGATCACTGTCATAGGTTTCTGTTGTTCAGCTGTGAGAAATAGAAGCCGTTTCTAATATATCAATTCGAGGTGTTGGTTAGGACAAAAACTCCTTTTAATATGGAGAATATTCCTTCTATTGCGTGTCGTTGCTTTTATTTAGAACACAGTTTAAGTCACTCGCTCCTGTACTCAATCTGGCAACCTGCGCTTTCGTTTGTTTTGATCCAGGAGTGCAATACCTAGTTCAACCACTGGGTGTCAAACTTACATACTGCACCTTTAATATTCTTTCCTCATATTGTTTGTTAGACATTTTACGTATTTGTTATTATTTGCGTTTGTTAAACAGTCACCTGTGTGACAAATTATGTCTAGGTACTTATTAATTTTTATTTATTCGCACAAATACATAAAGCCTGCTTTTTTCTTCTTCTCAGAACATCTATAAAACCTGAAATGGTTCAGTATTCTTTCTCCAACAGACGTTTGAGTCACCTCAAAGTAAGTATTTTATTTTAAGTAACTGAATTGGAAATAAATTAAATACATACTTTATCAAAAACAATATTATTTAAAAAATCATTATGCAGGTAACACTGATAACATTAAACTTTTAACCTTTAAAGTGTCTTAAATCACAAATTTATTTTCCCATTTGCTTATTTCTGATGTATGCATATAGATGCAAATCGTTGTGGTAGACATGGACTAGAAATGTTAAGTTTGCAGTATCATGTAGCAGCAGAATGTGGTGCATTAACAGTATACGGCTCTCTTCCACTTTCAGTGAGGTGCTCCTGAGAAGGGCACCTGACCCCATGGCATACTCACATATTTATTATTAGATGAGGCGACATAGTCCTTGGGCAATACGTTAAAATAAAAATAAATAAATAAAAAGAATACTTCTAAAGTTTCTAAGTTTTTGCATAAAAAATTTGATACATGAAAATGTGTTTCTTCTATAATGCCCTGTTGCATTGGGCATTCAATGCATAGCCATATGCTAATATATTTGGCAGTTCATTCTGCCGTGGCAACCCCTTATAGTCAAGGAATACTTAGGAATACAAAGAATGCATAGCAATATATTTCTATGAAGTACTACTGATATTCTACAACACATTGTAATTTGGATGTGGTTTTATGCGTACAATATAAGTGCAGTCAATGTTTTTATTAAGAATGTAGTTGTTTTTGACAAGTGAACATCATTAATTATTGCCAATAATAAAGAGAAGCCCTCACCAGAATACTATTCTTTAAAAGTATTGGTATTGGAGTTGGAGAATCTGAACTGAATGGAGGCCATAATAGTGAACTCATCCAATAATGAGCCTGTTGGCATAAATTCATAATTGTTTTTCATTTAAATTATTAATTAATATCAATGGTATTTGAAATAAACATAAGGCATATATTATCCTCGCTTTGGTGCGGGGGGCCTGACTTTTCATGTTTTGGTACATTTTAATTTATATTCATAAACTTGTCTTGCTAAGAACATAAATGTTTATTTTATAGATCTTACTTTTGTGATCAGTAATTTATTGGTTGGTAATTTATTATTTATCTTTATTAATTGGTCATTGTTCACAGTTCTCAAAGACAATATTTTTCTTTAGTAATTATTAGGGGTGTGACGAGACGCTTACTCCATGAGACAAGACAAGACAAGACATGAGGTTGAGTTCACAAGAACGAGACGAGATGAGATTTGTACACTATTTTTAAGAAATCTTCAATTAATAAATATATAAATGGAAAATAGTATTTTATTCAACAAAAAAATCACAAAGCACAAAACAATTTAGGTGTTTTTGTTAATCAACTTGTAATGAATGTTATTTTACTTTAATTTTAATGAATTATCCCATAAAGGACATGCAAACACTGCAAAATATTTTGCTATAAACTTTACTGATTGGCTTCTCCCCTGTACAATTTCACATGAGAAATCGAACTCCTTTCCACAAATTTAACTTTTTAAAGTGTGTTCAGTGTTAATGATGAGGATGACTGGTATGTGTGTCTCCAGGAGTTCACTCGTGTGAGATGTGTGTGTCTGTGGTCCTTTACTGGCTCGACAGGTGCGGAGAATAGTGTCAAACAGCCGCGTTCACTCTTTCCTTCGTAATATCCTGCTGCAAAATGCAAAATTGCTGTTAAATAATGGTCAGATTCTACAGTAAGATAATGTTTTTTCACTAAAACAGTAATACTCTGTTAAAAACAGTGCATTCTGGGCAACATTTCGAGAAAGTAACCAACAGCAGTAAATTGTGAATTAACAGAGCTCAGAGTCGACATTTGAAGTCTGTGTTTGAAATCACACTTTGTGCCCTTGTGCACTATTATGTACACTAGTTCACTAATATAGTTCACCTGACAGAGTTAATGAACACTAATGAGTGAATTCAGACACTAATGAACACCTGCTGTTAATAATCACAATCACTGAAGGAAAGAGAAACAAGAAACACAAACAGAGACTTCAGTTACAACATTAAATAAAATCAATAAAATAAAACACTTTCAGCCTCAGCAGAGGATCATTAAACAACTCCACAAACAGCAGATGCACTTATTACTGACCGCTTTGACTTCCATACCATTCTTATTGAGAACCAACAGAAATTTAGGTGGGTTTTTTTGTGTGTCACTGTAATGGAGTGAGGGGCTGGTTTAGTTGGGCTCTTCACCCTTGAAATCTTAAATTTAGTCTTTCCAGCTGCTGTAATACAGAATTTATAAAACACGTTTATTGTAGCAATAAAGCTGGAAAGTCAATAGGTAGATAAATCAATTTGTTCTGATAAATGTTTTGTTAAAGGTCTGGATGATGGGCCTCGTGCAATAGTTTTTATATTTAGTTGCAGATATTTTATTAATGAGAAGTGGAAGCAGGAAAGATACCTAATTCTTTTACAGAGTCAAGAAATAACATACAACAACAAATGAGTTATTACAAAGACACACTCAGACCTCATGAATCAGACCTTGTACCTTAACAATGGTAACAACTAAAATGTTTCGAATAATTTATTAATGCCGCAATGCATGCTGGGATTTTTGTACTGTGCCACACCCAGCATGCATTGCGGCATGAATAAATTATGTAGCATAATGGTCTTACAATTTTCTTTATTTGCGTTTGATTTTCAGTAGCCAGTTAGTAGCCAGTTTGTGATGTTTGTGAATTACAGTTAATTTTGTTAGTTGTCACTGTTGTTAAGGTTCATACGCTGATTATTGATGTCTATCTGAGTGCAAATTACACCATAGAGCAAAGTGTTTTTGTCCAAGATATTCTTAAAAACTTCCAGAATTCAATGCCACATACAGGCATGCTATGTTACATTTAACAATAGATTGGATAAGAACAGTAAATTATTAGAGAAGGTTCTGCCTTATTAAAAACATTATTAACATCAACAGATCTTATTTATTTTAATGGCTTGCTTGTCATATCATAAGAGCTTTTTAAACAAAGTTCTTAACAATTGCAGCAGTTGAAGTTTTTTGTATGTTATGTTCTTGTTTTTTCCCTTCAGTTTTTCTTCATTTGTTTATAACTAATCCTCAATTATCATTTAGTTAGTCATTTAATTAATTCATTTATTTCAGCTTTGCTCACTGTTTCTTGAACACTCAGTAGAGTGGACACTTGGAAGTGTTCAATTAAAACAGATGTTTGCTCTGGGGTTTAAAGGGTTAAACGTGTGAGAGGTAAAAACACAATGTAAAAATTAACAGTAATATAATGTTAATTTAAATTACAGAGGTAGTTTCCTGTAAAATCAAGTAAAAGTCAGTATCTTTCTGTAAAACCTAAAACAAATTTATTCTGTGTGTCACCGTTGTGGAGGAGAATAGAGACAGTGTTTGAGTCAAAGATGACCAATGAATTGTTGATGTTATTCTGCGTGTTTCTCTAAAACAGTTGCTGTTTAGTTGCTGATGCAGTAAGAATCTCTCTGTTAATTCCAGCTTCACATGTATGTGTGCTGCTGTGAAATTTAAAGCATTTGGGTTAAACTGAACTTTTTTAATTAATTAACATAAGTTATCATTGTAAATATGCTTATACACATTACTTCATAAACTCATACAGCAGTTGTCCAATTTGAGGCAGTTGCTTTCAGTGAAAGTTTACTTGAGTATTTTGTCAACGTAGCCTGTGTATTTTTACAGCAACATACTATAAAATAAAAATACATTGCTGGCAACTGCAGCTGCCAGCATTTTACTGTTAATTTACAGAGCAACAGCTATGCAACAGCTAGATTTTTTAACAGGACAATTTTTAACAGTGTGGTGCGTCGTAAGCCCACTGGTCAAACGCGGGTGATTTACATGTTAAGTCAATGCGAAGAAGTGAATAAACATCCTAAACATCTGAACTTTAGCGGACATTTGCACCACGTTAACCAATCAGGAGCTTGTTCTCATATGGGCGTAGCATCTGTAGTGCGAGTCCTGAAAGGAAATCCTCCTGCCGTTCTCTCAATAAAATCAATGTTAGCCATTTAACAACAAAACTAGAGTCACTGGGCAAACAGAAGCCCAGCCCATGACGTGAATCCGCAAACACAGCTGACCCAACTAATCAAGGTGATCCAACTAATCAAGGTGTTCAAGACCACTACACACTACTAGTCTTGAACACTTTGATTAGTTGGATCTGCTGTGTTTGATTAGGGTTTGGAACAAAACTGGGATTGAGTTTAAAACCCAGGAGGCCGATACAGCATTAACCCAGTCCACCATCATGTTTCACATTAAACATCTCCCTTCCTGGTTAGGTGCCCAATGGCGTCTGTGATCCCCTGCCTTAGGTTGCCCCTCACTTGGTCAAAAAAAATCCCGTCTTACCCGTCTTTGAGAAATCACCTTGTACACACTGCTAACTGCTCTTTCCAACTGCAAACTCCTGTGTAGCTTTCCTCCTGGGAAAGTGCATTCAAAAACCATGAAAGCCATTGAGACTACACACTAGAGTTCAAACCTTGAGACAGGTTAATCAGACACTGAAATCAACTGGACATCTAGTTGAGATTACTCAGAGAATTTAGAGTATTTGTGTAACCAGAAAGATTGGGCTTTGGAGTGGAGGAGTGGAGACTAAAGGTAAGACAAAACTGTTACAAACAACAATTTGAATTCATTATGTCTATAGCTCAGGGTCCATATTAGTTTTATAAAGACCTCATGTTTCCTCAACAAAAGCATTTTTGCAATTCCTTAATTCTTAAATACAACATTTAATCACTATTTATTCTATTATTGCATAAAATCTGAAATGAACAATTTCTGTACAACAAATTCCCTTACATCTTAGTGTCTATGATTTCCAACTGAAACACCATGTTTTACTATAAATGACTTGTTATGACACAGGCAGATCACAACATTTTGCTGACTTTAAATGAGAGAGTTAGTTCCAGGACTTGTAATAATACATGATCATAAAATTTTAACACTTCATTTTGTACTACCTCTTGACTCAAGCCCATCCTAAAACATATCAATCAAAGGCCTTTATTTGTCACATATACTTCCATGTATTCACATACACTGTCATATAGTGAAATTGGACCCTCATGACCACACACAAACATCACATTTCAGGGAAAGACAGTTCAACTGGAGGTAGCATTTAGAAAAAGGAAGTAAGATACAATTCAGAAGAGAGAGGCGAAAAAAGCTCCCTCTCACCTTGCTCTTGAATTAGAGCAGTGTGAGATCAGGGAGAAAAAAGCCCCGGCAGTCAAGCACATAAACACATAGACATAGACATAACAGTGCAACATACCTGCCAACACTCCCGTTTTTCCCGGGAGTCTCCCGTATTTCAGACCCACCTCCCGGTTTGTCATTTCTCCCGGAATTTCAACCCCTTCCCCCGGTCCTCAGGTGATTGGTACAATCTGTAACACCCCATTCACACGGGGCTTCAGCGTCAACGCTTGACAGAGGGCGTGTCTGAAGTTGGGGCTGACGCGATCGTCATAGCAGCGTCAGCCAATAAAATTAGTCAGCAATCGGCTACTGTCTGAGGTGGTGTATTTGCATACAGTGATCTGATTAGCTGGCGCTTCCGTCGGCACTTGAAAAGTTGAGAAAGTGGCAACTTCTGCAGCGATCAACGCCACTGAAGCTGCGCCAACGGATCCACAAGTTCAACAGTTCAACAACGTCAGATGTCACCCAATCAAAGTGAATGGGAAGCATTGAAGCTGATGCCCCCTGTGGTACCGCCAGATCGCAGACAGACCAGGCATCCCTTCCAGTCGCTCTGCTCACCCTCCTAACACCCCCCCTCTCCCGGATTTTCAGAGACAAATGTTGGCAGGTATGCAGCGCAACAGGGGGTGTGGATATGGTCAGTCCTGTCCTGCAGCTGAAGAGCGCTGGTCACAGACCCGCCTACCCCCTCCAGTGGGTGAAAGCGCACAAAGGCGTGGGATGAGGGGCTAGGTAGTGATTGTCTATCTGTAGCTGTGTATGTGTGTGTGTGAACCTGTAGAGTCCAACAGGTGTCCTTGACAGGGAGCAGGAATTTCAGAGCATCTCCTTATCTTGCTATCCGTGAGAAGTTGTTTTTCTCCAGCCGAGGCCATCTGGCAGGAAAACAGAGGAAAGCCGAAAGAGAAGAAAAGTATTTCAAATTTAGGTCAATATCTGCCAATTTCACAGATATTTAATGTCCGTCACTGGTCTCCAGGTCTGGCCAAATCTTGTAGCAAAGCCGCTAGTTTCTCTCCGATGTTTTCCAATTGCGGTCTAAGACTGCAGTCTGATTATTAGCGATCCTGGCCGCCACCGTTTTAATCAAGCAGGCCAGTTTGGTGGGGTTTGAGCAGCACTGACCACTTTCATCAATCGTCGATACCCCAGGGCCCCGCATAAGCCCATCAGCAGAAACCCTGTTATTAAAGTGCTGAATAGATAGATATCTTCAATATACTCCAGGGACAAAGCAGCCAGGCACACGACGCACCACTTTTCCCACCTGTCTATCACGTATCCAGCTGCAAATGTCCCAGCAGGACAAGTGGGCTTTCCCAAGCCCAAACTTCTCGTCGAGAAGATGGTGTCAAACGCGTTCAGAGACCAGTTGATTAAATCCATAATTCCTTATTCATTTGGATAGCAGGGCACAGAGAGCCTCAGACATAGAATAAGATGAGACAAGAGCAGCCAGTCAGGGAAGATATGGGACGGAAAGGGAAAAAAAAAGTGTGACCGCCTTCGCCGAGAGCCAAAGAAGAAAGAGTTTATCAGAGTTTATATGCATTTTCAAAGTGCTTTACAGTCAACAGTAGTTTTTGGACCTTATAGGGATCTACTGAATTCATCAAATTAATCGTTGAAACCCCCTTTATGGTACTCATTTAGATATGTGATCATGCACAACTGAGCCTGGTTTCTTTCAAGGTTTTTTAAATTCTTCACTTTCGCCAATTGGTGAAGTTTTTTCCTCGCTGCTGTCGCCACTGGCTTGCATGGTTCGGGATCTGTAGAGCTGCGCATTCGATGGAATTGCTCTTCAGTGTTTGGACTCTCAGTAGTGATTATTAAACCACACTGACCTGAGCTAAACTGAACTGAACTTAAACACTGAAAACTGGACTGACACTGTTTCAATTCACTATAAACTTCCATGTGAAGCTGCTTTGACACAATCTACATTGTATAAGTGCTATACAAATAAAGATGAATTGAATTGAATATGTAAATTTAATAGTAAAGTTACTCTTTTGCACAAACTTACTTTGCACATTTTTACTCAGACATGTCTCTGTTACTTTTACTCTAAAGAGGGATGACACTAAGGTCATTATATACTCCAGGCCCTTAAACAATCAACTTTATTATTAATCATAAAGACAAAAGAAAGGATATGTATTAGCCCATCCTGAAGCGGACATTCATCAGAAAATCCTCTCCTTCGATCATAACTCATCACGCACGATGAAAACCAAATGCAAAGCAAAGATATTGCAAACATCCCTCGCTGCAAAAATTAAAAATTCAGTTGTGCCTATAATTTCAGTCATTACAATCTGTTAAGTCTCTTTCCAAGATGGCCACCATCCCAGAGCATCTTTACAAGATGGCCGCCAGCTCAAAGTCTGCTCTCAAGATGGCCACTAGCACAAAAGCTACATTCAAAATCCCATACTACTCAAGTAGGTACTAGGGCTGCACAATTCAGCATCGATATCGCAATGTGCATATCTGCAATAGTCACATTGCAGAATCGACTATATCAAGTTGACATTATAATTAACCAGGAACCACAATTCAAAACATGTTATTTTACATTTAATTATTGAATTTCTGTACGTCAATACCTTTAGACTTTACAGAAACCATAAAGTGGTGTTTATTTATTTTTTTTTATTTTTTTATCTGTGCTTCCATTTGTGTATTGTATTTTGCATAATTTTGTATATTTTATGCAGATGTGCTCCTCTACACAATCATCACAACCAATTTAAAACTATGAATTCTTTCCAAATAGTTACTTATGTCATATTGTGAAATTATATATCATATTACAAATCATATATGTTTTTAAACTGTGAAGATCATATGATGCACATGTTTTTTTTCTGTAAGGGCCACTACTATGTAAAATGATAATTGGGAATTATTAACTGCAACTTAATTGTGAGTTAACATTGTCACAATTCTGACTTTTCTCTCTAAATTCTCTGTTGAAAAAGGATTTTTAAACAAACTCATGTTTAAACTGGTCATGTGCTGGTCCTGAGCAGCAGGAACAAATTCCATATTTCCAATTACTTTCTGCCATAAGAGAAATGTACACCATATACCATACATTTTATGAGGCCCCAGATCATTTCTAAAAGTATATGTTTATCCCAGCCTATGTTGTCACAAGCCAACAATTTGGTTATTATAGATATAGAGTTTATTTGGAAAATTGCAGACATTACAAATGGAAACAGGATTCCCCCTTCATTTTCTTAAACATCAGTACTTCATAAAACAATATAAAGATCATTTATCAGAACAATTCTTCATTTATGTGACTCAGTTTAAATACATAGATTTCACATGTGTACTTTGGTTACAAAAAAGAACTAATTAACATTGATAAAGATACATTTTATTCTTTAATTCATTTTCAAAATACAGTAGCAATACAACATTAGTTGTTAAGATGAATTTCATATGTGCCATTTCAGTGGCATAGAGGATTGTTCAGATTTGGTTTCAATAAACCAATCCTCATTATTCCTCAATGTGCATTGTGTAACAATGTGCTTTTTGTAAAGCAGAGACCAAATTACCATAACTCACACATACCATATGTATCACCAGGCTCTAAATGTGACAAGAAAGACTAGTAAATGATAAAGCTAGATCATAACATGACTTGTTTGCATCTTGATTTTCTGATTCTGAATGTGACCACAGTCACGATTGTTGTGTAGTAGCATGATGTGGTGCTTTTGCTGAAGTGAATTTGAAGCTTAGTGCATCACAGCTGAAAACAGAAGGGATGCTAAGGTCATCCACAATGCTGTTAGCATACTAACCAGCACCGGAGAATTGTTTGCTGTAAATATAAAAAAGAAAGAGAAAATGCATGTTAGTTGTGGATCCATTTAATAAGGCCAGTCTTTGAAAACCTGTGGATATAATTCATTACTTTTTTTTTGAAACTGTAAACATGTTTTTTGACAATTTCTATAAAATATGTTAGAACATAAGCTCAACAGAAAGATATTTTAGAGAGGAATTTATGACATGAAAAATAATATAAATGTATACTGACCAGTGAATCCTGTGGAGTCTGTAATGTTGATAGATGCAGGATCAACTGGCAAAAGGAATGTTTGGTTTCTGACAGCAGCAGCAAGTTGTTTAGCCAGGTCTGTTGCGCTTGGAACATTGATGTTTTTATTAAATGTAGCCCAAGCATCTGCTATAATAGAGCCATTCCTGAGAAAAATAAATGAAAGACTAGTTGTAATGCAAATAGTCTATAATGCAAACCTTCTATATAAAATGTAAAGAAAATTCTGTGATAATGCCATTTCTTAGAACTGTATCATAAAATTTTACCTGAACCGCCAAACGTCTGTCTGATAGTAGCCTTTGAAATTATTGAAAAACACACCCAGCTATAACAAATGAACAAGCATGTTAATTGATATTTTAATATTATGATCAACAAGACAATATTTAACTAGACTAATATGCAAATATATCCAAAGTCCAATTTAGTACCTGAGCACTGACAGCCTGTCTCAGAAGAGAACCTGCAAAAGAGTTGATGTTTGACAGATCACTGAAAAAGGGGCTTAACATTCTGAAGGTGATATTATAGTTGGCTAGGGCTGGAGCTACTGTAGTTTGAGTTGTAGCTGATGCCAGTATGCTTGTTCCTGTTAAGAGCAGAATTAAGAGAAAATGGGTCACAGTTCAGCATGACAAGTAGACGTACCATGCTTATAATGAATCTCAAGCACAAAGACAGTATTTTAAGCCTCCCATAATTGCATGTGTGTCATCAAATAAGAAAGTTATCTATGCCTTTTTTTTACATTTGAACAGAAAAGCATCAAACAGGACAAAACAGAAAATGTAAACTGACCGTTGCTTGAGATTAGCGAAGTGATGACAGATGCAGTATCAACTAATGAGCCGAGGTTTCCAGAGGCAACTGCCTGAAGAAAGGTGTTTTTCACATCTGTTGCAGAAGGAACAGATAAACTGGTGGTGTCAAACAGAAGCAAAAGATCTGCCACAATGGAGCCAGAACTGTGGGGTGAAACCATGTTGAAAACCATTAATGAAAAGTTGAGACAAACAATCCAATGATTAATAAAAAAAGAAATAAAAAATAGAAATCTCACACATGTATTTATTTATTTAAATGAAATTAAAGCAAGGTGTTTGCTAATTACTAAAAGCTGAATGGTTTTACCTCAACCGATTAACAATCAGCCCATAGTAGTTTAAATAACTTTTCTTGTAAACTGGATAAAACTGCAACAGACAAAAAAAAAAAAAAATCATATAAGCATCAGGTTACTATTACATATTACTATAATTACATTTTTTCAGAACAACATTTACTGTAAGAAATTTTGTTATATGAGTAGTTTAATAAATATTCAGGAGCTTTATCTATTTTCAGTACACAACAAGTATCTTCTGCGATCATAATCAAAAACAATATTTTGTTGGAGAAAAACATTACCTTAGATTTCAAATCATTTACAAACAATACGGTCTGTGGATTAGTGAGGTCAAAGTAGGCGGTCTGGAACAGGTCATTAATCTTAAAATTTAAATTAACAGTTCCAAAGTAGGCAGGCAGCGGGGAAGACCCAGTGGTTGCAGCTGTAGATGTTGTAGTTGCTGTAGTCACAGCTTTAGATGTAGTTGCTGTAGTCGTAGTTGTTGGTGTAGTTGTTGTAGTTGTAGGTGTAGTTGTTGTAGGTGTAGTTGTTGTAGTTGTAGGTGTAGTTGTTGTAGTCAAAGCTGTAGATGCAGTTGTTGCAGTCGTAGTTGTAGCTGTAGATGCAGTTGTTGCAGTCGTAGCTGTAGATGTACTTGTTGTAGCCGATGAAGTTCCTGTGGATAAAATACATGACACACATAGGACTCAGTTCAACAAAAGCTTATTATAATTATTGTGACCTAGTGTCTTAATGTAATGACAATATAAGCTATCATATTACATTAATTAAAATCTATAATCACAAACTGGCCAATACCTGATTGAGAAACAACATGTCCAGGCAGATGTAGGATCCCTGTTAAGTGAAATTAGGGAAAATAAAACACAGTAAATATCAGTGATGTACATAAAAACAAACCAAACACTGAGGAGGGTCTGCAAACGATCTAGAATTTCAGTTTAGCATTAAGTGGAATTTATTTGGCTGTATTGTTGTTTAAAACACTATTTAAAAAGTGTCACTTTCTTTTCACTAACCTTTCTCCTTTATATTATGAATTAACAGTATAATTTTTATAATACATTCAATCCTCAGTAATGCAAATGTAAAGCAGAAACAAATATAGTTTCTTACCAATCAGACACAGAACGGGTAGTATAATCCTCAACTCCATTGTTTTTATAGTTCTAAGCCTAAAAATGAAAACTGATGTGAGCATGATGTAGCAAACTTTAAAATAAATTAAACACATTTTGTGTGCTTGATTTTTAATAAACAGCATTATACAATTTATTAAAATATATTAAAATATTTACTCGCCCTCAAGTGGTTTCAAACCTTTATGAGTTTCCTTTTTCTGTTGAAAACTAAATAAGTTAGAAACCTGTAACCATTGACTTCCATAGTAGGAAAAACAAATATCATGGCAGCATATGGTTACAGGTTTTCAGCATTTTTCAATTTTTTACTTTTGGATTTAACAGAAGAAAGAATCTCAAACAGGCTGACAGAATGATGACAGAATTTTCAGGTTTGGGTGAACTATCCCTTTAACTAAGTGTTTAAAGATTTAATAAAACATTTTAATTTATTCCATACACACATTTCATGGGTATATTGACATAAATAAATACATAAATAAATAAATAAATAAATAAATAAATAAATAAGTAATGTAACCTAATATAACATTCACTGTGTACAACATTTCATATAACATTTGTCAAAAAAGTAATTAAAAATACCAAAAATAATTATTCTACTCACTTTTTGAATATCCCACCGAAAATGCAATGCAGATTATTCCTTATAGCAGTGAAGGTCCTTTTACCAGTCTGTGGTCACCTCTAAAAGAACACAGAAGACAGGTGTACCCATATTTAAACTCTGAAATATTTTTTTTGTTAAGAACAGACCAATCAGAGTTGAGCTGTGGGGTTGATGGTTGTTGACAAACTTGAGGAGCAACAGTATCAAAATATTAGCTTTATTTCCTGGTACGTGACGGTACATGATGACAGTTCATGTTACATTGACAGCTAGATATATTAGGGCAAATTTGGCCTAATTAATAATTGGCAAATTTAATATACAACAGGTTCAGAAAAGATTTAATGTAATAACTGTCTTGTATTGTTGGACTTATTGTTGCATTTTAAGCTATTGTAGACATTCTGATACGACCTGAAAAACTGAGAATCTCTACAGACTCTCATCACTAATGTGACATTAAGCTGACTAATTATTTTCAATTATTATTTGGAGTTTTCCAAAGGTTATAGGCACAGGATTAGTTTTGAGTTCATTAAAAGTATGCAGTGAAAGATATGCTTGAGACATTCCCGGTGTCCTATTGAATAACTCCCTATTAAAAGCAACACCAATATATAATTTATGCTAAATGTGAAGATACATAAAGAAAAAAGATAGATCAGTGTGTTAAGACAGGCTTCGTCTTTGGACAGAAAAGGTGTGATAAAAAAGGTGTGCTATGTTGCTAATCAAGTTGAATTTCCAGTTCATAAACAAAAACATGAGGAAACTTTGTAACTGGATTTTCCAGCAAATGTAGTTCCTCATAACTCATCATGCATGATAAAAACCAAACTCGAGCAAAGATATGACAAACATCCTTCGCTCCAAAAATCTGAAAGTCAATTGTACCTATAATTTCAAGCATTATAGTCTGTTCAGCTTTTCCATATGCAGTCTTTAAAAGTCTACACGGCTGATGTGTACATGATTGTTTAGTTGTTATTATTGTTTTGTCATTCTTTACACTTTTTCCATTGTGACTGCTAGTAAACAGGCAAGAATGCTTTCCCTGTGCCAAAACATCAGCGTCACAGAACGGTCACAAGACTCATATATTAATAGCAGTCAGTTAAAAAATGTCCTCACGCAATTGAGTCTTTACATTTCGCAACACACAGCATCGTAAATGCCATTTTTTTACCCTTTTTTTTTATATATATATTTGAATCTGGGAAAACTTAGATATCCATTGTTAATTCATTAATTCATTTTCTTTTTGGCTTAGTCCCTTTATTAATCTGGGGTCGCCACAGCAGAATGAACCGCCAACTTATCCAGCATATGTTTTACACAGCGGATGCCCTTTCAGCTGCAACCCATCACTGGGAAACATCCATACACACTCATTCACACACATACACTACAGACAATTTAGCCTACCCAATTCACCTGTACCGCATGTCTTTGGACTTGTGGGGGAAACCAGAGAACCTGGAGAAAACCCACGCGAACACGGGAGAACATACAAACTCCACACAGAAACACCAACTGACCCAGCCAAGGCTCGAACCAGCGACCTTCTTGCTGTAAGGCGAACGAACGTGCTACTCACTGCGCCACCGTGCAGCCCCTGATATACATTGTATCACTGCTATAATGTTAGCAAATTGTATCATTTAGTCATCATCTTTTCTCTGGGTGCTCCGGTTTCCCTCACAGTTTAAAGACATGTGGTACTGGTGAATTGGATAGACTGAATTGGCTGTAGTGTGTGAATGTGAGAGTGTATGGATGTTTTGCGGCTGGAAGGGCATCCGCTGCATAAAAAAACATAGGCTGGAATTAAGGATGCTCCGATCAGGAATTTTGCAAGTATCGATTCCTTGTCATGGTAAAAGGCCGATACAGAGTCCCGATTCTGATGCTTTATAATGCAAAAAAAGCTCATTTTCCCTATAAGGATCCTTAAGTGAAGCTTTCTCCTTCCCAAAAAGAATAAATTAAGGATGCAGCATATAATCCCTTAAAAACGTCTATTATAACCATTTAGTGTGGACTAGGCATTGGCCGGTATAAGATTCTGACCGTATGATAACCTTGGATAAACTTATCACGGTACCACGGTATTGTGATTACTGCTCTAAATTATATTTTGTTTAAATGTCTGGGTAAAAAAATAAAATTCCCCTTTGAACACAATATATTTTATTTTGAGAAACATATAAAATATTTTGGAACAGTAAACGTGTCAGTCTAAATAATCTAAATAATTTTGCTGTCTTCATTTGTTTCAAAAACACAGATTTCTTTACCATTTAAACAGCATCTTTTGATATTTTTTCTACTTGAGATACTGTGAAAAAAATCGTACACATACCTTAGGAACGGTATAGCAGAAAATTTTGGCGGTTTTAAAACCTTGACTTTTCCAAACTGCGGTATACCCTGAAAACGGTTATCGTCCCATGCCTAGTGTGGACATGTCATGGTCAGAAGGACTTTTACAGAAAATATTGGATAAAACAGATTTAAAAAATGAGTAAGTAATGATTAACATTGCAATTTAGAAACATTGCAAATGATGGAAGAAATTCAACATGTCTCAATAAAGAAAAAGTTTGGAGCGCATAATTGATGCATAAGAAGTTAACCTAACCAATGTAATGCTTAGAACATCACTGTGCCTCTCTCAATCTGTTTTCTTGCTTACTCGCCCTCGTCACCTCTTCCTTAGCTTGTAAACTCATAAACAAACACTTGCGATCAGTTCAGGAGATCAGCAAGATTGGCAAGTAATGATTGTGTCATGAAATGTGATTATCAGCTGATATCAAAGCATCCCTAGCTGGAATAGTTAGCGGTTCATTCTGCTTTGGCAACAATTAATAAATGCCGACACTTTGTGCTGGTACAATCCCTCATTAGTAAACTACTCTTTTCTATAAAGACATGCAGTAAAATTTTGGCACTGAATAAATGTGGACGCAATAATTTATTGTAGATGCAGTAGTAATGTTATCTTTTATTGGAGGACAGTATTTAAATGAATTAATTAAGCAACTCATTTTGCAAAATTTGCATTGGTAAGTTTATCTCTACAGCCTAGGTTTACCTCTACACTTTTCATTAGTCAAAAAGTATAGCATAGTCCATTTTTGCTCCTGTGTTGTTAGTAGTTTTTTTATATGCCTGCTTATCATTTATGTTCCCATCCAAAAATGCAAATGAACTTTATATGCAAAACTGGAATATCACATAAAATATGTGCAAATAAAGCAGCGTTTCCATCCAATAAGTAAAAACAGAATTTGCTGCGGTAGGAGAAGCTGCATCAATCTTTTTTTTATTTAATAAATTTTTTGCGCCTCAGAATGCCAACATGCAATGAATGCGTGGTGGCGTTTGAAGGCGTCAAACAAGCAGCACAGATGCTCTTGACAGTTCTGGAGGTAATTTAAAATATAATAACACTAATAATGAAATGGTTAAGGCCTTTTAGAATGACCAAAACAACATTTTAGATGTTTTACAATGTGCTCAGTCTGCTGGTTTGTCCATTCACACACATTTTTATCACCACACAATCTCTTATGACAAAATCACATGACTTTTTTTTAATGAGCATATACTGGAATTAGTTCAGTAAGGTGTTTCCATCAAAGTTTATGCGCATCTTTTCTTATCGAATAAAATGTTTATCCTACTCAGTTACACTTTTTATGCACATTTAAAAAATGTATGCGCATCTTGGCGTTTCCATCAATTGTTTTTTTTTATGTGCATAAAAATAGGTGGAGTGTTAAATATTGTCTCTGCTTTTTTGCATCCCAGTTTACACTGGTTTTATGTGCGGCAGTAAATATTCTGAAAATGAGCTGCTTCTTTAATTTGTGCATTGTCAGATCACTCACAGAACTTTCCAATAAATTTGTTTTAACGATGCTACTGTCTTACTCTAATTTGCCCAGTTTATGAAATCTTTGGTAAGTCTGTCTCTTAGATGGTGAAAAGATTTTAGCTGTTTGTAGCGAAAGTCATCCTTTTTGGAATGACATTGCGCTAATAGTTTCTAAAATCTAACATCAATTGACAAGAAGAGTTATCTTAGTGGTTGTAATGGCAATATTGACAGGTTTCTGTCACGCAGAGTCCTGACCCTAATGTATTGTCTTGTCTTTGTGTATCTTGTTTTAAGCATGAGGTTCTTATTGATGATCCTGGCATGTCTGTTAGGCCTTGATTTGGTTTAGTGCCAAGGTTTAGATAATATTGCTTGATGTTTTAGTGTTTGTGGTGTGTGCATGGGTTAAGTGTTAATCTAGATTTGCTCTCTCGTCTTTTTTCACTATTTGTTAATTGCACTGTTCATGTTTAAATCGGCCTCATGCTTTAGTGTTGCTGTGGCTTATGAATGTTCTCATTACCTTAGCTTTCTTGTGTGTTTTGTTTGGTTGTATGGTCAGATTTGTTCTGTTTGTTTTAATGTTTTTAACACATTGACTAATCGCTATATGGTGTGGTGCAGTTGAGTGGACAGGAAAGAGGGAAGAAAAATGAGTGTGCAAATTTGGAGAGTCATGTAAATATACATTGTAAATGTACATACTTGCTTATATACATTTCCAGAGAGTGCAAAATAAATCAAAGGAGATATGTTTTCTTGCAGCTTTTTTTTTTTTTTTTTTTTTTGCGAATCTGCCAGAGGCTGCTGTGTACACTTTTTCTAAAATTTCTAAATTTCTAAAATCTAAAATGTCTCTCGTGAGTGCCATTTACACCTGCTGTTCTTGTGTAAATCCACTAGAGGCTGCTGTTGACTGACTGACTGACTGACTGACTGACCGATCCCCCCACCCACTCCCAATTCCCTAAACCCAACTGATAGTTTTCAAAAGCACTGCTTGACCCAATCACACCCTTTCCTAAACCCAACTGACAGTGTTTTCAAAAGCAATCCTGAAAAACAAAAGCCCTTGTGGCTGCCTGATTTTTTACCACGATTTCAGATCTTACCACGTTCTCACCATGTTATTTATTTGTTTATTTAATTTTTTGCCTGTTTGTTTTAGTTTTACCTGCTTTCTGGAATCATTCTTCACTGGACTCGAACACTGTCGTCACAGTCAACTCCTTTCTGCGACTCAAGTCCCCCGACGTACATGGCAAACTGGTAACAGTGGAAAAAGTCATCCACAGGGAGGTAAGTGGTCAGCTGGTACACTCTCAGAAATAAAGTGGGCTGTCACTGGGGTGGTACCCTTTTAAAAGGTACAAATTTGTACCTAAATGGTCCATATTAATACCTCAAGGGTACATATTAGTACCTAAAAAGTACAAAATTGTTCCTCTTAAATTTTTTAGGTACTGATATATTCTTTTGAAGTACCAATATAGACCCTTTAAGTACAAATGTGTACCTTTTGAAATGGTACCACCTCAGAGAGAGTGTAGCGTGAAAAGGAATTAAGTCTGATTCCTACACCACTAGAAAATGGCAGTCTAATAGACACTTAAGCAAAGATTTTTGCTGCTTGTTCAAACTAAATAAAATAAGCTGAAACAACAATTCTTGTGATTTATTTATTTATTTTTTGGACAATTGTTTTTAATGCTCATTATGTTCATCTTAAATTTGTTGTTAACTTAATCGATTTGTGCTAGGACAACATGAATGAATTGTGTGGAACCCTGCATTTTACAGTGTAGTACACTATGTGAAGTTTCACAAACTAATTTCGAGAGGAGCACGTGATAGGATTGACAACAGCTGATCCCTATCACCAATCACTAACTAGCCAATCTGATCATTTCAAATTTAATATAAATATCCAGCCTAAACTTCATTCCTCATCTTTGCTTTGGAAACCGCTCTGCACCGCATCAGCTGCCACCACCACCACCACCACCACCACCACCACTGCCGCCGCCGCCGCCACTGCTGCTGCTACTGCTACTACAACAACATCTACATCAAAAAACAATTAAAACTCCAACTATAACCCAGACAACAATTTTAACAACAACATCAAAACAACACATCCGCTGTGTCTTCAAGCCAATTCTTCAGCAAGATCACAGTCAAAACTGCAATGAAGCCGAAAACTCACCGTTCTCCTAGCGGTGCACACGTGGTAATGTACATAGCACCCTCAAAGGGAAGTCTCGCAAAATAATCACTCCCCAACAAAGACAAAACATTTCGTAAATATTTTAAAGACGACACTAGCGCAAATAGTATGATTTATACCAAGGAACTCACCTCTCAAACCTCCCGCCTGTCCACAGATTCATATCATTCTAATAGCATGAAGTAATTTGACCGCAAGAGTCCAGGTAATCCAATTCGCAAAACATTAGTCCACAGCAAATTCATACGTGGATAACATTCATGGAATGAACTGTTATCATCCAAACTACTTGCTGGAGTGGGTCCAGTAGAGTCTCCAGTCATAACACTAGTGATTCTGATCTACAAAATGGCCACCGGCCTTTTACACTTCTGAGTGACACTCCTTTGAGCAAATAACTGAAAAGAGAAGTGTCACCATCCAATGAGCTCTTAACTTGAGATGGTCCCGCCCTCTCTCTTGACAGGTTAAGAGTGGACTCTAACTTTGTGAATGAACCGGGCCAGATATGCTCGTAATTTATTCATGGTTTAAAGTAAAGCCCATAACTAACATTCACACTGTGGTGACATAGTTTTTAAAGTTCAGGATTTGACGTTGACAGTTTGTTAAAATAATAATAATAATAATATATTTTTATTATTATTATTATTATTATTATTATTATTATTATTAATTGAAATATATATAAAAAATAAATAATAAATAAATAAAATAAAGAAATAAAAAATAAAGAAATAAAAAAAAACTCCCACATCTGATAGCCATTAAACTTCTAAAGGAAAAACATTCACACATCAAGCACAGAAGCCATGTAATATGCCAGTGACTCATGTTCATACACAAGTGCCATATGCGAGTTCATAATAGCAAGTCAGTTGGATGTGAAAACGGCAAAGAAACAAAACTTTCCGCTTCATTGCTATAATCGGAAGGAGGACATTCCTGACGAATGGAGCAACATTTCATCCATCGACTCATTTTAAACATTCAAACTCCACTCCACTATCACTTCACCTACTTCGTCTTCAAGAGGCAATTCCAGGACCACTAGACAAGCCACACCCCATATCGTCAGCTCTCTATCCATCTGCCCTCCTGCGGGGGAACGAATGCCCATCTTTGCATTGGATCTACGTAGCTATCGTACCATGCAAAAAAAAAACAAAAAAAAAAAAACTATTTATCATAACAGCTAATCATGTACCAAGTTTTCATAATCAAATTGCTGACTCTCTCTCATCTTCTGT
>CAIGQZ010032813.1:15384499-15402799 GCA_903798205.1 Danio tinwini
ATATATATATTTATTTATACACATAGTGCTGTCATCCTCAAGCTCTAACCCCAGCCGGGGTGGTCCTTGAGCTCATCACCTCTAGAGGAAGTCTTTACCATACATGGTGTTGCTAAGACTCCAAAGAGTCCTCATCTCCTCCACCTATCTATTCTTTCTTTCTTCTCTACCACTATATCCAGCAGCCGGATATAGCACTTCTCTCTAACTTTGGGGGGGGCGTTCTTCGAATACATGGCTGCTGTCCCGAGCCGGTAGTATTTTTGGGAGGTTATCGAGAACTACCTGATCTCGTATCCCTCCTAATGCTTATTGACCAGGCGGGAGCCTTGGGCATTATCTAAGTGTGAACTCTTGAAGTGAAGTTTCACAAACTAATTTCGAGAGGAGCACATGATAGGATTGACAACAGCTGATCCCTATCACCAATCACTAACTAGCCAATCGGATCATTTCAAATTTAATATAAATATCCAGCCTAAACTTCATTCCTCATCTTCGCTTTGGAAACCCCCCCATCCATCCCTTCTCCCTCTTCCTCAGTTTAGATTTCGGGCGACACGGTGGTTCAGTGGTTAACACTGTTGCCCCACAGCAAGGAAGTCGAGTTGGTTCAACGCTAGCTGAAGCAGTCGACACTCTCTGTGCGGAGTTTGCATGTTCTCCCCGTGTTCGCGTGGGTTTTCCCCGGGTACTCCGGTTCCTCCCACACTCAAAAACATGCAACTACAGTCATAAGCACCTACTAAGTACAAACTAACATAATCAGCGGCCTATTCTCGGGAGGTTATCGAGAACTACCTGATCTCATATCCCTCCTAATGCTTATTGACCAGGCGGGAGCCTTGGGCTCACCTATCTCTGAGCTCAGGGTTCTCTCCCAGGACAGCATGCCAAACTAGCTAACATAGTCAAGCATTATCTAAGTGTGAACTCTTGAAATAGTAAATAGTGAGTGGTTTCCAAATATTCATATATTGTGGGTGCTGTGTATAGCATCACAGAAAAAACAAATCTCTCATTTAGAATGATATTTTGACCATGAAATCCAAAATATTCACTGAATCAATATCAATCATTAATGGACAGGAGGAGTGGTTTTTGATCCCATATATGTAGCAGCTCATCAATATGCAAATTTTCTATAGTTTTCATCTCAGTTTTACAGCAATTCCTAGCATTTTTGATTTCGTAGCTAATTTGTATTTATTTGTACATTTTGAAACAATTTGCTCATTTCCTAATGAGGAGTTAGAGAAAGAGTTTAGCCTCCTTTTAATAATCATATGTTTTTATTTAAATTAATTCAAATTAATTCATATGAATTAGCCAATATTTCTGACAATACATATAATAGTTACGTACATATTACTATAATAGCAGTTTTACGGGCATGTCCACACCCCCCCTTGGCTCGTCAGTTAGCGATCGCCGTCAACCACCCCCCCAACATCCTTGCGGGGGGCTCACACATTTTTTGCTACGCCAATGCCTTTAAGGTATGTGTTTTGGTATTGTAGGTATTGAATGATTTTCATTCATTCATTTTCTTTCGGCTTAGTCCCTTATTCATTAGAGGTGGCCACAGCGGATTAAACCGCCAACTATTCTGGCAGGAGTTTTACACAGCAGATGCCCTTTTAGCTGCAACCTAGTACTGGGAAACACCAATACACTCTCTCATTCACACATGCACTCATACACTATGGCCATTTTTGTTTACCCAATTCACTTATACCGCATGTCTTTGAACTGTAGGGGAAACCGGACACCTGGAGAACATGGGTAAAACATACAAACACCACACAGAAATGCCAACTGGCCCAGCCAGGACTTGAACCAGCAACCTTCTTGCTGTGAGGCCACAGTGCTAACAACTGAGCCACTGTGCCACTTATTGTATGATATCTAAAACCAAAACAAAACATTCTTTGTCAAGGCGAGTGACTTTCTGATGCAATTTTACCTCAGGAATCTGACATATATTGTATCAGTTGTAAAATTAAACCTTGTTGATCAATAGGACATTTATTTTGATAGTGATAGGATTGTCTTTACCATGTGTAGCATTTTAGACATGTAAACTGTGGGATTAAAGGCTGCACATGTTTGAAACTATGAGAAATACAGTAACAAAAAGTCATATTCTCATTGAGAGGACTAGCAGCTTCTAAGCTGTTTAACCTGCTGGTTTGCACCTCCCTTTAAAACAGAAACCTGGGAAATGACATAATACAAATAGAATGCACAGGCATAATTGTAGTTTCTTTTGAATGAAGATTTCTGGGTGTTATAACGAACTATCATAGTAATAATAACAAAGGGATATTGAAAGTGTTTGCTCGAAATAACTTTCCAGAAGAAATGTAGCAGTGATCATCAGTGGGGTCAAAGCCATGAGGTTGTTGCCTGTTTAACAGAACTCAAACTCTGAAGGAGTTACAAAAAAGATACGATTTGCCCACAACTTTTTCTGTTGTCTTGTTCTTCATCTATTTGCTCGTCTCTGCCATCCTCCTCATTACCTGCCCATCCACATTCCTCACATTCCTCACATTTACCCATCGTTTTCTACCCGATCTCCAAGATGTCTCACCATCTAAAAAAGGTTTCATTCAAACTATATACAAACTTATGATAACTATTTGGAAAAGTGTTAATTCATAAACATTTACATTGTTACATAAGCATACCGCAAATAAACAAAGATTTAAACCCACAGGTAAAAAGAATGTCTGAGTGATTTACACTTTCTACCGTATTTTTCATAATTTAACTTCAACAGTTAACAACGTTACATGTGATTTAAACTTCTTAGTATAATACAAGTATTTACCACTGCCATTGGGAGATAAAAATAGGTAACACTTTATTTTGATAGTCCAATTCAGTATTAGTAGACTGTCTGCTTAATATCTGTTGATACTGTTCCTTAAACAGACATTTAACTGACTATAAAAAACTTAGCAAGTTCATGTTAACTTACACTAACCCCAACTCTAACCTTAACCTAACAGTCTATTATAATCTAATGTGAATTAGTTGGCATGTAGATGCAATGTAACTTAAATTCAACAAACGGACCATCAAAATAAAGTGTGACCTAAAAATGTTATGCTATCATTGCTGGAACTTTGCTATATAAAAAGTTTTCAATCTGTGAATCATAGAGCTGTAAATAATGCATTGGTAACCAAGATTAATATAGTAAATGGGGTTACACGGTGACCCGCTTACTGAGGAGAGAACTGACTTTCTTTAGTGAGAAAATTCCTTGCAAGTTCATGTAACTAATACTCCAAAAATATGGCAAACAATAAATAAACTGTGTCGTTTGGTGGCTACTTTGTCTGCACTCTCTTTCCTTTGTCATCATTGCACACAGGTTATGTCAATAATATTAAATTATAAGTTATAATGATCCACCTTACACACAAAATATAACAATGTTAAGGAAGTTAAAAACTGTAGATGAAGGTTGAAATGATGCTAAAGGTCAAGCATAACAAAAAAAAGACATACAACATTAAGGAGGTTACTGTAGGACAACCTGAGATAAAAAAAAATATTTTCAATCTTTATTCGCGTTTCAAACCTGTCTATGTTTGGTTTTGATTTGTGAAACGACACAAAACAGATAGTTTGAGAAATGTGCTTTTTCTCCATACATTGAAAGTTAATGGTCATCAAAACCATGAGTGTACAATTTAAAACATTCAAATTTTGAAAAATCATGAGCATGATGACAATTTTGCGGTGAACAATCACCATATCTAGATTGTAAAAAAGCTGGGTTCCACACAATTCCTTCCTTGTGTTGTCCCAGCACAAATCGATTAAATTAACTTAATCCTTTTTACCTTTGAATTTGATTGAACATAAAACAATTAGATTGTCCCTAAAAAACCTTAAGAGTTGTGTTGTTTCAACTGATTTTAAATAAGTAATTTGAACAAAAGGAGAAAAGTCTTTTTTTTGTGTAGATGTTCCAAGATTCACGTACAGATTTGATTTAAACAAGAATAAAAACAAAAGTGCACAAAAATGGATAACATTCAGGCTGAAAACAAACTCTATATATTAACAAAGTTCATTGGAGATTTCTTACTCGTATTCCTCTGAGCTAAAATTATGATGGATTAACATCATTCATTCATTTACTTTCCTTTGGCTTAGTGTCTTTTTCAGTGGTCACCACAGCAAAATGAAACACCAACTATTCCAGCATATGTCATTCACACATGCACTCATACACTACCGACAATTTAGGTTATCCAATTCATGTACCGCATGTCTTTGGACTGTGGGGGAAACCGGAGCACCCGGAGGAAACCCACATCAACACGAGAAGAACATGCAAACTCCACTCAGAAATGCCAACTGGCCCAGCCAGGACTCGAACAGCAACCTTCTTGCTGTGAGGCGACAGTGCTAACCACTGAGTCACCGTGCTGCTCCACATCATGTTACATTTAACGTAATTACAGGTTTTGTACATGAAAAAAAAAAGTTTGTTTTTGTTAAACTCATAATTACACTTTTTGGTCACACTTTATTTTGATGGTCCGTTTGTTGAATTTTAGTTACGTTGCAACTAAATCTCATTAGATTACATGTAGACTGTTAGGTTGGGGTTAGGATTGGGGTTAGGGTTAGGGGTAGTGTAAGTTGACATGTACTTGCTAAGTTCCTTATAGTCAGTTAAATGTCTGTTTAGCAGCAGTATCAACAAATATTAAGAAGACAGTCTACTAATACTCAAATGGACCATCAAAATAAAGTGTTACCCACTTTTTTATACAATATAAGACTTTTAAGACTTTAACACAGGAATGTTCTAACAATTGCCATCCAGAAAATGCCATAAAGTAGGCATTAATACTTTGACATTTTACTGTTTGTACCAACAGCACTGGTGTAGTTTCCTGTACTTAAACACGTAAAGCAACCAGGTATATACCTGTATAAAAAATGTGTTTCCATCAACAACAAATGGGTTCATGGTCTCACTGTATATTTAAGTGCTGCAAAACATATCATTTCTTTGCACTCAACATTAATTCATCATTATTACGGTTACTTTGGAATTCATATGCAACAATGCTACCGTGCAATTGAGTCTTAAAAATGTGAGCACTAAGCAAACAAGGACTAAATGTATCATTAACACTTTTTTTGTTCGACCAAACAAACCAACTGAACTGAAGTTGCAATTGCAAGACATGTTTAAGCTGAGATGTAGTTGCAGATGTACTTAATGTCACCATTTTGTAATAAAGACTATCAAAAATCTTCATACAAACACAATGTTTTTATGGAATATTCTAACATTTTTTGGCATTAAAGTTTTTGCCTTTATAATTATTTTATACTGTTTAATTGTAAATATTTACTTTCAACATAATGTATTTGAACATTTGATTGTGGTTGTTGAATATCTGCATTCAGTTGGTTGTAATTTTCTGTACACTTATTACTCTTGTTTCTATTTTTCTTTACTCCTAATTATTATTATTATTATTGTTATTATTATTGTTATTATTATTATCATCATCATCATCATTATTTTTTCGTTTTTTGTTTCTTCCCTTTATTATTATTTTTTCTTCTCTTTTGTAAAAACAGCAACAACAGAAATAATTACATGTAACAAGTTGTACTAAAATAGTGTTTGTTTTTTTCGCAATAAAAATTTTGAACATAAAAGTTTTTGCCTTTAAAGATTTGACCCACAGAATGCATTTTTGTCATACTTTTGCAACATAAAATATGGTTTTGTGGTTCAGGTTCACATTTAGGTTCATCTAATTCTAATTAAACAATGATTTTTAATAACAAACTCACAATTAAATAAAGTATTGAAATAAAGCATTCATTTGTACTTTAGTAACACAGCTATCACACAGTAGCAATGTTGTATATGACTTCTAAACTTACTATAACACAGTAAACACAATGTTTATATGGGGTCATGCAGGATTTTTGCCTCTCTCCTAATCACATTTATTGTAATTTTTCATTTTTAAGACATTTGCATTGCACACAATGCATCTGCGTCTGCGATCAGTAAGGGATCTGTGATTATATCAACAGACTCTAATGTTTCTGATAAAGGGCCTTTTTCATCAAGGTAAGAGTCATCACGTAACAAACCCATGTACACTTAAAAAAAAAACTGGAAAATCTACAGGTTTGCGCAGTTAACATATTTTTGAGAACATGTGACATACAGTAACACATTGAGAAAGAAGTCTCACTCTAACCTCATAAACCGCAAAAAGAAAAATACACACATAAAACAAGTTCGTCAGCATTACTGGGAGAAGTCAATAGGATTGGTTTACCGGTTTGACATTCGCTAGCTGCATGCAAGAGAGTGATAAGCGAGTGGCAGAAACATGCACTTGTTCATGACGTGGAATTCCCATACTTACACAGAAACTGAAATGTACTATGATACATGTCTGGTATTTAGACACAAATTTCATTCATTCAGGCTTGAACAGTGTAACAAGTATAACTTTATTTTAACACTTGATTTAATTTATCAACTTCGATTTCTTTAACATTCTATAAGCTCATGTACTCTACTGTATAGTTAAGTGCTTTGCAAAAAACATATAATTTGTGAGTCTGAAGCCTAAATTATCATTGCACAACATGCTGAGTTCTCAAAAGGCCAAAATCTTTGAATCGGACATGAACTTCGACTTGAAACTTAAACTGAAAGGACTATACTGACATGGCAAGACAGACACAGAGACAAAAAAGGGCAGAAACAGGACAATATAACAGTTTATAATGACAGATAATTTGTCATTTATCATGACTAACCTCAACGCATTCATTGACATCTATTCATTTTTTCCTCATTACAGTTTAGAAGTTATTGCTACTGTGTAATAGGGTTGAAATGTGGTACAAAAGTACAAAATGAATGCTTTATTTTAATACTTAATTTAATTGTTCATTGTTTAATTTGATTTGATTTATTCATCTCTAACAAATAAAAATCATACAGTACATAATTCTTTAAACAGAAAACATTTCATCATTTCATCACCTTTTTTAACTTCAAATAAGATCTTAGACCCCTTCCATTCTGCTTTTAGGGCCAAACATAGTAAAGAATATAAACGACATCCTCTTATCAGTTGACTCTGGAAAATGTGCAGTCCTCGCTCTGCTGGATTTAAGCGCAGCATTTGATAATATTGATCATCGTATCTTGCTAAAATGAAATCGCAAAGTTGGAATCTGTGATGCTGCATTAGGCTGGTTTGAGTCCTACTTATCAACGAGGACTATATCAGTAGAAATTGGAGAATTTTTATCATCCTCAGTACCAGTTAACTGTGGAGTACCACAGGGTTCGATTTTGGGCCCCATCTTATTTTCCCTTTACCTGCTACCACTGCGCTTGATTTTTGAGCGCCATAAGATCTCTTATCATATATACGCAGGTGACACCCAGCTGTATTTACCATTAGACTTTGGAAGTGATTCGATCTCCGCTCTGTTAGCATGTATGAGTGACATCAAACTTTGGATAGAAGAAAATTTCCAACAACTAAATGAAAATCAAACAGAGCTGATTCGGTTCGGCTCAAATCTTCAGCTTGAAAAATATAGCACTCTCTTGGGGCCTCTACAGTCAAATAATCACCCTAATGTCAAAAATCTCGGGGTCATTTTTGACTCAGATCTGAAATTTGCCTGGCTGGCTGGTTGAACCTAGAATCCAGGAGGAACAATGCAGTTTTCATCCAGGTTGTGGTACACTGGACCAGCTCTATACCTTCACCAGGGTGCTCGAGGGTTCATGGGAGTATGCCCAACCAGTTCACATGTGTTTTGTGGACTTGGTGAAGGCATTCGACTGTGTCCCTTGTGTCATTCTGTGAAGGGTGCTCTGGAAGTTTGGGGTTAGAGGTAATTTGTTAAGGGCCATCTCGTCCCTGTATGAACAGAGTAGGAGTTTGGTATACATTGCCGGCAATAAGTCAAACTTGTTTCCTGTGCATGTTGGACTTCGGCAGGGCTACCCTTGGTCACCAATTCTGTTTATAATTTATATGGACCGAATTTCAAGGCGCAGGCTTGGGCTGGAGGGGCTCCAGTTCGGGGACCACAGAATTTAATCTCTGGTATTTGCAAACGATGTTGTTATGTTGGCTTCATCAAACATGGACCTTCAACATGCACTGGGGCAGTTTGCTGCCGAGTGTGATGCGGCTGGGATGAGAATCAGCACCTCCAAGTGTGAGGCCATGGTGCTCCACCGGAAAAAGATGGTTTGCCATCTCTGGATGCTTACCTAGGGAGGTGTTCCAGGCATGTCCCACTGGGAGGAGGCGTCAGGGAAGACCCAGGACACGCTGGAGGGACTATATCTCACGGCTGGCCTGGGAACACCTCGGGATCCCGCCGGAGGAGCTGTCTGGGGAGTGGGAAGTCTGGAGTTCTCTCCTAAGACTGTTACCCTGCGACCCGGCCCCGGATAAGTGGACGAAAATGAGATGAGATGGTGAGATCTGAAATTTGATAAGCAAATAAACTCTGCAGTTAGGGCCAGCGTCTTCCAACTAAAGCAACTAAAATTAAAGTGCTTTCTTACTTTTAAAGACTTGGAGACTTGTTATTCATGCTTTTATCTCTTCTTGGCTTGATTATTGTAATGCATTGTACATTGGCATCAGTCAGTCATCAGTCTCACGCTTACAGATAGTCCAAAATGCAGCAGCCCGTTTTTTGACTAGGACAAAAAAGAGAGAACATGTTTCTCCTATCCAGGCCGCTCTTCACTGGCACCCTGAGAAACGGAGAATTAATTTAAAAATTTTAATGTATGTATTTAAAGCTCTACATAGACGTAGCACAAGCTTATTATTTTCCCCACCCCATTACCACATACACCATTTGTCCATACACCACCTTTTTACATAAGACTTACATGAGGCATGTTTCATCCTTTTGGCATCTTTGACATATTATATGGTTCATTCAATATTTGTCATTTACATTTTATAACACAGACCCAAAAATACTGAAATTAAACTGAAATGTCAATCACCTCTATTCATCACCATATTTTTTTAATAATGTATTTTTTTACATTTCCCTTATTTTTACAATCACCTTGATTAATCATTTTCTTCCTTTAATAATATATATTTATAGAACTTTTTAAATTGATTTCATTGTTTCAGCAGATTAAGGTAAATGTGACTATATATTTCTGTCTAAAACCAAAAAGGCATTGTGTGGGTCAAATCTTTAAAGGCAAAAACGTTTAGGCCAAAAAATATAAAAATATTTAGTAAAGATCATGTTACATGAAGACATTTTGTACATTTACAACTTTAAATATATCAAAACTCATTGTGCATTGCTGAGCATTTCATTTTGATAGCTTTAAAGATTTTTTGAACCCTCAGATTCCAGATTTTCAAATAGTTAACAAAGCATATGTAAATGGAAAGCTCATTTATTCAGTTTTCATTTGATTCTAAAGTCTACATATTAAAAAAAATATGAAAATACATATAGAAAATACTTATGACAACTTTTGTAGTTCAAGGACAAGTAATGACACAAAATTAATAGACACATTTTAAAACCACTTAAAAAATACACTTTAATATTCTTAGACATTTATTTAATCAGTTGCTTGAGTCACTTAAGACAAACAGCAGACATTTCTTGTTTCCTTGGCTTTTCCACCATCAGTTTTCCAGGTATTTAAAATCACTTTCGCCAATCACATTTAAGTCCTCAACCCTACACATCTAAAAGTCACATGAGGTCGGAAATGCAGAGTTTGTATAGGCACTCCTTGATGATTCTATGGTGAATCACAGCTACAGTTAGAGCACACTCATGTTAAATTAATTGATGAAAAAATTTCACCCGCCCGATACTGCCTTGACAACATTACCCAAGCATATGAATGTATAAACAATTAAACATGCACAATTGACAACTGAACATACTAAACAAAAATTCCTTAGAGCTACTTAGGTCCTGACCCTTTTCTTAAGGGCACAATGGGATTATTTTCTGTGTAGGCTACAAACGCACATCCTTTCACTTTCTTTTACGTGTTCCAACAGAACAATTGACCTAGTTGAGGTTGCTATATACTGGGTCAGTAAGATTTTTTTAAAAAATTAAAAAAATATTTTTTTACAAAAACAAAACAAAACAATGATTTCAATAAATGAAAGTTACATTTTTAACTGCCTATAAGTTAGATGTATAGTTCACTCAAAAATGAAAAATATTTTTATGAAAGTCGATAAGTGCTTTAAAATAAATTATTTTGTGTTCAACAGTAGAAATAAACTCATAAATGATTTTTAAAAGTTTTAAATCAGATGGGATAATTTTATTTTTTGGGTAATCTTTCCCTTTAGGCCATTCTAAAAGTGTAAAAAATTATAATAAGTGGTGCCTTGTTGAGAATGATTCGAGACATGTCAAAACTACACTCAAGACTGACCCACATGTCAAAACTATGTTGTCGGCAAAATGGCACTGTACGCATTACAGTTATTACCGCCTACACTTACACCACACCTAAACTCAACCATCACAGTTATTTACGTCTACACCTAAACCCAACCCTCAGAGTTATTAACGTCTACACCTACTACAACCCTAAACCCAACCATGATATTTATTAACATCTACACCTATTCAAACCCTAAACCCAACCATCATAGTTATTAACGTCTACACCTACCCAAACCCTAAACCCAACCATCATAGTTTTTAACGTCTACACCTACTTAAACCCTAAACCCAACCATCATAGTTATTAACGTCTACACCTACCCAAATCCTAAACCTAACCATCACAGTTATTAACGTCTACACCTTGCCCAACCCTAAACCCAGCCATCATCATTAATGTATACACTACAGGTGTCACATCCAGTTCCTGGAGGGCCTCAGTTCTGCACAGTTTAGTTCCAACCCTAATTAAATACACCGGATCAAACCAATTGAGTCCTTCAGCTTTGTTTATAACCTGCAGGTAAGTGTGTTAAAGCAGAGTTGGAACTAGCTGTAGCCCTCCAGGAACTGGATTTGACACATGTGGACTACACCTTTCCCAACCCTAAACCCAACCATCATAGTTCTTAACGAGTACACCTACACCTATTATTATGGCTCGTTTCCACTGACTGGTACAGTACAGTACGGTATGGGTCGGTACGGGTCACCTTTATCAGGCTTGCGTTTCCACTGCTAAAAGGGTACCAATGGTACTCTTTGGTGGGCGTGGTGTTTGCTCGAGAAAATGTCTAAAGTAAAGATGTACGGGTCGCTCACATATCATATGAGAAGCACTTCTCACAAAACAGATGCTTTATACACATAAATACTTGTATAAATGTATAACTGTTTATTAATAACCTTTCTATGAACATGAGTTGATTATAACTGCAGATCAATGACAGTGTGAAATAGCCTACTGTAACGTCTGCAATTATATAAAATAAATAAATAAATGCAACATATATGAACACATACAGACCCTTACAGTCTCCGATATGTTACCAATTACAGAAAAATTACACACAGCATACATTTAGTCCTTATTTAGGTTCAAAACAGCAGGAAATAGAGACCAGTCAGTGCAGACCTCTCATGATTACAGCAAATACAAATAACCTACAATGCTTCAAAATCATAGAACAGGAAGAGCTAGATAAAGTTATAAATAGTTCCAAACCAGCTACATGTATGTTAGATCCAATTCCAACAAAATTACTGAAAGAATTGCTCCCTGTTATAGGAGAACCTCTCCTTAACGTTATCAACTCTTCCTTAGCTTTAGGCCATGTTCCAAATCCTTACAAGCTAGCTGTTATTAAACCTATTATTAAGAAACCACAACTGGACCCCAGCAACCTAGCTAATTATAGGCCTATTTCAAATCTTCCATTTATGTCTAAAATACTAGAAAAAGTTGTTTCTACCCAATTATGCTCCTTTCTGCAGATGAACAATATTTTTGAAGTGTTTCAGTCAGGTTTCAGGCCTCATCACAGTACAGAAACCGCATTAGTGAAAATAACCAACGATTTACTCTTAGCTGCTGACCAAGGGTGCATCTCACTATTAGTTCTACTAGATCTTAGTGCCGCTTTTGACACCATTGATCACAATATTCTCATAGACCGCTTATATTCTACAGGTGTCCAAGAACAGGCTCTTCAATGGTTTAGGTCATACTTAGCTGATCGTTACCAGTTTGTGAATATTAATGGACAACTTTCACAAGTAAGACTGGTAAAGTACGGGGTCCCTCAAGGATCAGTTTTAGGCCCTTTGCTGTTTACAATATACATGCTTCCCCTGGGGGACATTATTAGAAAACATGGGATCAGTTTTCAATGCTATGCAGATAATACTCAATTATACATTTCAACTAAACCGGATGAGATGTCTAAACTGTCTAAGCTAACTGAGTGTATTAAAGATGTTAAAGACTGGATGACTAACAATTTTCTTCTCTTAAACTCAGACAAAACAGAATTATTACTTATTGGGCCTAAATCCTGTACACAGCAGTTCTCACAACTCGACCTGCAACTAGAGGGATACAAAGTTAGAGTTAGCTCTACTATAAAAGATCTGGGTGTCATATTAGACAGCAATTTAACCTTTAAAAATCATATATCCCATGTCACAAAAACTGCCTTCTTTCATCTAAGAAATATTGCTAAATTGCGAAGTATGCTATCCATCTCCATAGAAAAGCTAGTTCATGCTTTCATGACTTCTAGGCTGGATTACTGTAATGCTCTGTTTGCTGGTTGCCCAGAATCCTCTATTAACAAACTTCAGCTAGTACAAAATGCAGCTGCCAGAGTTCTTACCAGGTCTAGAACATATGATCATATCACTCCAATTTTATCCTCCTTACACTGGCTGCCTGTTAAGTTTCGTATTGAATTTAAAATATTGCTTCTTACCTATAAAGCCTTAAATAATCTAGCTCCTGTTTATCTAACCAACCTCTTGTCTCGCTACAATCCAACCCGCTCTTTAAGATCTCAAAACTCAGGGCTTCTTGTAGTACCTAGAATAGCTAAATCGAGTAAAGGAGGTCGAGCCTTCTCATTTATGGCCCCTACACTCTGGAATAGCCTTCCTGATAATGTCCGAGGCTCAGACACACTCTCACTCTTCAAAACTAGATTAAAGACCTATCTTTTTAGCAAAGCATACACTCAGTGCATTACATAGCGGTATGACGCATGATGTGCCCCACACACGATTTTGCTTCTTGTTTATATACACTATGAACAGCAGCTACGCTAATTATTCTCCTTATTCTGTATTTCCACCTGGGGGTACTCATCTCGAGACCCTCAGACTATGCAGTGCCACTGATGCGATCCAAGACCAGCGACGAGATGATCCCAAGGTTTCCGGACCAGGCCGTATCCTGAGCTGCTGCTGTGGTGGTCATGATGGAGAGCATGAGACTGATTCCTGTGATGCTCCAAGGACAGACGTGTCTTCGCTGAGGTCCAGCTACTGCGCCTAGACTGCAGCTCTGCACAAGACGTTTGGCCATAGGAGAAATGGTCGTGCCCAACTGAGCCTGGTTTCTCTCGAGGTTTTTTAAATTCTTCACTTTCGCCAATTGGTGAAGTTTTTTCCTCGCCGCTGTCGCCACTGGCTTGCATGGTTCGGGATCTGTAGAGCTGCGCATCGATGGAATTGCTCCTCAGTGTTTGGACTCTCAGTAGTGATTATTTAACCACACTGAACTGAGCTAAACTAAACTGAACTTAAACACTGAAAACTGAACTGACACTGTTTCAATTCACTATAAACTTCCATGTGAAGCTGCTTTGACACAATCTACATTGTATAAGCGCTATACAAATTTTGTATAGCATTTTTTATTTAATTTTAGCACATCTTGCTTAATTTTTAAAACAGAAGTAAGTCAGTAATGTGGATTTATATAGCACAGAAGGAATGAGGAAGGCACAATCCTAAAATGTCCCTAGACTGCACAAATTTCACAACCTGCTTGCCAAACGTAACAATTACTGGATAAATTCCTTTTGACTGTGTACATTTTCCACTCATCATCAGATCTACTGATAAATAACAACATGACATTAGAACTCCTTGCCACATGGAATTTGATACAACATCTCTGTACAATTGAAGCTCAATACAATTGCTTCCATCCCTACAGCTTACTTCATGTGTATACAATACCAACGGTTTTAGGGCAACATTAAATTTGTTGTTTTAGTGATGACCAAACAATTTTGAATAACTTTTTTAAAACACTTCAATCGGTCACTAATGCATATACAGTACTGTTCAAGTTTTAGGCCACCAAAGCTAATACTTTTACTCTATATATCTCTTCAGTTGACTGATATATATTTATTTATTTATTTTTATTTTTATCTATTTATTTTCTTATTTATATTCTCAGTCGCTTTATTAAAATGCAATCAAAAAAAGTAGCAAAATTTAGTTTGTGGAGAAAAACAGCTGATGAAACACAGACAGTCATGAAATGGCCTCCACAGAGTCCAGACCTGAATATTACAGGAAGCAGTATGAAATCACCTTACACTTGGCTAAAACAAGGCAAAATTTGGCCTGTCAGAGAAAATTGGATAGATTTCTAATAGCCCAAAAATAGACAAGTTGTCAAATAGACATGCAGGAATGAAATACTACACTTGTGAAGTCTGTCTATTTGACATCCAGTCTATTTTTGGACTATTATTGTTAAACATCTATTAGATTTTCACTGACAGCCCAAATTTAGCCTCGTTTTAGACAAGACGTCTATGTTAGGACAACTATTAGACGTCTTTTAAACACACACACACAAAAATGCTTGCTGGGAAGTCCCGAAAGAGGCCTATTACAAATCACATTATTTCAGAAAGTTTTACCACAATCTCCAAACAATTCAACCTGTTCTTAAATAAATATGAAATATGAATATATATATATATATATATACATTAGTCAACATTTGAAGTGTATCAAAAATTTTCATCAAAGGCATCCTAAAACTATTCAACAACACCCATTTTTGTCTTAGGACAGTTTTTGAATAACCTTTTTGATCCACTTCAAATGCATATACAGTACTGTTCAAAAGTCTTAGGGCACCAAAGCTAAGACTTTTAAAGAATGTTCAGTTGACTTCACAGCAGAGTCTAGACAAATGCCTAAATATCTGTCTCACTAGTTCAGTTTCCTAAACTGTATAGTTGTCTCTTACTGTTTGTTCAAATCAGCAAACTAAAACAAACAGTTCTGGTGTCACATAATTTCTTTTGTCTTGCTCACAGCTGAAAAGAATGACATTCAAAGCTGGTTTCCCCACACCATTCCACATTCCATTGGTGTTGAAGACAAACTGTATAAGTTTTATAACTTCTGTTACACAAGGCACGAAGCTCTGGTGCAAATAGCAAAGGTCTGACAAAGCCTGTGAAGTGGCGTTAAACTCATGTCTAACTATGCGGGCGAATAAAGGTACAACTCGGCAGGAATGACTCATTTTTTATATCACCATTTTGCCATGAAGGTCAAAGGTCATGAAGAGTGCAGCTGTCAAAAGTTTGAAAAGAAAGTGACAAGTCATCAAGTCATTTTGTGCTCAAAAGTGAGCACAAAAACAACACAATGTCAAGTCCTGTAAAAAGATTGTTTGGTGATAAAGTTTCCAGAGCATCAATTTTCTTAAGATACCGAAGAATGTGATAAAACCAGCAACACTAAACCAACGTCACAGGTCTGCTTATCTTTGGCTGTGTACCATCATTACTGTAGACGTCCGCGTCCAATGCGAGATCAGCAGTCCTCATAAATCAGTACTATTTTGATGATGAATATATGCCAAGTGCCCTTATTTCAAAAAGCTTCATAATAAATTGTCATTAAAGTTAGCAAAAAAATCACTTACTCACCCTCATGTCAGTGCAAAGGCATATTTAGACAAAAATGATAATGATAATGATAACTACAATGATAATATGATAGTGATGACTTTAGTGTACATTATGTTCTTAAAAGCACAACACATGCTGCTTTTAGTTGTCTGTCGCCTGATGGCTTTAGCTGATCCTCAAAGCAGGATGGACTGTCAGTGTTTTTATTGTTCGTTCATATTGTTCCAGACGCGATTGTATTCCTTAAAGTACCTTTCATTGAATAGTTCCTTAAATCAGTGGTTCCCAAAGTGGGGGTCACAGGACAATGCGGGGGCCGCTTTGTGATTTCCTAAAATCAAATTCATTTAATTAAACTATAGCTGAAAGGCAAAGCTATTGATTTACCGGTCAATCAAGTTCCTACTCTCACCTATGGTAATGAATTTTGGGTCATGACCGAAAGGACAAGATCTTATATACAAGCAGCCGACATGAAATTCCTTTGCATGGTGGCAGGTCGCATCCTTATAGATAGGGTGAGGAGCTCTGTTTCCCGGGGGGAGCTCTGAGTAGAGCTGCTGCTTCTCCTCATCGAGAGAAGCCAGCTGAGGTGGCTCGGGCATTTGTTTCAGATGCCTTCTGGATGCCTACCTAGACAGGTGTTCCAGGCATGTCCCACCGGGAGGGAGACCTCGGGAAAGACCCAGGACATGCTGGAGGGACTATGTCTCTCGGCTGGCCTGGGAACGCCTCAGGATCCCGCCGGAGGAGCTGGAGGAAGTGTCTGGAGAGAGGGAAGTTTGGGTTCTCTCCTAAAACTGCTGCCCCCGCGACCCGGCCCAGAAAATGTGACAAAAATAAAATGAAATTACAATTACCATATTTTATCTATAACCTACTGAAGAACAAAATAGTAGCTAATACTTACAATAAAAAACAAAATGCAAATAAAAAAGCAATCAGCGCTTACATTTTTTTGCGAACCTTGGAGTGATTATGTTATATTAAAGACACAGCACATTGATTTTATGGCATCAAATTGAACTTTCTGACACTTTTACAGCACTCACGTACATCAAAAATAAATAGCTGCCAAAACTGAACATGGAGGGTGGTCTCTGAGTGGCATTCTTCAAAATTAAATGATGAATAGAATTGGCCTATTGGTGTACCATTGTGTGCAAGGTTTAAATATTTATAACCACCTCGGAGGAAATTGTTATTTTGGGGGTCGTAGACTGAAAAGTTTGGGAACCCCTGCCTTAATTATACATTTGTTTCTTATTGTGAAGAACATTTGGAGAATCTAAAGAACATTTTAAATAATGTAAAGGTTCTTCATGGAATCATCAGCATTGTAAAACATTAATGAAACTTTTTCATCCCACAAAAGGTTATTTAGATTATGAAATTGTTCATCAAACAATAAACAAAACAAAACAGTTCTTTAAAAAACATTTCATTAATAGTTTTTAAGGAGAGCACTTCAATGTGAAAACTCCTTGTTTTTTCCTGGTACACTGTAAAAAGTAATTAATTGAATTAAAGCAGATATTAGACTTCTTATTAACTAAAAACAAATGCTGTGTTCCACACAATTTCTTCATGTTGTACCAAAACAAATTGATTAAGTTAACAATTATTTTTGCAAATTTAAGTGGATTGAATACAAAAGAATTAAGTTGTTCCCCTCCTCCCAAAAACTCAAGAATTTGCTGATTTTAAATTTGTTTAAACAACCAGCAAACATATTTTTTGAGTGTTTGTTGACAACATAAACCATTGCTATTAAAAATTATTACTTGACTACACTTAAAAAAAGTGATTAAACCATTGCTTGTAAAGAGATTATTTGACTACTTAAATTGAGTTAACCTGTTGGTTTTGAAGAAATTAGTTGATTTTACTTTAAAAACTGAATAAACCTGTTGTCTAAAAAAAAACTATGTGCATAATTAGAAAAATTTATTAAGTCAACTTGACAGTTCCAAGTTATAATGCATTTACTTGCTTTTTCTAAGTTCACTTTTAGGGCATGTGTTTACTCATTTTCCAATAATTGGCTTTAACAGTGTACATTAAACAACAGTGTAGATTGAATGCCAGTAAAGAATATTTTATTTAGAATATAATGGAGAGAAAAAAAGTAAAAAATGTAATTAGTGGTCATCCTTGGTGTAAACTGGCCTAAGTCTATTTCAAAGAAATTTTAAATGTTTTGTCTACACCAGGGGTGCCCAAACATTTTCTTATGAAGGGCCAAAATCCAAACTTGGTTGTGGGTGGTGGGCCAAAGCTAAATATACCAAACTATTACATTAAAGTTGCCATGGTAAAAATATATAGAAAAAATACTTTA
>CAIGQZ010032813.1:15403199-15439520 GCA_903798205.1 Danio tinwini
TTTTTAGAAACTTACCACACATATATACTATATCTGTCAACAACCAAAACAAAATCTGTCTACTATATCTGTCTAATTTTAATTAAAACATTTAATTTCAGTTTTGCAAATAAGTTAGAGTAAAATAAGTTAGAGTAACTTTAAAAATTTGTCGTCATGACTTTTTGTCATATCAGTTTTAACAGTGTCACAGGTGTCAAATCCAGTTCCTGGAGGGCCGCAGCTCTGCACAGTTTAGTTCCAACCCTACTCCAACACACTAAAGCTGCGGCACTGGACTTTTCTCTCCATAGACTTCCATTCATACGCACGCAAATGCGTCAGACCGGAAACACAGGGTCATGAGTCAACTTTCGAATTTCGCTGCGGTGTAAAGTTCAAGCTTGGTGAAGTCTGACCTGCGGAATCGCATCACTTGACTGCATGAGACCATACCATTTGCTTGTGATGTTTTGCTCAACTTATCATTGGAATGTTTTAAGTTACAATTACAGGGATGTCTTAGTGAGAAATAAAAACGAAACTAAAAATGACAAAGCAACAGTTTTTCTTGTTAATTGTGCAAGAGTATCCAGTAAACATTTGAAACTTGAAGGAAACCCGAGTCAATTATTTGATAGACTGATTCTAGATTACTGATACTAGCCTACATGGACAAAACAGAGACATAGAAACATTGTGTTTGTGTGTTCTACAGATGACAGAAATGTTTAAGATGTTTAATGGATGTTCTTTTTCTGTTAAATAATGTGAAATAACATTTATCTATTTTTGTTAGTTGTTTATATTGAGTTTACAGTGTATTTTATATTTTGTGGACACAAACACACTCCCGTGCTGCACACTTTGCAGGTTCATACACTGCACATCATGTATGACAATATAAGGGCCTGTTTTTTCTTTCTTTTTTAAAAGCGCCACTCAATAGGATTAAAATGAAATGCTGTCAGTCAAAAGAACAAAGCCTTACATAAGTATAGTAACAGCACACATGTTTACCCTATTCTTTTAACTGTGAAATGTTAAAAGAGTCTAGATGAGACTTACAAGCAAATGGCTTCTCGACACATGTGATATGCTGCTGGTTCAACCAATCAATCAGCAATTTTTCAATAAATTACAGTTAAACCATTAAGTATGACTAGGCCTAAAGGACTTAAATCCTTACTTTGAAAAACACACTTGTTACACAAAAGCCTCTAAATGATTTAGCTCTTGTTAAACCTTTACCACACAAAAAATTATTAAACAAAGTTTTAGTGCAACATTTAAAGTATTCAGTATTTGAATGGGGTCAAAACACTTGAGAAAATATAAAACAAATAGTGTAAAACATCATGTGTAATAATTTGAAAGTAATAAGACCTCTCGGTTCTATTTAGATTTTCACAAATCCATAATAACATACAGAAATTCTGAAAACCAGAGTAAAAGATACTGGGATGAAGCAATGACTGCAGGACTACATAGTCAGAGTAAAGCAACGTTTATATTTATGGGGCGAATAGTTAGAACGTTCCAGAATCCAGCCATTGGTTTCACAGGAAAAAACAAAGTGTTTCCGTCTTACATTATGTTACATACATTTTTTACCTAGATTTATGCACAAATATGCAACATCAATTTCCTTGAAATGAACTGTTCCTTGTTTATATTATTCTTAGAGCAGCATGCTAATCAAATCTAGAAAACATACATATTTGTGAAGATTTTTTTATGCATAATCCTTTTTTGTTTGACCAATTAAAAATATATATAATAATTGAAAAAAATACAGAGCAAAAGCAATCAAATAAGATGGGTGTGCGCACTGTAAAAAATTGCCGTGATTTCAACAGTAAAAACTGTAAAAATGCTACTGTAAAAATCCGTAATCTGGTTAACAGTATGTTTCCTTAATATATACACTCTCAGAAATAAAGGTACACGAGCTGTCACTGCGGTGGTACCTTTTCAAAAGGTACATATTTGTATGTAAAGGGTTTATATTGGTACCTAAAAATTTTAAGAGAAACACTTTTGTACTTTTTAGGTACTAATATGTGGCCTTGAGGTATTAATTTGGACCCCCCAGTGACAGCTTGTGAAACTGACTTTCCCAGAATTCCCTGCATGGCATATCAGTTTTTATGCTTTTTGTTGACATTACTATGGATCTTTTTAGTTGTTTTCCCATCAGTTATGTACATTAGATATTTATGTTACGACTTATGTTGATAAACAATGTTTATTTCATGACTTTAATTTTATGCGTGTTACTATACTGGAGTTTAGTAGCTGTGTGAATGACACTGAGCACCTTCGATACACTGATACACTTTTCTGCTCGTGGGAAAAATTTTTTGTGATGAGCATTGGTTCACTATGTAAATTTCTCATCACCACCTGCATATGGCTGTGTGAACGTGTCTATCTGTGTAACAAAAGATGTGTAGATTTTGATAATTCAAAATACAGAGATATTACCTCTATAAATTAATGAAATACGGTAGTTTACTGTAAAAATGAGATATTACTTTTACGGTTTGTACCGTATTTTAACAGATCTCTCAAAACTCAACTGTCTTTCTCTTTTTGTTATTGTTGTAATGTACTATTATAATTAAGTTTAAAGTAAATGTAAAAATTGTGAAATACAAATATGTGCAAGAAGAATTTAATTCATGTTTATTTCCAAAGCATTTTTACAATGTAGATGTAGATTGTGTCAAAGTACCTTAGAGAAGTTCTAGTCAATTAAAACTGTCAGTCTAGTTTTCAGTTTAGTTCAGTTCAGTTTGGTTAAATTTTAACTGCTGAAAGTTCAAACACTGAACACTGGCTAGGAACAAACTTCACCAATTGACGAAAGTGAAGGAAAAAAGCTTGAGAGAAACAAGGCTCAGTTGGGCACGACCATTTCTCTTCTGGCCAAACTTCTTGCGCAGAGCTGCAGTCTAGGCGCTGGAGGCTGGAAAATCCTGGATGTCCATCATGGAGAACCTGCAAATTTTAATAGGTCACCAGTGGGTGTTCTAGCTGGCCCTCAATGCGGAGACTTGTCTGTTACTGGGGTCTTTCAGGAATCGGTCTCATGCTCTCTGCTCCTCCATGACAGCCACAGCATCTTCTCAGAATATGGCCTGGTACAGGATTATGGATACCTCTAGAAGTCCTCTATGGTTGGCATCATCTCTTCACAGGTCACTATCTCTACAGGCCTCGGGATGAGTATCCCCAGGTGGAAATAGGGAACAAAGAAAATAATTAGCGTAGCTGCTGTTCATGGTGTATTTAAACAAGATATAATTCAGGCAAAAATGAAATACTATAAATGAAAATGGCAGTTAAATGAATAAACATGAATGAAGTTTAAACATTTTTAAATACCTTGTTCTTTGGGGTGACTAAAATGAACTGAAATAAAACATAGAAACAACAGTGGTAATATGAAACTAGTTT
The DNA here is from genome assembly GCA_903798205.1 of Danio tinwini. NCBI lineage: Eukaryota > Metazoa > Chordata > Actinopteri > Cypriniformes > Danionidae > Danio > Danio tinwini. The sequence continues at coordinate 15,406,641 of CAIGQZ010032813.1, forward strand.
TAATTAAACATCAGTCATTTTATTCATTAATTTCAAGAGTTCACATCTAGATATGCTTGATGCTATTAGCAGGTTTGGCATTCTGTCTCTGAAAAAAACCCTGAGCTCTGAGATAATTGAGCCCAGGGCTACTGCCAGGTCTTTTAACATGTAAGGAAGCTCCCCCTAGTAAGAAGGAAAATGTTCTTCCAAAACGAATATAAGGTGAAATAGGTGTATTTACTGTAGGCTTGGATCGATCTGATTGGATTCTAATTATGAAAGAGAGACCAGCCACGATCAATTATATCATGTGCTCCTCTGGAAATAAGTTAAAAATCTTCATGTATGTGTGTGTGTGTGTGTGTGTGTGTGTGTGTGTGTGTGTGTATGTATATATATATACACACACACACACACACACACACACACTCAGACGTGCCAGACAGGCTGGTCTAAATATTTCAGAAACTGCTGATCTACTGGGATTTTCACGCACAAGCATCTCAAGGGTTTACAGAGAATTGACCAAAAAAGAAAAAATATCGAGTGGTAGTTCTGTACAAGCCTTGTTGATGCATGAGGTCAGAGGAGAATGGCCAGACTGGTTCCAGTTGACAGAAAGGCAATAGTAACTCAAATAACCACTTGTTACAACCGAGGTATGCAGAAGAGCATCTCTGAATGCACATGAGGCGGATGGGCTACAGCAGCAGATTACCACACTGAGTGTCATTCCTGTCAGTTAAGAACAAGAAACTAAGGCTACAATTTGCACAGGCTCACCAAAATTGAATAACAGAAGATCGAAAAATTGTTTCCTGGTCTGATGAGTCTTGATTTCTGCTGAGACATTCGGATGGTAGGGTCAAAATTTTACGTCAACAGCATGAAATGTATAATGATGTGGGAAATACTTCCTTGGCACACTTTTAGATGATTAGCAATACTCAATTGAGCATTGTGTCAACGCCACAGCCTACCTGCGTGTTGTTGCTGACCATGTCCATCCCTAAATGACCACAATGTACCCATCTTCTGATGGCTACTTCCAGCAGAATAACTTGCCATGTCATAAAGCGTGAATCATTTCAAACTGGTTTCTAAAACATGACAATGAGTTCACTGTACTCAAATGGCCTCCACAGTCAGCAGATCTCAATCCAATAGAGCACCTTTGGGATGTGGTGGAACAAAAGATTTGCATTATGGATGTGCAGCCGACAAATCTGCAGCAACTGTGTGATGCTATGATGTCAATATTGAGCAAAATCTCTGAGGAACATTTCAGGACCTTGCTGAATCTATGACACAAAGGATTAAAGCAGTTCTGCAGGCAAAAGCGGGTCTAACCCGGTACTAGTAGGTTGTACCTAATAAAGTGGCCGGTAAGTGTATATATTTATAACAATTTAATTAAATTAATTGTTGAATTGATGAGTTTATACATGCAACACACACACACACACACACACACACACACACACACTTATCAGTAATAAACAAGTAGAGCTGTACTGTTCAGTCTGTAAAGTCTGAATTATTTCTGTTCAAAGATGTATCTGAAAAAAAACATAAAATCACATGATATGTTTTTTTTATAGATGTTGACTCATTTGAATATTGAAGCACACAGTTAAGGCCGGACATGATGTTTTTAAATAGACATTTTCATTTAGGGAGTTTTTTCATCACATGGATGATCTGTGATTTGTTACTATTACTAGTCAGAAATGTGTGGTTTTGAAAGATACATTCACTTGGCAAAGATTGATAGTCTCCTGACAGGTGATCAAATGACTAAACAATATTTTAGACTGCTTTCCTGGAAGAGGAAAAGTGTATTTAAATTCACAGTTTAGCACATACCTGAAGCATTGTTTGTTTTAGTCTCAAAGCTTCAAAACAACAAGTTACATAATAATAACAAATAAAAAAGTAATAATATTAATCATAATCACGATACAGAAAGATTTATTTATTTATTATTATTTATTTATTATTTAGCTACACTTAAATATACCAACATAAATATACCAACATATTTTGTGGTTTAGATACGTCATGAGGGATTTTAATTCTGAGAAAACATTTGAGGCGTATTTATTATATCACGTCTCTATGTGTTTGGAATGTAAGCCGCAACCATATTTAATATATAATGTAAAATCAATATATAATATACATATACAATATTATTTATAATATAATCATGTATCAGATTTAAAGACAATATATAAAGTCTAAATTTAATTAAATTAAAATGGCGATTTCTATTTATATAGGGAGGTATATTCTAAAAGCAAAACTAACAGGCCATTTTTCAGATTTGATGTAAAAACTTTATAGTTTACAGTGCTCAGCATATATGAGTATACCCCTTACAAATCTCATATTTGAATATTTTCTATATTTTCTATAGGAAGCTTTACAATAATATATTTGTGCATATACATTGGATTAAACAGTACTGAAGCCAAATCTGGAGCTAATCTGACCAAATAACCTGATAATGGTCAAAAAATGGTCAAATGATAATGGTAAAAAATTAGTACACCCAAATTTATATATCAGGGAAAAATATTAAGCAAAAAATTTAAAAGAGCTAAATTTAAGAAAAACAAAAAAAATGGTTTTCCAATATTTTGCATGAATTTAATTGAATTATCTTTCTAATTTGAAATATGTTTGGTGAATAAATAATATTTTAATAAATCAATAAATCAATATATCAATATATATATCAATATATCAATAAATCAATTATACTGAGCACTGCATGTAAACTATAGTATAACTATAGAATACAGACTGTATTTAACTGTTGATAGTATTGTTTTGGAGTATGTCGTTGTATTTTGCACTGTCTGTAGCCAGCACCAAAGCTTTTCACTCATCATAGCACACGTGCTGCTGCTGATCTGACAAGAACAGCAATTTGATTAGAATTTTCGCAAAATAGTGATTAGAAAAAAAAGCACACACAATGTAAAAGAAACAGATAACAATTAATATATTAATAATGCATAAAAACAAATGAGGTGATTAATAAAATAAAACAAATAATAAATAAACAGTCCTATATATATAATCTAAATAAACAGGTAATTGTCGCCATCTTGCGCCAAAACGTAGGAACTGGAATATCACATTCCACATTTTGATTTACGTCAGTTTTTATATACCATAAATTATTAAAACATATTTGTAACGTTACAATACCCTCCCGAATGCCTGGGGTAAGAATAAAAAACCCGAATACATGAATCTCAGCAACCCATTTATTTATTTTTCCTTTTTTATTTATGAAATACTGTCCATTTATGTAAATATGTTTATTTTAGGGTAGTTTATTATTGCTCCAAGTAGATTTAAATTCTAGTTTCTTAGTAATCATCTGCTCATTGACCCATTTAAGCTACTTTTATAATTAGCTAATCATTGCAGCCATGTAGCCTGCTAATTAGCACAGATTTATAAAGGTGTGCATTCTCGCACAATAGACTGAGTAACCTTGGAGCTGCTTCACTGTTCGTCATGGTTTGATTTGTAGATACGTATGGTATTTTTGAACTGATTGTTTGTTTATGCTTCTCTCTCTCTTTTTTTTAGAACCTCACAAACCTCATATTAATGTACAGAAGTGCCTACCTGTCTTTCGTTCATCTGTCACATCTTGCAACATCTGTTGCAAGTTAATCAACAATTTACGTTAATAAAATAATTTAAAAATTATATCGAGATTTTTATTATTATTATTATTTATTATTCTTTTCTATGTATAAATAAAATAGGTTGACGTCATTAATGACGCATGAAAATCAGACTGAGGGCAGGAAGTGATTCTTCTACATAAGAATCGCCATCAGAACATCAAAATGTTTGTTTTATGTTGTTAATAATTGATTAAATTGGTCAAAATATGAAGGGCCGAACAGCTTTTATAGAACTCCAATTTTTTTTCCTCATAAAGAGGGAAATGTTTGATAAACTGTGAAAAACGAAAGAAAAGGCAGCATGTACATATTTTTTGACCAAATGATCAAATAAATAAATAAATAAATATATATATATATATATATATATATATATATATATATAAGTAGGCATGTGAATGTGTTTGGCAATTTATCTTAAACTCTTCAGCACTTATAAGGAGATTGACGACATTCTCAGCCAGTGACGTCACGTTCTAAACATTCGATCTGCATTCTCAAGGCAGAGCTGTTATGCCGCCTAAACCAGAAAGTGAAAACGAAAGTGACCGGTTTATGAAGTGAGGACGGGGTTGTCGCGGGTGAGAGCGAGGATCTGGGCGGGGGGAGTGGTTAAGGCACGCGTTGCCGCCCTTACTATTTTGCCGCCTCTATAGACGCGCCGGCCCTGGTTGCACTGCGGTTAAGCCAGCCGCGATTCAGAACGTAGTCAAGACCACGTTTTTGCAGGTCAAAGAAAATAAACTCTACTCTTTCTCAACATCTGAATTGTTTTTATTTGCCCTTGCCCTTCTATGAAAACTTTTATATTTCCAGAGTGTGGCTTAATGGAAACAAGAAATTATTTTTCACACTGAACTGAGCTAAACTAAACTGAACTTAAACACTGAAAACTGAACTGACACTGTTTCAATTCACTATAAACTTCCATGTGAAGCTGCTTTGACACAATCTACATTGTATAAGCGCTATACAAATAAAGATGAATTGAATTGAAAACGTTTTTATAACTAATTTCAAACAACTCATTTCTTTTCTTTGGTGACAGTGCTTGTATTTTTACTTGTTTTGCAAGATACTAGTTTTCAGTTTAAAGTGCAATTTAAAGGCTTAAGAAAATCTTAAGGGGCTAAAAATTACCCAGTGGTAGTAAAAAAGAAGCTTTTATTCTAGCATAACTAAAAGAAACAAGACTTTCACCAGCCAAAAAGGAAAATATATATATTAGGAAATACTTTAAAAAAGTACTTGATCTGTTAAACAGCACTTGGTGAATAACAATAATGACAATAATAATATGACCTTATCATTTTTAGAAGACAGAAACTTTTTATTTTGTTCAAAACAAGATTTAAAAAAATACTGCCACCTAGTAGAATAGAATTAAACCTTCTGAAAGAACATGGACCAACAGATCGTAAATAACACATAATACCTTAATGCAGTGAACAAAAATATGCATTACCCTATATGCATCATAAAATTGGGAGTGTTTTCTGTAAAATAATACCATATTTATCAATTTACACCAATGTATGCAATTAATATTCTGAATTCCTGTCTCCCTTTCAATTTTTTACTTTCTGCCCTCCATCTGAAATTTTGAGCGTCACCATTATAACAGCTAGTAGATGGTAAATTCTACCAGTAAGAGCAGAGAGTAAAGGTTGAATTTTCACAGCAGTGGGCGAAAACATTGCTATACATAATAGAAATAAAATAGATAAATGAATGCACACAACATAATGGAAGATATAAAAGCGTTCAAAGAACAACTTTTTGGTCTCTCTAGTGCATCTGAGCAGGACAGAAAGCCTTCTAGGTAAATGGAGATCCAGGATAATCTCAGTGTGATATGTTATGTCAACTTAATAGATAAAAAAAAAATCTTAATAAAAAAAAAAAAAAACCCTGACATTTTAATGTTAAAACTTGACATTTAGTTCTTATAATCGTTTTAAATATCAGACAAACAACTGGAGTAGTATAAAATGTTTTTAATTCTCAAACCAACAAACAACCACAATTAACAGAAGTAAAAAATGACTCCCCACCAATCCCCTGGAACAATAAAATAAGTACACAAATGGAGAAGAGGCTTTTCGGGCATGATCATCTGAAAATAAAACAGGCGGTTGGCTCTTCCGCAGTCACAGAAACTACACTGAGACACAGATTGGGAGAGCTGGACAACAGCCACCATCATATCAGCACACACTGCTCATCTGGACTGCTCGACTGCAGAGAGACAAAGAGAGAAGTTATTAGGAGGCAAACCGTAGCTATGTAAAACAAATTACAAATAAATAATAATGTGAAAATATGCTGTCAATGAAAGCAATTTTTAACATGAGATCTTAAGACAGTGTTTCTCAGCCACATTTTGAGAGTTGATTTTTGAATGTTCCGTTTATGATCCCATTTTGCATGTTATAGCACATAATTCGATTAACGTCATTGCACCACCACACTATCCACATTTCCTGTGGAGTTTCATGTAATTTCAGGTTTGCACTTTTTAATTTGTCGACTTTAACTGCAGTTTGGCTGTTTCACTTTCATTCAAGAACATTTTATGCATGCCCCCCCATGACAAACCAGTTTTTGGATGAGAGTATGAACTGGTGGTAGAGAGTTGCTTTTATTGGAATTTGACACTGCATGCCATATGGGAAAAAAAAATTTGACCAGATTTCTTGTCTTGGAATACATTTCCGAATAAAACGCAGTAGCGGTCAGGAACTCTGGTTTAATTTGAACAGGAGTGGGCGGGATAACAATATAGCGTTCCCGAGTCCTGACACTATTTCAGAACAGCATATCTCATTTCCTCATTCTTATTGAGCACCGGTACAGGCAGTGCTCACAACTGTTAGACATGGCCAAAATTGACCATTTGTGCAATGTGATAATACCTCAAAGTTTTAGCCTTCAGCAGTCACAGATTGGAACATCGATTTAAGATGGCACATCGATTTAAGATGGCACTCATGTCTTTAAGGGGCAAACAAAACTGACATTTAGCCTACAATCCTGGCATAACCTACAGTTTTATCTGTCATCTCTCTCTTTTGGTAGTACCTAATTTAAACATGAGATTTTGGAAACCAGATCTTAATTTAGCGGGATTATTCTAAACAGGTATTTTAAAACCACTAATGGCGTACTCACAAGGTACAGTTGTTTTGCACTCACACTGCATTTTGCCTTCTGAGCCGAAGCACGCTTACGTCATGGATGATGCGACTGTTCAGTTTAACAGGAAGAGAAGTGCTCTCGCTCAGCACAGTGTACATTGCTTTAGTCATGTCATTTTAGTCATTTGGGGATACAGTGACACGCAGTCAAATTCTTTTCTGAACAGATCCACCACTTTTGACACTCATAAATTAACATAAAAGCTCTCGTGCTGCATGTATTAGGAGGTTTGCTGAAGGTGTAGCTGACGTGCAGCGGGGGGTTTGTATCTTTAATAAATTATGACAGTACATGTTCATTGAAAAGTATGAATGATTATTAAATCCATATGAAACAGACCCTTAATAGTGACGTTGGGTTTTCAGTTTCGGGCTTAGGTGCATTTTGCACTCACACTACAAGTGTACCGTGCCAAAGCCCAACCCAACCGCGCTCTGGCACATCTCTGCCAACCGAAACCGCCGGCCGGCCAACTGAACCGCGCCTGGGCCCGATTCGGAGTACTCACACTTCTCAAACAAACCAGGAAACGCACCTGGCACGGTTCGGATAGTATAGTGTGAGTGCACCCTAAATCAAAACAATACAAATTTCCATGAGATCGTGTTGGGTATTTTGAGCTGAAACTTCACAAACACTCTAGAAGCATCAGAGACTTTTTATATGTTGTAAAAAGGGGCATAATAGGCCACCTTTAAAAGTAGGGCTTTCCAAAAGTATGTTTAACAGTTTGTTTTGTTGGCCATTGCAATATTGACATTTTGGATAAACTTTCTGTGAATATCAAAATGCATCGCTATTCTCTCTTGAATTGAGTGGAAGCTTTGTTTTTAACAGTAGATAGCGCACTGTTTTTGGTCGGTTGTTAGTGTACTGTTATTTCCGCTCAGTGGAAAAATCCATTAAACACCCATAAGATCAACATATTTAGAGAGTTTGAGTGTTTAATCAATTTCTTACTGTAGGTGGAGATGTCGATTTCCTCAGGCAACTCGGCCACATTGACTTCAAATCGGTCCTGCACATCATTGAGGATCTTTGCGTCGGTTTCATCTGATACAAAGGTAACGGCCAAACCTTTTGTGCCAAACCTGCCAGCACGAGCAACCTGAATGAACAAAAGGAAATAGCAACGTTCAACAACTTCGAGCACTTCTCAATTAGGATGAACGATAAAAATGCCACACGCATCATGCATATTTACCCTGTGAAGGTATGTGTCTGAATCCTCTGGCATGTCATAGTTGAAAACAATATTCACACGCTCAATATCCATCCCACGACCAAACAGATTCGTAGCCACTAGAATCCGCCGCTGAAAGTCTTTAAACTGCTGATACCGAGATAACCTGCAAGACAGAGAATGACAATTTGCATTTCTTGACCATCTTTTTCAATATCATGTGATGAACAATTGCCTCAATAAACTAAATCTGCACACTTCCACTGTTGCCTACATAGTGTGGTTGTCTTAAATGTAAAAAAAAAAAAAAAAAAAGTGGCAGTGTGCTGATTTATGTTAGTTTATTATTTCATTTTATTTAATTTGATGGAGCACCAGCTTAAATTTTCTTAGCATGAGCACACACTGACCCTTTTTTCATCCCCATGAACAACAGCCTCACCTTTCTTCCTGAGCCATTCCTCTGTGGATTGCAATGGCAGGGAAATTCTGTTCAACCAGCAACTGTGACAGAGCCACGCAGCGTGGAACAGACTTGACGAATATCACCACCTAATGCACCCAGACAAATTATTTAAGTTAACAAGGTCCTACAATCAGAGTCTCCAACCATAAAATCTCATGACAAGACAGTCGTCACCTGGTTGAACTCCAGAACATCGAGCAAGTCAAACAATTTGCGGTTCTTCTCGCTGTCCTTCAGTTTGACGTAGTACTGCTGAAGACCATGCAGGGTAAGCTTAGTTTCGTCATCAACAAATACCTCCATTGGCTGCAAGGAAAAAAAAGAAAGAAAAAAACATTTTAGATAAGGAATGAATGAGAAAATTGATTGAGAAAATCATCGCCACGATTATTTTGGTCAATATAGTAAATCAGTTATTAAAGTGAACCAAATGTTTATCTAGGAGATATTCCTATTAAACTTGAAAAGAAGGATAGATATCTATTTAAGATGTTTTTAGCAACAAGTAAAAAAGCTATAACTCCGAAATGGTATAAAGAAGACCCACCAACTAAAGATGAATGGTTCAAACTTATAACAGAAGTTGAGGAAATGAAAAAAAATGACACATGCACTTCGATTACAATTAGAGATCTTTGAAAAGAAATGGAGTAAATGGCTGGCTTTCTCCACAACAACAATATAATTATCTAATCGAACATTTACATAATTCTAGAGATTGTGCAACATTGAGAATATGTTTGGCAACCTTTTATTATATTTTTATTTTATACTTATTTCATTTATTTATTTTGATAAGGTATTCAAATTTTTTTATGTGTACGTGCGAATGTATATGCGTGTCCTCAAGTAATTGAAATAATTAAACTGTACTTCAAGTTTAAGCAAGTATAATTAAGTTAAAATTAATAATCTAGTGTAAAATAAAACAGCATAGTCTTTACTGTAAAAATTATACTTGATTTATTTCTTAAAAATACATTGAGAAGCGATTTTTAAATTTGTCATTTTAAGATCCACTTAATTGCACTGTCATTCATTTTTACAGAACAAATGAGGGTTTATGTAAATGGTCAAACACATGCAAAATTGTGTAAAAATGCGGCATTTGATTATTTAACAGTTAAATTTGAGCTAGTTATGTTCCATCTCTGTGCAAGAGATGCTATGGTACTTTCAGTGCAAGTTAACACTTTTATTTGTTTATTTATTGACACATCAGCAACTTATGGCTATTTCATAGCTAAATAAATATACATAAAAAACATGACATGATAAAAACAAATTAGTATTACAATAAAAAGTTACATAGACAAATATATAAATGGAAATCAATAAAATTCACAAAACATATTCAAAGTTAAATGATTTTTCAGTTCAATTTCTTTATAAATAACTTTTTAAAATGCCCATCAAAGTACTCTCCTTATAAAAGTTGTCTAATGGTATTCAAACTTCGACATTCCAACAAAATATGTTTAATTGTAAGAGCAGCTTGGCAGTTATTAGATTTATATTAGGGCTGTGTATTGACAAGGGCCTCACAATACGATATATATTGCGATACATGGGTCACGATATGATATACTGCGATACAATAAATATTGTGATATATTGCAATAGTTTGTAGTAGTATGTGTCACATTATATTGACAACTTGATAAAGTCGGCAGACAAATTTAAATTCCAATTCCAATTTATTTTCCATCCATTCCAATTCACTTCAACTGCAGTGTGATTAAACAGAGAACTATGTATTTTGCAAAGCTTACAAATGGCATTTATTTTTTGTCTAATTCAGTACTCCCTGGTATAGCGTTTAGGGTTGGGCTATGTTGACCAATTTGGCATCGTACGATGTCTAATGTGTAACATGGCGATGGACCATGGCATCGTCGTCATAGGGGGAGGTGAACTAATTATTTATGAATAATTAATAAATTTATAACTAATTAATTATTTGTAGCCTATCGTTTCATCTACTTGACCCGCATGGCCTTTGTTTTACTCATAACCAAATCATAAATAAATAAATAAATAAAGATAAGTTACACACAAATTACCACCTGTCAATCACTTTTTTTTTGTCCACACACTTGCTTGGTAAAAAAGCTGCACAATCAACAGGAACTAACCAACAGTATCTGAGGTTTTCACTAAAATTACTTAGTACAAGCGTGAAAGCGAAAGACTGAAGCAGTGTACTGACGCTGTGACATTACCTGATAGAATCAAAAGACTGAAGAGTCGTTAGATAGACAAGATTAATTAAATGTCACGTTTAACAACTAACTTATAGTGAGAGGCGATCCAGCGGTACATCCTTGATAAACTGTCCGTACCAATGACTGTATAAAATATAGAGTCCGTACACTTCTCTGGAGCTCAGAGGAGCGCATGACAGTGTGTGTGTGGGGCTGTGTGTGCGTGTGTGTGGTCACGTGATGTGCGTTTTCAGCAGACGGAGGGCTGTTCAGAAATGCTTGGTGAAACGCCAGTTTGGATGTGGCTCATTTTCGTTCTAAAATGCCATTTTAAAACGAAGCAGTATCAGTGTAAACGGGGCATGAGTGTGTGTTTTTCACGAGTGGGTTTGCAACAGGGGCGGTGCGGAGGATCGGTGATGCCGCCTTAGCAGCATCATGATGTCTATAGGCCATCAGCGATGGCATCATCTATCGACCCAACCCTTATATCGTTAAAACCAAAGTGCAGCCACACGTCAGCTCTAAAAACTGGAGGCACCGTTATATTTTATGCCATGCTCACTCTTGCTTACTTCTGATTCCGTACTACTTGCCGTTTTGTTGATCGCGAGTTAGGGACATCTACAGGAGCGAAGGAGGAGGTCATTTGGCACAACTTGAATCGATACTTGAGGTTGGACTATCGATACACTATCGTAAAAGAAATCGCGAAAATCGCGATAGTTAGATGTATTGATAATATTGCACAGCCCTAATTTATATGGTGCTTCGTTATTCAGTATATACAAATGAGTCAACCTAGAATGTCCAATTTGATATTTAGTATAGACAGTTTGTTCATGCCTGGTCTCAAAATTATAATTTGCAAAGTGTCTTTCATTTAGTTTTGGGTTAACTTTGTGCAATTTATTATTTATGCAGTCATCCCATTCCCTTTGCCATGTTTTGTTTATATACAGACTATTGTAGGTTTTAGAAAAAGAAAAAAAGTAAACATATAATTAAACATAGCCTGTTTGGCTGCCTCATCTGCCAGTTCGTTTTCATGTAGTCCCATATGAGTTCACTTTTAAAAGCATGAATAATTATAATACACTTCAATTAGCCACATTACATGATTTTACAAGTGAAATTAGGCTTTGTTGAGAAAGGAAAACAAAATCCCTACAGGGGTTATAGCTACAGATAAAACTGAACATCCTTAATTAAAACTACAATGAGAAAAAAGAAAACTTACATCTTGCATGAATTTGCGACAGACCGGTCTGATCTCTTTGCTTAATGTGGCGCTGAACATCATGCACTGCTTCTCGTGAGGGGTCAGTCTGAAGATATCCTGGACATCCCGTCTCATATCTAACACTCAAAATAACACACAGTCAGAAGAACGGAAAGCATCCACACACCTCCATAAAGCAGTCGATAGAAAATAAAAACCAAACACATACCCAGCTGCTCCAGCATCTTGTCACATTCGTCCAAAACAAAGTGTTTGACGTTTTTGAGGGTCAAGGTCTTGTTGCGACTGAGGGCAAGAATCCTCCCTGGCGTTCCCACAACAATGTGTGGGCAGTTCTTCTTCAACACGTCTTCATCCTTCTTTATAGACATGCCACCGAAGAAGACGGCACACTTAACACTGGACATGTACTTGGAGAAGCGCTCGTACTCTTTACTGATCTGGAAGGCCAGTTCTCGCGTGTGGCACATAACCAACACAGATACCTGAAAAGAATTACAAAATGGCAAATAATCATTACTATTTATGGCTAATACTATACTAGAATGGAACAACCACAGCATATACATAATTAACATGAATTATGTATAATTATGAGACCCAATTTCAGTCTAGCCACTCTTAGATATATTAAGACACTGACCATACAAAATATATTCAAAATATTTATCTGTTGGGATATACAATTAGTTATATAAACTGTGACATGTTTTTAAGATTTCATGTAATTAACACACCTGTCCATCCACAGGCTCGATCTGTTGCAGTGTGGCAAGCACAAATACGGCAGTCTTTCCCATACCAGACTTTGCCTGGCATAAGATGTCCATGCCCAGGATGGCTTGTGGAATGCACTCATGCTGGACTGAGTGGAGAAAAACACAGTAAACAAATAACATCAACAATAACACTTACAGTATTTTGTTTTTAGCCCACATTATTGGTTTTACACATGTCACATAAATAAAAGGTCAGTATATTTACATTATTTAGATGGACTTGAGACAGGGGTGCCCAAATTCAGTCCTGAAGGGCCAATGTCTGGCATATTTTAGTTCCAACCCAAATTAAACACACCTGAACCAGCTAATCAAGCCTTTCTAGAAACTTCCAGGGAGGTGTGTTCAAGGACGTTGGAGCCAAACAATGCAGGACGCCGGACCCCCAGGACAGAGTTTGGATATCCCCGACTTAAGATGATGAGCTAACCCATTTCAGATCATTTAAGATCTGACAATGCTATCCATAATGGTTGTGGACGACACAACAGTTGCTAAACTGGTGGCCTGTTGTGTTTCTCCATGCATAGTAGCAGAGTTTTTAATAAACCTCACATCACATCATTTTCCCCCCATCACATCAGCTGTGTATATTTTGCAAAAAATCTGTGTACGCAACAAAACTATTCCTGTGAACTGATGAGATGTATCCATTTTGAAAAATGAAAAAAGCATCAATTTTAACTTGACACTTCAAACTTAAAATATTAGGCCAAACATTTGAAATGGGTTTACTTCTAGTTTTAAGAGGCACATAATGCCCATATCATGTAGTGGTTTAAAAAAAATGTTTATATAAAATTTTCCACATAACAAAATAAAAGTTTTTTTTGGCTCGGATGTGTGTGATATATAAATATTCATTATTTATAATGTATCACATATATCATTTTTATCCAAATATAAATAAACATTGTCAAATATATGCCTGCATGTATTTATATACACAGTGACAGTACACACAAATATTTTAAGTCACAACAAACTTTGATTTTGGATGCTATTATTTTTTGTCCAGCACTATACTACAATATATCTATGTAAAACTGAAATTTTCTAGCTTGAACTAGATCATTATTAGAAACATTGTTTAAATCCTCACCCTCAGAAGGATGTTCAAAGCCACAGTCAACGATAGCGCGGAGTAACTCTGGTTTCAGGAGGAAATCTCGGAATCCGGAGCTGTGGATGGAGACATAAGACCCTTTAACCTCCTTCTTGCTGGTGGGGGCTCCGCTGTCCACGGCGGGCTGTGGCTCCTCATCTTCCTCGTAGTCCAACAGCTCATTTTCAACATCATTCTCGGCCATGGTAACTGTAAAAAAAAAATTAACAACAGAAGAATGTAAATAACAGCATTAAGACAGGAATATCAATCAAGAATAGATGAATCCGAAATACATGCATTTCTGCAGGATTTACAATGGGACATTTAGTACAATAACCATTTAGTTGTTACTTAAAATAAGGAATAACAAATGACAAATGTAAAGTTAAAGAGAGCAGACACTGAGTTGCATCTGCAATGCCCCAAAGATTCAAAATGCAGCTTTGTTGTTGTTACAATCACAACTGAGGCTTACTTTAAAAAAAAATAGATAGAACTCAAGATTATAGCTCTAACTGCACCTTGTGATCACATTGCACAAAAGAGATGTTCTTTATCAGAACTTGTGCTGTTTACTAGAACAAAGGTCTAAACAGTCTTAAAGGGATAGTTTACAAAAAAAATGTAATTTGATTGGTTCTCACTCTTGATTGGTTACAAAATACACACAATAAGATATTTTGAATCTGAAAATCTATAACCACTGACTTGCATAGTGAGAACAACAAACACTATGGAAGTCAATGGTTACAGGTTTTCAATATTTTGCTAAATATCTTCTCATTTTCAACAGAAGAAACTCAAATGGTTTTAAAACAAGTAAGGCATGAGTAAATGATGACAGGATTTAGATTTTGCATGAACGATCCCTTTAAATCATCAGAATACAAATCAGTGAGAACTAGGCATGGGACGATAACCGTTTTTAAGGTATACTGCGGTTTGAAAAAGTCAAGGTTTTAAAACCACCAAAATTTCTGCTTTACCGTTCCTAAGGTATGTGTAAGATTTTTTTATTTACGTTTTTATTTTTGTTTTAGAACAAGTTTCTCCATCAGAAAAGAAAAAATGCCATTTTAAATTGTAAATAAATTTGTGTTTTTGAAACTAATTAAGACAGCAGAAGTGAATGACTCATTTTCATTATTTAGCCTGACATGTTTACTGTTCCAAAATATTATAAAACGTTTCTCAAAATAAAATATATTGTGTTCAAAGGGGAATTTTTTATTTATTTAAAAAGAACACAGTTTAGAGCAGTAATTACAATACAGAGAAACAGTGATGCCTTTAGCCAACGTTATCATACCACCAGAATCGTATACCGGTGTTCTGTCGATTTGTCCTACCATGTCAGATTGTCCTACCTCCCATTCAAAAAGTAGGTAGCAAACTCTGATGACGTAACAGGCTACGCATCAAATTTTGCTACCACTGTTATTTAGAATGTGGATTAGTGTGATATGAAACTGTAATATCACCCTAACCTACTCTAATCCCTACCTCAGAACCATTCAAATACAGTGTTGGTAGCATAATCTGACGGGTAGGATAAAATGTCAGAACACCGGCCCATTCCTAGTGAGAACCAATATGACATAAGTCTTGTTTTCCATGAAACTGATCATCATCATCAAATGAGTACAAATAAAGCAAAAAGAAGACAAAATCTGCCACTGGGATGAGAAAAATCTATTTCATTCAAACAATGAAACTAAGTTTCATACCTCACTAACATATTAGAGCTTTTGCTCAGGACAAACACACCTTTGATCAATTTCTCAGTAAACAATACTTAATTCATTTTGCTTCTCAACCCAGTATGAACTACATCTTTGTACATTTTTTCAGAGCAATATTAAACCTGCAGCTAAATGAATTAGAGCCTTGACTTATATTTTGTAACCACTCTTGTTTTAAAGAACAGTAGAAAAATAATATTTCATAAATGAGCACAATCAACTCATTGAACAAATACTCTTCTTTTTTGTTATGCAAACCTAAACTACATCAACAGGTATTATGTAGCATTCTTAAACCCACCAAAATACACGTTAAATTAAATCAGACATCGTTATAATAGTAAATCATACCTATATGACAATAAAGATGATT
Source organism: Danio tinwini (assembly GCA_903798205.1). Classification (NCBI taxonomy): domain Eukaryota; kingdom Metazoa; phylum Chordata; class Actinopteri; order Cypriniformes; family Danionidae; genus Danio; species Danio tinwini. The sequence goes on from CAIGQZ010032813.1 coordinate 15,422,632, forward strand.
TTTTTTAAACTCTAAAGTATAATACCTCCATAATAAAAGTTGCGATACGTTGTAAAACGTCAAATGCTCCATTTAGCCGATTGATTGACTAAGGTAAAGTTGCTTTTATATCGCACATTCGTTCATTTTAACGGTCTCTATATTGTTTACTACAATAAGTCACTTAGGATATTGGGTCTGAAATAGCATTTAGATATGACTTCAAAACGGCATCAACGTTAGCACTATTTAATTGACTCTGAACGATACTGTACTTTGATAGTCGTTAACTGCTAATACGATTACCCTATATATAATTTACAAATAATACTTTTATGAAATTATATTAAAGAAAAAGTCTGAATGTGGCAATATAACACCAACTTTACCCCAATGATCGAGCGCCGCTCAGCGTGCAGACAATAGAGGCGCCATTCGCCTTCTCATACGATTCATCCCTGTGGATTCAATAAATGGCGCAATTGGCATTTTCCCAAAACGTGTATGTACCATCTATGATCGCGAAATATTTTAATACACTTAAAGTCTTGAAATACGGAGCTGTTTGGCAAAAATTGGTTTCTGTCTCGTGTTTGGGCTTTGAGGCTTACAGGCTGAACGGTGAACGTGTACGTTAGACAAACGCGAGGTATCCGTCTCAACTGTTCTTCTATATAATTACATTTAATACTAAAACGCCTCTAATATAAGGTACAATCAAAACGTGTGACATTCATTATGATGCAATTAAGAAGTTACAGTCAATCGCTGTAGAAAATAAAGCAAAATTTACCTTTTGATGTTGGTACTGAACGTCGGCACTCGAGAATCGTGTGCTTAGGCCTTAAGTTTACAGCGCTTCCCGGATATAAAAACCGAGCTTACCTATTGGATGTGTTTCACGCCAATCATGGCTGAGAAGAAGTACGTGCAATGTGGTTGGGTAACAAAAGAGCGCGTCGTGTTGTGGGCGGGTTCAAACAACTGTCGTCAACATTCATACTCACAGATGTCCACACGATGTCACTACATGCATTTAGATATTTGGTTTGATTTTGATAAAATTGCTAACTGAATTGATAAAAAAAAATATATATATATAAAATGATAATTATAATCTGAATATAAAATGATAATAATATTAACATAATTAAATATTATTATACAATAAACACTACATAAAACAAATAAACAAAAACATCAAAAATAATTGGGAGTTGCAGTGTTTAGCAAAAATGAGTACACCTCATTTTAAAAATTGACAATTTTATCAATTTCTCAGTAAATATAGATATTTTTTGGGTGCATTTCAACAAAATAGATTTATTAAACAGATATATTTATTCAAATATTATTTAGTCACCAAACATCTTTAGAAATTAAAAGATAATGCATTTAAAATCAAGCAAAATGCTTGCAAAAACAATTACAAACTAATAAATTTAAACTAAATTGTGTGTGTGTGTGTGTATATATATATATATATATATATATATGTGTGTGTGTATAGTTGCAATCAGAATTATTCAACCCCCTTTTAATTTTTTTTTTCTTTTTAAAATATTTCCCAAATGATGTTTAACAAAACAAGGACATTTTCACAGTATGTCTGATAATATTTTTTTCTTCTGGAGAAAGTCTTATTTGTTTTATTTTGGCTAGAATAAAAGCAGTTTTTAATTTTTAAAACCCATTTTAAGGTCAAATTATTAACCCCTTTTAGCTATTTATTTTTTCCATAGTCTACAGAACAAACCTTCATTATACAATAACTTGCCTAATTACCCTAACCTGCCTAGTTAACCTAATAAACCTAGTTAAGCCTTTAAATGTCACTTTAAGCTGTATTGAAGTGTCTTGAAAAATATCTAGTCAAATATTATTTACTGTCGTCATGTCAAAGATAAAATAAATCATATATCATATATATATATATATATGTTTATATATGCGGTGTACTATAAATCACATGCTATTTCAATATAATAATAAATTACTTACTTGTAAAACTTGTGACCATATTAACATTTTTTGTGCAAATTTTCTACAAAATGTTTAATGCTGATAAAATAGTTTGTAATAAAAATTGCTAAATATTTTTTTCTATTTACATGTTTATCTTAGATACGTTTCACTAGTGATTAACTATCTGTAGAATTTTGTAAACTATCTAGTAATTTAACAAGAAGTTAGTGGGTCATTATTATTCTTGAATATATGCGTATATATGCTGTGTACTATACATTACATGCTATTTCATATAATAAAAAATTACTTGTACAATTTGTGACCATATTTACATTTTTTGTGCAAATTTTGCACAAAATTGTAAACACTGATAAAATAGTTTGTAATAAAAAATTGCGAAATAGTTTTGTATTTAATATTTATATTATATACATTTCAGCTGTAGAATCTTGTAAACTATCTAGTAATTTGACAAGAAGTTATTGGGTCATAATAATACTTGAAATATACTACATTTCAGTAGATAAAATAAATAATTAGTTTACAAGCCTATGATTTTGGTCGTTATATATTATTTGTGAAAAAATATATAACGTCAGTAGTTATCAAATGTAAATAATGTCCATCATTAGAAGATAAACCGGACAAAATTGTCTGAACAGTCACACCAATCAACACCACAGCATCACCTGCCCGCTACCCTACAGTGGCTAAAGAAAAAGAAAAGCAAAGGAGTGGTGGACTGAGCTGTCAATCATAGCCATTCCTTAAATTCGTCTTTCTATTGGTTGAACTTGTGTCAATCACCAGGGATCCGCTGACGTTAGGACATAGCGCCGTGGTTCATTTTGAAGGAGTGTGTCAAACGAACGGAACACAAATACAAATTATGGATTGCTTTATGTGACGTTTTTATCATAATAAAGCAACTCATACGATTTACATCAACGTTTAGATTAAATCACAGCCAAGGTAGTAGGTGGGACGTAGGCGGGGCTTGCTCTTGTAGGCGTCGACCGCAGCTCTCCTTGAGGAAGCTCGCCCTGACGATTCATATTTTCCTCTAAATGAGCATCCACATCCCATATATCCAATATGGTGCTGTTTTCGTTTCGCGACATATCATAGTAGTGCAGTGGCTTCGTATATAGAAAAAAAAGATTTGGAAAATCCACCGGGTTTGTGAGAGATCATCTTTAAAATGGCAAGATCGCCGGAGCAGCTTCAGCAATGAGACCTAAATTCAGGTGGGCATTGGCTCTGTGTATTTTTCATCACTGACAGCGTGTGCTGACTGCCGTAATACATGTGCACGCATCCATTTATTTACAAGATGTGTTTTTAAAATGGGAGAATATGTCATACAGTCCAGGACAAAGCAGGGAAATTCCAGCGCATCGGAGCCCTGCTCCATCTCTCTGGACCAGCGGCGATTTGCCTTCCTGCCCATCTGCCAGTTGCCATGGGGAAAAATCATCTTCCACACCCGTATTATTATTGCACACGCAAACAAATATAATTATGACCTAATTTAATAGCCACCAAATTCACAGTGGGTTAACATAGGCCACTACTGCTTTGAATCAAGCGTTGCTTTCCTCCATTTGCAAAGGCTTTTATGTCATAACGCTGCACAAAATATCATATCACTAAATTGTGGGATAAAATAATGCTAATAATCATTTGCACACCTATAGTAAGATTTGGCACCCCCCTGGTGGTGCATTTTCCTGAAGGTTTGCTTATACTAGACAACAGGCTTTATTGTAGTAGCCTGTTACAGTGTCTGCATTACACACATTTGGGCTAATAGAGCTCTTATTGGTCTTCTAGCTCCTCAAAAGACCTTGTTATATAGCTTTGTGTTATTTTATATATAACGAATGAAAGCCTAAACATGGATAGTAGTGCACGTTTTTGAGTTTTGTAGACATGCTATATAAATATACACGTCTTGGTGAGCTGCTATGTTTTGGTTCGTCGTGAATTACAGTTTAAGAGATAAATTATCTAGCTCTTGTCTGCTCTTTGCTAATAATTAAGGGCAGTTTGATTATATGTTTTGGTAGGGAGGAGAGTTTGCTAGTTTGAGTCAGTATTTAATGAATAGACTCTCTCTGTGTGTGTGTGTGTGTGTGTGTGTGTGTGTGTGTGTGTGTGTGTGTGTGTGTGTGTGTGTGTGTGTGTGTGTGCTAGCTAAGAAAAAAACAGGTGTGTGGCATAACAGGCTGTTTTTTTTAACAATATTTACATATTTACTTTTTCATTTAATTATTAACTGTTCCATAATTAGTGGCTATTCAGATTATGTCAGTACCATAGAATGGTATCTGTCTGTCTGTCTGTCTGTCTGTCTGTCTGTCTGTCTGTCTGTCTATCTATCCATTATGTAATGGTCCATTCTGGTAACAGGCTTGCTAAGTCTGTATGATAAAAGTTTCTTAAACAGTGGCTGTTATTATTGTTGATGAGTCAGGCCTGATGAGATAATAGTGACTTCATCATTTAGAGCTCTTCATCAAGGCCATAACTTAGATCTTATACCTAATATGCTAAAAAAATGTCTTTTAAGGGGAAAGTTCACCCATATGAAAATGAGGTAATGGTTTACTCATCCAATCCTCAGACAATCCCTTTTTATTTTGTATAACGTTAAAGAAAGTGTTTTGTTTTTGTTTTTAGCTGAAAGTGCTGTTCCTGGTGACTCACATAATGTAAGTTAATGGCTATTGAAGCTTTAGGAGTAAAAAAAACATTTACAGGCAAAACAGAATCAATACAGTAGTTTCTGATAAAACATTGATGAACAAAGCAAAACGATGTTATCCATCCCTTTTCCCTCTAAACACCATCAGTTCACATGTAAGTTTGCTCCTAAACTGTTATGAACACATTCAGGATTTTACAGGGTTGTGGTTTAAAAGTAATGGTGTAAAATATTTAGTGTTTTTGTCCTTTACCTCTTGAAATGCAAGCTTTTCTTAAGTTGAGTGGATTATGATAGACAGAAAATATTGTATAATTCTAACAAAATTGTTTCTGTGTGCTGTTTCAGTTGTAGTTTGGACTCTTGGGCTTTTCATTTTTATTTAGCATGATTTTTTTAATGATATCTACAATGTTTTCCTCTTCACATTCATTGTTTTCTAATTACACTTATCAGCCCCTCTTGAATCTTTGCTGGGACATTTTCTTTTTATATCTGTGGCCTAAAATGATTTTGTGATGGTGTTTTCTCAAAACTTACTGGATTATTTGCTTTAATACTTGTGTTTTGCTGTGAAAATGCATAGAAATCTCTTCATTCACAAAAAACAGTTTTAAGCTCGCTTGAGGTGGTTTTGAAATAAGGATTAAAGTGAATAATTTTAAAAGGAAACACGTTTGACATATTAGTTTTTCTCAGTCGCTTTGGTGCATTTCTCACAACACTATTTACATTTCACAACATTTAATGCATTTCTCAAAACAATTAGTCATTTGTGCACATCATAGTAGCAGTTTCTTATTCCTTTCAACAAATTGCGAATGCTTTTGGACATGCATCAATTGCTTTCATACAACTCTGGTGTTTGTAACATTATCATTTGCTTAAGTCATATCAGTAAAAATTGACTAAACTTGTGGATGCTGAATAGTCATTCCATATAAAACTAATAATCCTCATTTCATTACTTGAGTCATTACATACAAAAATGTTGAACTAGTTGTCAAAATCTGTCAAGCAAATTTTATAAAAAATTTAGATTTTTTTTTCCTGAAAATGTCTTCTAAAGTGAACAATTTGATGAATGATTTACAGACCTGTGTATGTTGTAGGTTCAGTTCCAATATGTACTGCAATATTGTTTACAGTTGTGCACAAAGGGAGTTTATGTTGTTGTAAATAAGGGTGTATTTATTCTTTTGCACAATTCTGTGAATAAATTAGAATCGCAAAGAGCATGTGCAGTAAAAATGTGAAACATACATATTCAGTGTCTTGTACTCAGATACCTCACTAAATGCAGTGATGTCTAACTTAACTGTAGTTTTAAAATGGCTGTGCAAATAGTATATAGTGCTGTCCTGAGCATTTTCAGGAAGTGTCACCAAAATCTGACTTTTTTTGCATTGGAAAATGTACAGAGTAAACTGTCATAATGAAAACATGACAAAGTCATTTGACTATCTTGTTCATAAACAATGGTGTCAGGACTTTTCATCTTGATGACACTGACACTTTCATTGACATGAATACTTGCTTTTGAGGAATGAGCTCTTCATTTTGAGCAAGTGACACGCTTTTGCAGGTTATACACTAGGTTTTGCAGTTTGTTCTAATTGTTTTGAGAAATGCATTAATTGTTGTGCAAATGTAAATTGTGTTGTGAGAAATGCACCAAAGCCACTGAGAAAAACTGTAACTCTGTCCTAGTAAACATTACACTCACATGACCAATCAGCTCTCCCCATTATGCTTGCCTTGTTCAGTGTTGCCAGATATAGCTAACTTTTTCCAGTCCAAAAGCTGTCCAAAACCTGCACAATATTTAATTAATTTTAATTTATTTAAATCAAAATGATCCTGGTTACTTGAACTGTCATAAATTTTTTAACCATACAGCCACCAACACCAGCAGTCACAAAACCACAACATAACCGGATCACATCAAAACACTCCCCCCTCTCTCACCCACACATTGCACTTGTTGTGTAGATTACACTACCTATTAGAGTATGTTTTACTTTCGAAATGGGGTATAAATTCAATCCATTTGGCGTTTTAAATTCTTTTGAACATAATTAGGTACTGCTTGTCAAGCAGACAACACTGCTTGACTGATTGTATAAAGTGTCATGATAAACCGCTGTGAGTTTAGCTGCAGGCGCTGCGTGAAGTGCATGCTCGCAAAGGGGAGTGAAATTTGTTCGGGGAGTCAGATTTTAATACAGCGTTCCTTCACCTCCTTTTGCGGGTGGTCCCACACAGTTTAACTAACCAATGCCATTTTTTACACGCACAATCAAATTCAAAACCGCCCAGTCGAGAGAGAAACCGCCGAGTGTGGCAACACTGGCCTTGTTTACTGTTGGTTACTAGGTTACCAATTCTACCCAGCAGACACACAACGTCGTAAGACGTTAATATTAGGTTAGATTTAGGTTGCCAGCATCTAAGGACAATGTTATTTTGACGTCCAATAATAACATGAAATGACGTTAATATTTGGTTGATTTTAGGTTGTGTTGGAAAGTGACCAATATCTAACATCGAGCCAACATCTTAAACCAAGGTCATATTGACGTCAAATATTGACATTTATTCATCAGGTATGGCAACCAAAATCCAAAGTCTGATAGACATCATAGTGGTAACATCCACACAGTGTCAAGCTGTAACATCATTAGACATTGATATTTTGTTGTTTGTAGGTTGCGTTGAAAAGTCACCAAAATGCAACGCCTGTCCGATGTTGGACATGACGTTGTGTTCTGACATCAACCCGATTTTCATTTCTAAACAAAATGCAATGTTCCACGATGTTGTGGTACAACGTCAGTCTGACGTCATGTTGACGTCCTGTGCCTGCTGGGTACAGTCAGCCCCTCTACCAACTTTCTGACAACTAACATTTTTTCTTTTATGTTTGCAAAGTTTAGTTTTTCATTATTATGGACACCTGACTATAGTGGCACTGTTTTATCTTTAAGGCAGACTAACCAAAAGAAATGGCATTTTTGTCATAAAAGCATCAAGTATAGAACTGAGGGGGCAATTTAGCCATATTTAATGACTATTGGAGACTTTCCTCCCCATGCGATCTCTCCTGGGGTTCAAGCATTGGTTCATTTTCAGCTACTGTTGGTATATCAATGGTGAAAATTATGTGTATTCAGTAGGGCTGCTCGATATTGGAAAGATTACACATTGCGATTTTTTTTTTTTTATTCTACCATATACATTGCGATATGAATACAATTTCACTAGATGAGTTGAAAAAATGTTTGTAAAGAATCTACAATTTTAGATTGATTGGGAAGATTCTGTACGGGAGTGCATAAAATATAATAATCTACAAGCATAGATAAATTCAATAAAGAAACATGTGCTAATTAAATAAACAGCTTTTTATTGTTTTCCAAAGAATTCCAAATGCATTCAGGTGAACAGTAATTGAATAATCAAATGCAAAATAATACTGCATAGTCTTTCTTTTATAAACATTTCCATAAAATTAATCGCTATTAATTTTTCAAAGCTACAAACAGTAAATTTTTTTAAACCTTAATGCTTTAAAAACCCTCACACAGTCACAGGCCTCAAAAAAACACTTGCAAAATGCTAAATTATAACCCAGATTCAGTGTTGTGTATATTTGCGATGTGACTATTGCAAATGATCACATTGGGATATCGATGCTGAAATGATATATTGTGCAGTTCTAGTATTCAGATAGATTTTTTAGCATCTATTTAATATTTCTCTGATGAGGCCATCAGCACTGACAGCACTTTGGAATTGCGTTTTCAGAGTAATTGTTCCTAAGGCTTTCGCAGCTTGCGTGATTGGCACACTTGTTGAGAATTTAGCACCAAGATCAAAGATGGCTGATTTCAAAATACATACTTTTCCAGAACCAATATTTTCCCACATAAAACTTAAAATATTTTTAGATCTCTCACGCTGCATTAATATGAATGCATTTTTGTTCAAACAGCCGCATTTCATTCTGTGTTTCTCTGAAATGACGTCAGAATAATCGTGATTTACGGGAGTGGTAGATTGGTCATGTGAACTGTGACTGGTAAACTGATACGGAGCTGCTGTGTTTTCAGCAAGACAAACAAGTTGTTATGTAGTATACATGCCCTGGAGATCCAGAGAGAAAAGCATTATCTGCCTTCTTCGACCTCTTCAACGTTCTGTATCTCTTTCTTTCCCCCTTGCTGTATCTGTGTCTAAGTGTTCTGGCAGTGTCGCTCTTTCTCTTGGTTTATAGCTGCTGGCTAACTCCACGTCATCATTTCAGACAGCACACACATGTGAAGGCTGGTCTAGCCCTGCATGTGTTTCCAACATCTAGTGTGTGTGTGTACGGCAGAAAGATGACGACTTTGCTTCAGAGCAGCTGTGGCTTCTCGGCCGGGACGACCATAACGGCCCTGTTATGTTTTTCGGTTTCCATCTGAGTCTTTGCTCCTCCGCTGCCGCTGCTGCTGCTGCTGCTGCTGTTATTTGGATTTTACTTAGTCATACTAATTTAAATTCACTGCAGCTGCTCTTAGTTCACAGCAGATGTCTTATTCTTTTTCTGCCCTCTAAATTGTTTATTAACCTTATTTCTTTTCCTGTCGTATAGTCTTTTTATGACTGTGGTTGTCGTCATTTTTGTGGCAGAGTTTATTTTGCTTTTTTTATTTTTCAACTCAACCACAATGTCAAATGGTTCAGTGGTTAGCACTGTCGCCTCACAGCAAGAATGTTGCTGGTTTGAGTCCCGGCTGTGTCAGTTTGCATTTCTGTGTGGAGTTTGCATATTCTCCCCATGTTGGCGTGGGTTTCCTCCAGGTGCTCCGGTTTCCCCCACAGTTTAAAGTCGTGTGCTATAAGTGAATTGTATTGGTGTAACGCATCACAAATATCATGGCTCCGATCACGTTATGGTTTTTTAATCACGGATCGGACCATTTTTCAGATCAGCCAAAAAAGGGAGGAGACACATGTAATTTGCTTTCCATTTATTACAAAAACAGTACTGCAAGAAACATTTGGTTTTAACAAACAGAACCTGTAATTTTATTCAAATAAAATGAAGAAATAATCAAATAAGTAAAGTAAAATATTCAGTACTGGGAAATAGAGCTGCACGATTAATTGTAAAAAGATCACGATCTCGATTCGACCCCCTAGACGATCCTAATCCAGCATTTATGCGATTCTGACAATCATATTTTCAAGTTCAGGAGAGAAGCATAAAGGCGGCCACACATGTCTTCACGTTGTTTTAAATACATTGCTCAGCAATGTGTACACCTCTAAATGGTGTTGAAAGAGTCACATACTGTATTTATAAGGTATAATTCACCCAAAAAATGTCATTTCTGTTTGCATGTAATGATGTATTTGCGGCAGCGAAAACACACATGACGTGAGCTGACTGTGAGCTGTTACCACGGAGAGGGCGGGTGCCCGCCTGTGAATGATGCCTACCCTAGTGAACAGAACTTGCATACAGTAGGCTGTGAATAACAGGTAATAAAGTTGTAAATAACATTCAGTTTGTGGCACAGAACGATCGTTTGATTTAGAAGTATGAACCGCACAGTCAAAATGAAACTGAAAGCGTGCACTTCATTCAAATGATCATATCACATTTTAGAGTTATGATTACGACAAGCATGAAATTTGTTTTTCTTTCATATTGAACACAGAGTGTTTTGCATGAGAATAAATGTTTAACAGTGTCAGTATAACTACTCTAGTCTATATATTGTTGAATATATAATGCGAGAGGGAATCTGATAATGACAAGTGTCAGATTTTACCAGTAGAAAAAATGGTCTAATAATGTTGTCAATGACAAATTGCAAGCATATGTCTCAAACACAATAATTCAACATCAGAATTATGAATAGTTGTATTCTGAACTAACAATAATAAAAGGCTACTCATATTAACCTTTATTTTACATCTACATAATCGTGAGAAAATCGTGATCTTTATTTTAAGCAAAAAAATCGCGACTCTTATTTTAGCCAGAATCGTGCATCTCTACTGGGAAAAATTCACTGTTACTACTACTGTTGCTGATAACGCTAAATGTAGAAGTCTAACGTTATAATTTGTACAACCCATATTAATTTTAGTCTCATTTTTAATAAATGATTCACTCATAAAACTGTTTCATTGCTAGATGGATCATTTGTGAAGAATTATTCAGTGTTATTTATGTTGGCTGGTTGTCACCTATTGGTTAAATAATGTAATTGCTTCCTACAACTTTCATTTATGAGTGTCAAGTTAAGCGAATATGACTTTTATCTTTTACCATAATCTTTACCATAGACATCAATGGTTTTATCTAAACTATAAACTGTTATCCCAGTACTTCTGTGTTATTTGACTGTTTGTAGCTTCATAACTAACTCAAAAGACTAAAGACTGAATCTCTTTCTTGATTTTGCGTTTTTCAAACACAGATTTGAATGCAGCGATTCGAAGGATTAATAAACATATGCAAATCACCATCATTTAGAATTTATGTTGCGTGGGTGTTGAGATCCCAATCTTTTAATGATTAATTGTGCAGCTTACACTGAATGCATTATTGCAGGCTAAACAAGTAGTGACAGAAAACACCTTTAATAACCTAAGAAACCCACCACATCCCGAATAACCTACCACAACTTCTTCCATCATCGTTATATTTTACAATAAAGCCTAAATGCTTTCAAACATGTGATTTAAATGACGTGAGGATGATCTCTCTGTGATTGTTACAAATTTAGGATTAATCTACAAGTAAAAAAAATGTTAATCTGCGGGTCACATGCGTTCTGAACCATGGGTTGTGATCAGTACGAATCACGGATCATGTCCTACTTGGTGAAATCAGGTTGGCGAACAGTTCTTGAAAAGAGCCCCAAATTATACTATAACTATAGGTTTGCATTCCTGATAATAAATAACTTTATTAACTTGGATTAACTACATGGATTTACTCTATTGGAGTGTAATATATGTAGCCTGGTTTTATCATTGACTGGTGAATGAAATCAGTTGTGACTTTTTTTTTTGGGGGGGGGGGGGGGGGGGGGTTGTTCTCCCCGTGTTTGTGTGGGTTTCCTCCGGGTGCTCCGGTTTCCCCCTCAGTCCAAAGACATGCGGTACAGGTGAATTAAATAAACTAAATTGGCCGTAGTGTATGTGAGTGTGTGCAAGAGTGTGTGAGTGTTTTCCAATGTTGGGTTGTAGCTGGAAGGGCATCCGCTGCATAAAACATGTGCTGGATAAGTTCATTCCGCTGTGGTGACCCCTGATTAATAAAGGGACTAAGCCGAAAATAAAATAAATGAATGAATAATTCAGCAGCTGCATACATTTTCTCATTGCACTGATGAGATGTTAACCCTTATGATCTTACCTGCTTAGCCATTAGTTATGTTTGCGCAAAATTGTTCCTCCTTGATTGCATGAAAAAAAGCATTTAATGCAATGCGAGCTGTGTGCAGACCCATAATGTAATTCAACCAGGAATCTAACCAATTCAGGGATCAATCATTTCATGTTTAGATTAAGCAATCATCTTGATGGTCAGTTATGATACTTGATTGTCCACTTTGAAAGACTGTAGGCCCTTCAGTCAGACCAGTGAGTGTGTGACTCATGAGTTTTGTTTGTGAAAGAGTAGCTATAGTGGAGAATAGGGTGTGTTGTTGTGAGTCTCAGTGATCGTGGAATGTCACACAGGGTAGATGAGCTACACGATGAAGCTAAGCTATTGTGTGATGTTTGAGTCATACAGAACAACATGTTCAGGCCTATATTGCATGACATGGCTTGTTTCAGGGATGTCTTTGTTTACAGTGTATGTTTGTGTATTTAGGTGTGCTTTTGTGGGTATGAGCTTGTTACGATGGTGATCATCATAAAAGAATAGTTTACTCAAAAATTTAGTTTGACCCTGTTTTTTTTGTTGAACACAAATAAAGACATTTTGAAGCATGTTGGAGAAAAGTAGCTGTTAGCTTCCACATGAAAACCAAAATACAAACAATATCAAATTATCTTATTTTGTGTTTTCAACAAGTAGAGGCTGTGGAAATTATGACAAAACGTACATTCTTGGTTGAACCATGTCTTTAACTTTTTAGTGTCGTTAAAATGTAAAAAGTGTTTTCTTTCTTAGTCAGAAATGCACAAACTAGGGCCCAGGGGCCAAAATTGGCCTATTCAAAACTTTGATTTGGCCCACCATTCTATTTGAGAAGAGAGGGAGAATGATGGATTGGTGGTTGGGGCGAATATCTTTAAAAAAATTTGATTTTGAATGTAATGTAACCTTTTGTCTGTTTGTTTTGTAATTTCTTTAGTTTTGAAATTCTTCAGATTAAAAAAATGTAAATACTGTCATTCGACAGATATTAGGCAATACACAAGACATTAGCCAGCAAATTAAGGTGCAGCTTAGGCCCAATTCCAATTCTAGTTTTTTAGAATCTCCGTTCGAAGGGGTGTCTACCTCTTTCCCTTAGTCCTACACCTTCAATCTAAAGAGAATTGGAACACCCTACCGCTTCACGTGAACACGCAAAACGAGGGGTAGGGGTGGAAGGGCTAAGGGGTAGAATTGGGATTGGGCCTTAGTGTATTCAGCATTGAACTCCATTGAATTAATGCGATTGTTTATGTTTTTGCTGTAATAACTTTATTAAACTTTTTTTAAATATACTGCATTTGTTAAAGTAATTAAAAGCAATGTTTTCCACTTATTCTTAAATATTAGGAAATAAATTAGGAGATTAGCCTACTCATGGCTACACAAACTACACAAAAAATACCTTTAAAAATACTTGAAGGTCATGCGACCATCAGGACCATTCCGTTCTTGCGGTCTTGAGCTTTGAAACTGAACTTTGACGGTTGATGAGGATGTTAAACAAGAACACGAGGACACAAGAATGCTGAAGAACGCATAATGAGAAACAGCCATTATTCTACAAATGCCTTAAGGAAAATCAAAGGGTTATCCTTTAACGTTTATGAATCTTTACTTTTATCAAGCAGTTAAGCTTGAGTGCTTCAGAACATGTATTTTGTCACTAGAATTCCAACATCTTTTTTAACTATGATGCAATTTTAACACTTTGATTAATTCGATATCAAATGCATTTACTGCATATTGCAAAACACTTTTTAAAAATAGGCTCATTTTACAACTCCCCTGTTGAGTTTTAACATTATTTAATCCATTCAGCCAATCTGGCGGGAGCACTTTTAGCTTAGCTTAGCATAGATTATTCAATCAGATTAGACCATTAGCATTTAACTCAAAAATGACCACACAGCTGTTACCTAGCTGGGAACTATTCTCAAGTGTATTTTCCTGCTGCAGCCATGGTATGTCAGCAGTCAGACTAAGAGTATTATTCCTAATCCATATTGGCCTAGAAAATAGCAACTTTTCCTTTTCTGATGGTGCTAGTACACAGGTGTCAGTCTCTAAACTCTAAACACACCTGATCAAACTAAGGCCGTACTCACACTACAGTTGCCTTGAACCAGGCCAAAGCACACTTATCCCCCCTCCCGTCTCCCCCGACGGCCCGCACTCACATTACATTCGGGCCTGGGCACGCTTACGTCATCAATGATGCGCTGCTCAGTAAGCGCTCTCGCTCAGCACAGTGGAGATTTCTTTAGTTATATCGTTTAAGTCATTTGATATGCGGTGACACGCAGTCTAGTATTTCGCCGAACAGATCAGCCACTTTTGACGCTCATAAACAATCATAAAGTCCTCGCACTGCAGGAATTAGGAACTTTGCTGAAGGTGCAGCTGTCGTGCAGTGAGGGATTTGCGTCTTTAATAAACTACGACAGTTTGCATTCATTAAACAGTACGAATGATTAATTAATCCGTATCAAACAGTCTATTAAAAGTCACATCTTGCTTTCAGTTTTGAGCCCAAGTGAACCGCTCAGGCCCACCTCTTCCAACCGGGCCAGGGCCGCCCAAGTGAACCGTACCTGAGCCCGATTCAAAGCACTCACACTTCTCAAACTATCCTGGAAACAGGCATGGGCACGGTTCGGATAGCATAGTGTGAGCACGCCCTAATTGAGTCCTTCAGTCTTGTTTGAAAGTAAGTGTGTTAAAGCAGGGTAACAACAAAACTGCAGGGCTGTGGCCCTCCAGGGGAGTTTGACACCCCTGTGCTAGTACATAATGTAACTATAGAAGAATCAAGCTTTTAATAACAAATTTATCAAAACAATTTTTTTTTTTGATGGAGATGCTAATAGTCTAATCCGATTAAATGATTTATGCTAAGCTAAGCTAAAAGTGCTCCCACCAGACCCAGAGACCAGCTGAATGGATTCAAAAATGATAAAACTCAACTGTTCAAATCTAGGGTACTTAAAATATTTACTATAAAAGTGTAAATATTATCTTAAACGTTTGAATGGCAGTTAAATTATGTATATGTGATATTTTCTTAATTCACAATTCACTATACTGTCGAGGAAGTAGAAGTTTGTGGATGAAGAGAGCAGGTGATTGTACAGAAATAAAAACATGAAATGAGTGAGTGTTTGTGTGTGTGAAAAGAGAGAGACTGACACTCTGCTAAATGCTACAATAACCACACTTATGCTGCTCATCAAGGGAAGAATGAGACAGATGCAGCAAGCACAGTGGTGTTATTGTTATTTGTGACACACACACATACATACTGTTTTCTGGCATTACCAAGATGATAGTGCATTTGCATCTCTGATTATTGCTATTTCCAGCTGGCATGGTCACTTTTTAAGTGTGAATTATTATGTTTTAGATCCATATCGGAGATGATCTCAGATCTTGGGTTTCTGACAAATCATAAACATCTTTAAAAGTTTGTAGAGGTCCTAAATTTGAGGTTCCCATTGCATTAGGAGATGTTGTTGTTGTTGTTGTGGTTTACTGTAGGTTTGCAGTGTGGTTGTTCTACGAATATGCATTTTTTTTTCTTTCTTTTTTATATATGGGCCAGCTGCTGTAATTTAAAGGAGAAGGGTACAATTTGTGCACCTTTAGTGGCAGCAAAAGGAAATTCAACAGTAAAGACATACCATTTTACCTACAATTTTATCATCATCAAAAAAAAGCTCTTCAGCTTTAAAAAAAGAAAAGAAAAGAAAAAATGATGATGATGTGGATGAAGACCTCATTTAGTAATTTCTGAGCTACATTATTAAATGTCATGATGCTAATTATAAAAGCTATATATATATATATATATATTTTACTGCTATAGGTTCAGAATGTTGTGGTTGTGTTTAGTTGCGAGCGCTCTGCATCGACTGGCTACAGATGAGTGAGAAGAGTGTGTTTGTGTTTTCTTGGTGGTGGTGGGGGGGTGTTGGGGATTGGATTCATGTGCTTGTTAATGGTTCTTTTGATTGGACTGCTGCTCTGATGTGAATACTGCCATTGTGCACAATGCGTGTTTACTTTGTTTAAATAGGTCTCATCATCTTGGATTTTATTTTTGCCTGTGAGCTATCATTCTGTATGCTGCATTCTCTATTATGGTATGAGCATTTTTGTGTGTGTGTGTGTTTGACTTGTTTTGATCATTTACATATACATTCATCCACTTGGCAGCTGACTTTATCTAATGTGACTTTTACTATGCATTCAAGGTTGAACTGTGTTAATTTTGTTTTTATCAGGATGTGATCTTGTTGTCAGGATGTGATAACTTATTTCGGGTTAAATAGAATTTTAAAAACTCAAATTGTTTCGAAACAAGTCAAGGCTGAGTAAATGTTGGTATAGTTGTCATTTTTGGGTGAACATTATCATAGATAATAAATATCCAATTTCCCTAGTGTTTATAAAGTAGATACATGTTCTGCTCTTTTTTGTAGTATTTAGTATTATAGTATTAGTCTGTTATACACTCAAAATAGAATTTTTGCTCCTTATTCAAACTACTAAAGTCTATAGTTTTTTTTTGGGACAACTTAATTGTTTTATGTTCAATTCACTTGAATGTGTTAAAATACAATCAATTTAGCTTAATCGATTTGTGTTGGGATATGTTGCATATATATATATATATATATATATATATATATGGGGGGGAGTCACGGAACAAATTGAAGAGTGGGGCGGGGAGCGTCAGGGGTGCATGTGAGGAGGGGGATTGGTATCGGAGCTCTGGCTTGTTCCGCTAGGCACAAATTAAGC
>CAIGQZ010032813.1:15452546-15471657 GCA_903798205.1 Danio tinwini
TGTGTGTGTGTGTGTGTGTGTGTGTGTGTGTGTGTGTGTGTGTGTTTATGTCTACAAACTTAACTTTGAAGGTGTCAGAGCCTTGGTTTGTGTCTGAGGCAGAAAGCTACGTGTGTGCGGTTTATCATTTGACCTGTGCATGGCATAGTGTGAAACTCATAGCAGTCTCCTCTTCCTGTAACAGCTGATATGTAACAAGCTTTCACTATTAATCAGTTGTGTTGGTTGCTTGACAACAACAACAACAACAACAGAAACAGTTGCTATGCTGAATGAAGAACTTCAACGAGCCGTTTAAGATTCCAGCAGTGGTGGCCACAAAATGTAGTGTAAGCATTCTGTATCTTGACTGGGTTATTTACCCGAAATACCCATCCTGATCATTTATATTCATCAGAAAGTATTTATAAAGATAGCTTCAAGGAGCTTTATTCATGTATTAATTAATTAAACATACACTGTAAATTTATTATTTTTTGGTTTGTCAAAAATCTTTAAAAAATATCTGTACAACTACATTTAACACGTTTACTTAACCTAAATCAAAATTTTCTTCATTAAGTTAAAGAGCCCCTATTTTGCATTTATAAAAGGGTCATATTTTGGATTTAGGGGTTCTCCAACAACAGGCTGATATGTATGCAAGGTCAAAAAACACTTTCATTGTCTTATAATATGCATTTGTTTTTACCTGATTATCATATGATTCATATGATTCTCCCATACAGTATGATTGGTTTTAGATGCGATATGAGAATATAAAGAGTTAACCAGTACAGATACAGTACAAGCGGTTATTTTTTTGTGAATTTTCATCTCACATTTACCTAGTTTGCTCTACAAAAAGAAACGCTTAGCGCATGTGGACTGTTAATTTGTATTTAACTGTTATGTATGTGTGTATATATATATATATGGAAATTTTTTCCTAACAAAAATTAAAATGGCTAAAAAGATCAAATAATAAATCGAACTTTCAAAACTACCCAAAGGATAAGTCAAATGTTCAAACGATCAAATAATAAATCAAAATGCATTCTCAAATGAGAAATCAAATTTTACTTCGTAAAATCCTGTAATAATTAAATGACAAATCAAATGCTTAAAGTCGAGTAGTTCACCACTTCAGAAAACTAATAATCTTGTTAATCAAGCTAAATGTTTTTTTGTATTACTGACAAATAATTTTAGGTCAGTGCAGCTGATGTTTTCAAAAGTTGAGTGAACAAAAAAAAGCGAAAGGAAATAAGGATTATGTTTGTTTTTTTTGGCTTACAATTTTTTACAATATAGCTAATTAAATAAATATATTAAATAATCAGTCATTCATTTCATTCATTTTCCTTTGGCTTAGTCCCTTTATTTATCAGGGGTCGCCAAAGCGGAATGAACAGCCTATATTAAATATAGCTTTATTAATTATTCAACCAAAACATGTCAGAAGTGATATAATCTAAGCAAGCATGACATGGAGCATCATTTATTCATTAATTTTCTTTTCGGCTTAGTCCCTTTATTAATCTGGGCTCGCCACAGTGGAATGAATCGCCAACTTATCCAGCATATGAGCGCCCACCGCGTCGCCCCACATAGAGCATCAGTTCAATTAAAATAAATATTTGCTACTGCTTTTGGTATAATTTACTCATTTTTACAACAAAAAATCCATTGCATATATTCTCTCCTTTTTAGGCACAATGGCATCTAGTGCAACATATATTTATGCTAAAGGAAAATTGAAGACATGCTTATTTTGACCTGTACCTGTACTATTTATTAAAATAAATGAAAGCATATTTGTATGTATTCAAATTTTTTATTTAATTTTTGTTTTGTAATAAAAACAGAGACTTACTGGCATTCTCTAAATCAAGGTAACATTTTTGATCGTGATTTTCTTTCTCTTAAGGTAAAATTAAACAGGCCACATGTAAATGTACAGGAAATTTCTTTTAAATCGTTGACCTATATTTTTTAAAAATTGTATTGTGTTTTGCGGTGTGCACCAAGGCAACCATCACTTACTATTACTCATAGTCAGAGTGGGAATTTGAACAAACTTTGTGTCCCACGTGATTTGTGCTATATGGACGTGACATTTAGCAGACTTGAGAAGTATTCAGACTTTCAGATGATAAAACCTGGAGAAAGAACAGTCACCTTTACCGTTGCTCTGTGAAACTTTGCAGCCATTTTAGTAGTAATTTGCGATTTTGGAAATAGTGCGTATGGTGAACAATTTTCCACACAGATTTTGCCTCAAGTTTCTTGCTTGGTATTGACTGCTTTGTGGGCTGTAATTCATGCATCTCTCTATGCTTGATTCAGTGTGCAAATTCCTTTACAGTGAAGAAAGAAACTCATGTACATTTAGAAGATGTACATTTAGAACATATACTGTAAAAGACTCTTTTAAAAAAACTTGTAAAAGAAATTGCAGCAAAATTTCATGGACATTCTGCTAATGTGACGGTGGCTTTAAATCTGAAGTCTTGTTTAGTGGCCAGAATATCACAGAGGCATGAGGTGGCCTGTTTTGACATTGGGCCAATGATCAGCCACTCAGATCCTAGCAACCACCTAATAAAGCTTAGGAAACATACAGCAGCATACTAGCATTGTGAAGGTGACTTCACACAGACAGTCACTGTTCTTTTATTTTATTTAGAAAATTTAGAAACTCATTTGATGCTGTGATATCCAAAATAAATAGCAATATACTATAGTATAGTAAATAAATAGTGTAGTAATATAATAAAGTAAATTTATTGAAGACAAGCGGATCTGGATGCAGCTAGGGTAAACATTTGTACTTAAAGGGTACATATTGGTACCTCAAAAGTGTATATTAGTACCTAAAAATTTTAAGAGGAACACTTTTGTACGTTTTAGGTACTAATATGTACTCTTGATGTATTAATATGGACCTTTTAGATACAAATTTGTACCTTTTGAAAAGGTACCACCCCAGTGCAGCTTGCGTACCTTTATTTCTGAGAGTGTATAAGTAAAATAAATGAATTACTCTAAATTGATAAAATAAAAATAATAACATTTTCAGTAAATAAATGTGTAAATGAATGAATATTGTAAGAAATGACACATAAGACACCTTTATACCGTTGCTACACCTATATTATTGATATAATATAGATTGTTTTCATAGTATACATAGATATAATAAATTATATCAGTGATTTTTAGATGTCAGTGTGGGGTTCTTCACATGAAGATGATCATGTTTGTGGGTTTTTCTCAATTTTTGCAGAAACCGTCTTACATTTTCAGGATTGTTTGATGAATAGAACATTCAAAAAATGTTTTCCCCTAATAATGTCAAGGTTTCAGTGTCATATTTTTATTGATTACATACACCTGTTCAGCCCTTTTTACAGAATTTAAACCCAGATTGTCTGGTCTACCATCTGTACACACTTATTTTCATTTGTTTTGTTGGATTCAGGCTGCTAGAAGCAGATTCCAAGTCCATGCGATCAATGAGTGGATCTCGGAGGAACAGCGGCTCCTCTCTGGTGTCAAGCTCATCTGCCTCCTCCAACCTGTCCCAGCTGGAGGAAGACACCTGGATTCTGTGGGGACGCATTGTAAACGAGTGGGATGAGTGGAGACGAAAGAAGGACAAACTTTTAAAGGTGATTGATTGGGCCCTATTTAGGGATGCATGACATTATCGGAACGTTCAGCAAGTCTGCTGATAATGGCTTGATTTTGGCCTGATGTGGAAAAATATACCAATGATGTGTTCAACCTGCAACAACTTATTTGTTGGCCCAATATGCTAGCAGTAAGATCAGGTCATTAATCTAAACCAGAGTTGCCCAATCCTAATACTGGAGATCTAAATTTCTGCAGAAGTCAGCTCCAACACTGATCCAACACAACTAATCTAAGTAAGTAGGATCTGAAACAGCACTTGATGATTAAAGACAGGTGTGTTTAATCAAGGTTGCAGCTGAACTCTGCAGGACGTTAGATCTCTAGGAACAGGATTGGGCACCCCTCATCTAAACATTCTTGAGGTGAATTATTACTTTTATGGTGATTTAGATTTAACTTTTCACGAATGCCGACTTGAAAGTGTGAATTTGAAATTGTGAAACCTTGTCATTAAGTTATTTACTAACAGTAACTAGTCCAGTGCGTTTAGCAGCCCTTGAAACACTAACAGCTTCTCTAGGTCCTAATGTTCACCAGTTTTTTTATATGTGGGCACTGTAAGTGTCATATCACTATTAGTTTGATTTTTATTTAAGTGCCAGAATCTTTGACTAAAGGGAGACTGAATGATTATTTGATAGCCACCAATCATTGATTCAAAATCTGCCTTGTTAATAGTTTTTCTTCACAATATTGCTTCCAGTCTTCCTCCTCCTAGGTCCTAGTGCCTGTCAGATTAGAAAATAATTTATTTGGGGGCTGCTGTGTTATATAAATAAAAAGTTCTGTTTAGGAATTAAGCATTAAGAAATGTGACACTTGAAAATGAACACTTTCCATCCAAGGCTACACTTACATGACAATGATGTATTACATACACTAGGCCAGTAGTTGGCGCTGTCGCCTTGTTAGTAAACAATACCTATCCGTAGGCCCACACAGAATTTGCGTGCACAGAATTCCACAGATTTTCCCCAGAATTTCGCAGATTTCCTCAGATTTTTAGAATTTATTCAGTTTTTAAATTACACATACTTCACATATTAAGGTTTAGTTATAAGACTCCCAAAATAATTCCGCAGAAATCCACAGAATTTTACCAAAATTCTCCGAAGAAATTGCAAAAAATGTCTGCAGATTCCTTCTGGCCCTACCTTTCCGCTTGTTAAGTGTGACATCAGGCGAAGCGGCTTCCGGGTCCAAGCGCTCTATCAAACTGTATGGGGAGACTCATCAAATGGTAATAATAAATGTTTACAAAGCGATGTAATACTTTCGAAAATCACAATCGCAATGTATATATCCATGCCTAATTTCCGATAGTGATATATTTTTTATAAATTGTTAAAATTTTGGTATTTGTGATGCAGCAAGTCCAGAGACCTACTGTATGTGTACACTATGATTTTATATCAATTTCACTTTAAAGTGTGATATGACTTAAAAGTGGCTATAAATGAATATTTTCTCAATTCAAATGAGTAGCGGCTTGACAAACTGTCTTCTATATGTCACAGATACGTCACGACTTAACAAGCGGATAGGGAGGTGAAAACTCACCAAACACTTATCACAGATCTAATCTAGAAACTCCTTTTAAAAACGTGTTTTTGGCACAGTTTATTTACAATTTACTGTGTTTATAATGTGTTTCCTATGTGTTTCTGTGTAATAAATCATTATTACATCATTACTACATAAATCACGTTAGCAAACTCTTTAGCAACACTACCATGTTCTCAGCCATTGAATTGTTTGTTTGTTAGTGCATGATTTTAAAGTCTACTCATACTGCGCATGTCTACATATCTAACACGTACTATGCACAAACATGTTGCACTATTTCCAAAGATTCCCTTAATTGGTTGTTTACACAAAATCGGTAATGGCGTCATTTTCAAAAACATGCTCTTTAAAACCCGTTTAAAAAAGAATGCATTTTTATTTTCCAAAATGCCATTGTCATTGAAAGGAATGGGTAAAATGCTGAAAATATTTCCTTTTTTTGCCTGAAAATTATGTCATTTAAACAGCCCTTCCCGGAAAAAAACAGATATCAGCATCAGCTATTGACCAAAAGCCATTTAAATATATTAGCTTACTGATTCCCTCTTCCTACAAGCAGATCACACACTTATGTAATGCTCTTTGTACATAGTACAATTGTGAATTACCTGAATTACCTAATTGAGTGAATACTCAGGAACTTTAAAGAATATAGGAGGAGGCGCTTCAGTTGACCATTATGGAAGAGGAATTGGATCTAATCTGGACTCAGGCTAAAAAGATCTCTATCTGTAACAGGGCCAAATCTATTCAACTTAGAATTGTTTATAGATTGCACATCACATGGCTTCTCAGAAGCAAGTTTAACTCAAGTAATTCACCATTATGTGCTAAATGTAAGGTGAAAGTGGGAGACTACATTCATTTATTATGGAATTGTCCTGTTATTAGAGCTTATTGGTCAAAGTTGTTACTTTATGAGCCGTATGTTTGGACTTCAGCTACAGTTGGATCCATTGTCTTTGATTTTAGGTCTCCCGGTTGGATGTTTGCCTGAGAAATTTACCAGTTGTTATTTGACATTTTAGCCTTAGCTGCCAGAAAAAAATATGCTTTTAAACTGGATCAGTGACAAACCATGATCTTTGAAAGGATGGCTCAATATTATTAGGAAAATGATTTCCTTAGACTGAGGCTTTTCATCAAGTCTGGACTTCTTACTTGGATTTTATTGATGCTTCTTCAAGCTGTATTTTGAGTTATGGTATGTCTCAATTGAATTTATGTATTTCATTTTATTCTTATTTTATCTTTATATTTTTTGTTTATTTATATATTTACTTATTATTATTATTATTATTATTATTATTATTATTATTGCTATTATTTCTTTATTTTAATTATTTTATTTATGAATATACTGTATATAATATATTTCTTTAGCATTGCGTTGTTAAAATGGGCATTGTCTGTTGGTTTGTTTCAATTTGTTTTGTGATTAATAGTTCAAATGTCAATAAAAAATATATTAGCTTACTGGATATTAGCAGAAATCCAGTATCATGCATTTATTCAGAACCTTGATACCCATCTGCTAACCCTCATCATAAAGATGTACAGGATCTGAAACTTGTACATTCATCTCTCTTTTTGTGCCTTACCATCCATTTCTGCAGGAGCTCATAAGAAAAGGCATCCCTCATCACTTCCGAGCAATCGTTTGGCAGCTGTTATGCAATGCCACTGATATGCCTGTGAAGAATCAGTATTCTGAACTCTTGAAGATGTCCTCACCCTGTGAAAAACTCATACGCAGAGATATCGCCCGCACGTATCCCGAACACGACTTCTTCAAAGGCCAGGACAGCCTGGGACAGGAAGTGCTGTTTAATGTCATGAAGGTGAGAAAGACAGAAACGAGTCACGGCAGAAAGAGAGAGCAGCACAGGATAGATAAAGGGCCCTATCATACCCGGCGCAAGGCGTGACTCAATTGTTGTATGCTAATTTCAGCTCAACGCAAGTGTTGTTTTGACGTTTTTCACCACACTGTTTAAATAGCAAATGCACTCATGTGTGCGACCATAGGCGTTCTGGTCTAAAAAAGAAGGTGTGTTAAGGTGCATTGCTAGCGCTTTGCTATTTTAAGGAACTAAAATAGACTGCACAATAGACCAGCTGAAAGGAGGTCTAAAGTCCAGCGCAGAGCGCGTTAGTTGTGCTCCTCACTTAAACATTGCTTAATACACACATGATGTACAGCAATACGCAAATATCTTTATAATAAGGCTGTCAATATTAGCGCGTTAACGCACGTGATTAATTTGAAATATTTAATGCGTTAAAAAAAATTAACGCATTTATCGCAGTTGCAGTTTTTTTTTTCATTTCCTGTTGTGGTCGACGTGTGTTCAGGGCCGGCGCTCATAGAGGCGACCTACTCCCTTTCATCTGCGACACCCACCCCCTCCCTCCCTAACTTTTAACCGCAAACCGGTAAGTTTCTATTTCACTTTCGGGTTGAGGGCGACGTGATCAACTTTTGTAAAGCGTCTGCTTCACGTTGATGTGTCAGAATCCTTGATTGAGAAATAAAGCCATACTTTAAAACGCTTAGTTTAAGCAAATTTGATTCGATCGTGCGTGTTGATGATCTCGTTGATGAGTGCGCTGTTCTCTCTCTCTCTGTGTGTGTGTGTGTGTGTGTGTGTGTGTGTGTGTGTGTGTGTGTTGTCCCCGATAATGTCAATAGACTGGTCTGTCTTAGCAACTGGTTAAATCGTCACCTTACAATTATAAGGTTCTGTCTGACATTTTTGTCAAAATTGAGTTATTGACATATTCTTATTAAATGACAACTTATTTACATTATGGGATGTTTTTTTATAAGTTTACATTTTAAGACCTTTTAAAAAAACAAAAACAAATGTTACACACATGATGTTTGCTATGGAATGCAAAAACTTTGAAGCTCAATATCTCAAAATCATTCAGAACGCAGACAGAACCTTATAATTCCAAGGTGACGAAATGTTAAGGAGGACTAAGCTAAATTGTTTCTACTTTATAATTAATGTTCTCAACTCGCAATACAACTTTACACTAAATACAATTGTTTGTATTCAATACTTTATTATTATAATTTTTTAATTTCTATATTTCCAATGCCTGTATTTAGGATTTTTTTTTGTGATTAATCACACAAAAAAGTGTGATTAATTAGTTAATTTTTTTAATCAATTGACAGCCCTACTTTATAAATGAAAAATAATTAAAGGATTAAAATATTACAAAAAGTATTACTTTCTACATAAATATAAAAACCACAGCTTTCATGCCTTCTTCAACTTGGGGGGATTTTTCAGTTTATTCATGACAATTAGTTTTTGTAAAATGTTATTATTAGTAGTAGTATTATTTATTATATGCATATTTATATTTGTTTTATTAAAAACAAGCTTAGATTTGTCCATCTGTCAGGTTTTGGACCATATGGGGCATAGCATGCGTGTTTGGAAAAACTCAGGTTTTTGACCACACTTCGTTATTACTGTTCATTTATTCATTTGCTGGAAATTAGAACTGAATTTAGAAATAGTTTTGAAACAAATTTTGCGCTTAACAAACAAAATTAATTATGTAGGCTAATGGATGTCTGTGCGTACAACTGCTATCCACGGAACAGAGTGAAAGTGAAAGTAAAGAATGAGAAGGCTCATTCTGGCGCTGCAGATGGTCTGTTTAACTGTTTTCTACTAGTGAAGCGCTCAGTTATTCCCCTTACAAAGTCTGCCATGTAAATAGCAAATGCGCTATGGCGCGACGCAACAGACTCTTAGAGGGAATGGGAGATGAGACTCTGATTGGTTTATTCTCAAAACACATCTATAAATCATTAAGAGAATAAGCTCAACCCTGTTAGACCATGCACCGTGGCGCAAATCACATTTTTCCATCCATAAAATAGCAAAAATGTATTCTGACACACCCTTAATGCTTTTGCGCCCTGCACTTTGGACTTTGTGTCTAGATCGTTAAAATAGGGCCCCAAGTGTGCGCACGTTATTGATTTACAAAACAAAAGAAAATGGTCATCATTTATTTAAATTGTTGTCATTTATTTAAGCTCATGTTCTTTCAAATTAGCATGACATTACTTATTTTTGATAAGAAAAAAAAATTTAAAATAATTTTTATTTATTTATTTATACTGTAATTGCAGCATGTTAGCATATTCCTTTATGCTGTTCCAACACAAATGGATTAAGTTGACTTGATAATTTTTACAAATTTAAGTGGATTGAACATAAAACAATAAATGCTTTTAATATTAAAAAAATCTGAATTGTGTTGTTTCAACTCATTTATATAAGTAGATTTAACAAGATTTTTTAGAAGTATTTCTTTTATTGAACAATTAATTTTCGGTGAAATAGATAAGTTCTATTAAAGTTAGTAATTGTATTAAAGTAATTACTGTTTTTACTTTTGATTTCATTTTAATGAAATATATACACTTTATCAGAAATGTACATTTTCACCTATGAAAATGTGACAGAGCTTGACCTTTAAGCTTGTCCTTCTCAAAACAAATCATACAGAAACAAGCATAAAATCATTCAATTTAATGATAGAATGTCAGCTCCTCCTCTGTCAAATGATGTCCTTTTGTTTGAGTCATAGCTTTAAAGGTGTATTGCATGCATTTTATGTTAAATTGAATGCAAATGTGACAGGACTGACAGAAACATGGAGACTATTCTAAAATATTATTTATTTGTAGAATCAGTAGACAGTTTTTAGCATAATAAAACTATTTAAGCTGTAGGTTCAATTGGGTTGAGTACAAGGACAATGGCAGGGTTTTTAAATTTGTGTTTTTAATAAAGAACAAAAATCCGAGAACCATACGAATTACATATTGCTTTACAGAATAGCTCACAGGAATCAATGATCAGTCCATTTTCTAAATTTATTAGGATGAAATACTTTTTATTCACTGTATTTATGTTTTTATTTCAGGGATAATATACATCTCTGGTACAATATCCCATATATATTTTTATTCTCAAATCTCTGGATTTACAGCTTACAGTTGTTTGTGGGAAATGTGAAATCACATATTTTACCAAAATTTAAATGAAATGTATTATGTTGATATTTACTTATAGACATCACAACACTAATATTTTAACAACAGAAGAGGTTAATATTAGCTAAAATAATTCCTAATTTTCATTCACAACAGAGGTTGTTGTTCTAACCAGTTGTCTTTTATAAACAAATAAGCTCTAAATGACAATATTTTTATTTGAAATTTGGAAGAAATGTTATCGATTTCAAAGAATAAATAAATGACTATTAACAATTTGATCAAACCCTTACATTAGATAAAATCCAACTAATCTATAGACATGGAGAAGTTTTTAATGTTTTTTTTCAAGAGTTCACACTTAGATATTGCTTGACGCTATTAGCAGGTTCGGCATGATGTCCTGAGCTTGGAGATAATTGAGCCCAGGGCTCCCGCCTAGTACATTTTATTGCAGTATTGGTACTTTTACTCCACTACTTTCCTTCAACCTGCAGTCACTACTTTATTTTTTCTTGTCTATGGGGATTAGAAGATTCAGTCCTGTGATTTCTGTCCAATCAAATCTCACATAGAAGGTAAATCGCATCATACTGAACTACCTCAAGACATGGGCAATTTATAATTGCAGCAAACAGTTTGGAAGCATTTAAAGTGTTCAAGAAGATGTCCAAAATCTTTACACGCATTGACCCAGAGACTGTTTAGATGCATGTGACTGATGAGAAAATGGCGAATGTTTACTGTATGAAGAGTGAAATGGCCTTAAACACCCAGCAGGCACAAGGCATTAACATGATGTCAGTTTGACGTTGTACCCCAATGTTGTGGGTACGTTGCATTTTGTTTGGAAAAGAAAATCGGGTTGACGTCAGAACTCAACGCCATGTCCAACATCCAACCTAAAATCAACTAAATATCAACGTCTATATATCTATCTTAATATCAACGTCTATTGACGTTACTACTATGACGTCTGTCAGACGTTGGATTTAAGTTGCCATACCTGAGGAATAAATGTCAGTATTTGACGTCAATATGACGTTGGTTTAAGATGTTGGATTTTGGTCACTTTCTAATATAACCTAAAATCAACCAAATATCAATGTCATTTGATGTCATTATTGGACATGTTGTCCTATGACACTGGCTAGACATTGAATTTTGGTCACCTGACATCTCGACCTAAATATAACCTCATATTAACGTCATATGAGGTTGTGTGCTTGCTGGGCAATAACTAAATGCACTACAGAATGTTACGTTTACACACGTCCACAAATGACCTGTAAAGGCATCAGCTCTTTACAGCGTAATACTCACTACTCTTAAGTACTTTTGAAAGGGCTACTTTTTACTCATACTTTAAGTAATATTTACAACAGATACTTTTACTCTACTTGCAATACATATTTAGGCAAGTAATGGTACTTTACATAAGTATGATTTTTCAGTACTCTTTTCACCACTGATTAGCATGTGGTGTCCGAGATCAGGTAGGGAGCTCCCCCTGGTAAAAGGAGGAGATTGGGTGGAGGGGGGATTCTTCCAAAAAAGGCAGTAGGGTGAAATCGGTCTATTTATTGTAGGCTTGGATCAATCTGATCAGATTATTGCTGATAACGGCCACGATCAATCAAATCACGTGCTCCTCTCGAAGTTAGCTTGTAAAACTTTACTTAAATTATACCTTTGCTATATTTTCATATGTATGACAGTATGCATAATTGTTTTGTTTGTTTAATGTTATTTAGTCTTTAACATGTATGTATCTCAATCTCACAGGCTTATTCTTTGGTGGATCGTGAAGTTGGTTATTGTCAGGGCAGCGCCTTCATCGTAGGATTGCTACTTATGCAGGTTTACCTCTACGTTTTGCTTATCACGATGAACTAAAATAATGTCAAGAAATGTCTGTGAGCCAAACTTTGCATAAATCAAATTCACTATTCACTGTAGATGCCGGAGGAGGAGGCTTTCTGTGTGTTTGTCAGACTAATGCAGGAGTATAGACTTCGAGAGCTGTTTAAACCAAGCATGGCTGAGCTGGGGCTGTGCATCTACCAGTTTGAACACTTGCTACAGGTAAGAAAGACAAATTTGCTGAATACAGGGTAATGTAGGTCTGCATTAGAAATGTTCAGGGAAAATACTGTTAGTCCGATATAAAAGTGTGCCATTTGCCATATAAACATTTTGAAATATTCTTACAATTTAAAAGGATAGTTCACCCAAAAATCAAAGCTCAATTATTTACTCACCCTTCAATTGTTTCCTAACCTATTTGAGCTTCTTTCTTCTGTTGGTCTCAAAAGAAGATATTTGGAAGATGTTGGTTGATATATGTATCGACTTTCATTGTATTTTTTTTCCTTCTATGGAAGTTAATAAGCACTATCAAAATATCTTCTTTTTTTGTTCAACAAAAGAAAGAAACTCAAAGGTTTAAAACCACACAAGGTAGAATAAATGATGAACTTTCATTTTTGTGTGAACTATCCCTTTAAAGAAGGTGAAGGTAAAACATATGCTAGAATAGTTGGTGGTTCATTCCGCTGTGGTGACCCCTGATAAACAAGGGACTAAGTCAAAGGAAAATGAATGAATGAATATCCCTTTAAAGTATCTTTAAAAATACTAAAAAAGGTTGTAAAATTTTTACATGATCCCTCAGAAATAATTGTAATATGCTGATTTGATGGTCAAAAAATTGTATTATATACAAACATTTTTGCCTCTATTATTATTATTTTTTTTTTGTGTGTGTGTGTGAAAATCATGAATTGTGTTTCCCCGCAGCTTTTGATGTAAAATATTTGCTTAACATTATCGGTCTTTAACTGTAATTACACTTTGCTGAGTGGAAATATTTATTCAAACTAGCCCTGATTATTTTAGCTGCATTTTTATGAACCATTGATCGCTTCTAATTCATTTAATGAAAAAAGTAAAGAAGTCATATACTTTTTAAACTGTTTTTATATAAAAACTCCACTGCTTCCCACACATAGACTTTACTTACGTTTACTTTACTTTAATATTTACTTTATTAAATAATATTTATTTATTTATTTTTTACTATTATTATCAACCTTTTACACTTTTTTGTATCCACCCAATATAACCAAACATCCCTAATCTTCTCTCGTTTACCCTTTTTGTAGCTACTGTGTGCACGAGACCTGTCAACACTCCCACAGACAGTCTCACGTGCTCTGCAAAAAGACTCACCTTTTGGGACTTAACACCTTTGGGTCCGTGTGGGGTTTTTAAATCTCCTAAAATGTCCGGGATTTGTTTTTGCTTTCGATTTCTAAAGCTGTCATCAAATGTACACACACAGCTGCGAGAGCGAGACAAACAATTCATTCTTTAATCTAAATGACTCAGAAAAAAACTTGACTAAACAGTCTGAGGACAAAATTAGATCTAAATTGACTGTAAAATATTTGTACACCAATAGAAAAGGCTAATCAACTCAATTGCCTTATTAAAATAATCTTCACGTTTTATTCTTGTAATTATTATAATTTGTAGTCTGCTCTTATTCTTTTTTATTTTATTTATTTCTCATTTGCTGTATATTTTATTAATCTGATGTTAACATATTGCATATTTTATACATCTAAAATGCTTGGCAGTACTGTACAAAATGTCATGCCAATAAAGCAACCTGAACTTGAATGAGAGATAAGAGAGAAGCAGATTTGACCTGTCAGTGGGTGCACATGGCTTCTGAATAGCATAAAAGTAAGAAAAATAGTGGATTTCTTTCTTTTTTTATTTTTACTTTAACCCATTGAAAAGAGACAGTGTATAACAGTTTCTTAATGAATTAAAATATTGTAAAAAATCAAATTATGTTTTGTTTGTCGCATGTAGTAACTAGTGTAGTTACTATTGTAACTATTTATGTGATGTGGGTAAAAAGGGTATTTCAATCCGGTTACCACCGCAAGTATATTTTTAAACCTGTGGGAAGCACTGAATTCCTTACATTTCATTATTTACCCACAAAGTGCATACATTGGCGTTTGAAAGTTATATCTCTGTAAATAAAGTGGACCTGTTAGTACCTAAATGGTATATGTTTGCAGCCAGTGGTCATCGTCTGAATACATGGTGTCTGTAGAACTGTTTCAGCATCATGGCCGCTGTTCTGTTTTATTGGCTTAAAGGGATAGTTCACCCATAAATGAAAATTTTATCAACACTTACTAACCCTTTACGTGTTTGAACTTTATGTATGATCTATTTTTTTATTTTTGTGTGAACTATTCGTTTATTTAGACATAGAACTGATTTCAAATATGTATGTTTAGCCTACTGCATGCTTGAGACTGGAGTAATGCCATGTTTGTCCACAAGGAGGCAACAGATTTATAGTTCATAAACAGTAAAAGCAAAACGTTAATATGGAGTATCTTTTTTTTAAATGCCTTCACTAACTTTTTCACTTGTATATCTTCCACGTTTTCATCTCTGTGATCAGGAGCAGTTGCCAGAGCTGAACGTACATTTCCGTTCTCAGAGTTTCCACACATCCATGTATGCCTCATCCTGGTTCCTGACTCTCTTCCTCACCTTCCTGCCCCTGCCAATAGCTACTCGTATCTTTGACATCTTTATGTACGAGGTATGGACACAGGAGACTTTTAAAGCATCATTATTGTGATAGTGTAATTGGGTTGCTGTATATTCTTCATTATACTGGAATGAAAAGGTAACACATAAATGCTTTTGTGAGGGCAAGTAAAGTATTATCCTGTTCAGAAAATGTGTGTATATGTCACAGGTGGGTTTTCAAGCTCTGTGAATATTAGAGATGTGAATATTTTAGAGAGTGTGTGTTTGTTGTAGTAGCTAGTCTGCGTATATAGGAATACTGTGTGTTGTTTTCACAGGGTTTGGAAATCATATTTCGAGTTGGAATAGCGATATTGCAGTACAACCAGACTGACCTCATACAGCTAGACATGGAGGGAATGTCGCAGGTTAGGGGAAAAGCATCTGTGCTATGTGTTATACATATGATAACACATATAATAGCCGCATCTTAACTGATGTTTGTCTCACAATCTCACCACAGCACTTTCAGAAGGTGATTCCGCATCAGTTCGATAGCTGCCCAGATAAACTTATCCTACGGGCTTATCAGGTCAAATACAATCCCAAGCGAATGAAAAAGTGAGTGATCTGGGAGTAAAACATAATATGTAAAAATATGTGACTTATTTTGTGACATACACTACCTGACAAAAGTCTTGTTGTCGATCCTAGTTATAAGAGCAAGAAATAATAACTTGACTTCAAGATGATCATTTGAAAAAGTGGCAGAAGGTAGATTTTTCTGATGAATCATCTGTTGAACTGCATCCCATTCATCACAAATGCTGCAGAAGACCTATTGGAATCCACATGGACCCAAGATTCTCGCAGATATCAGTCAAGTTTGGTAAAGGAAAAATCATGGTTTGGGGTTACATTCAGTATGGAGGCGTGGGAGAGATCTGCAGAGTGGATGGCAACATCAACAGCCTGAGGTATCAAGACATTTGTGCTGCCTATTACATTACAAACCACAGGAGAGGGCAAATTCTCCAGCAGGAAAGTTCCTGAAAGCAAAGAAGGTCAAGGTGCTTCAGGATTGACCAGCCCAGTCACCAGACATGAACGTTATTGAGCATGTCTGGGGTAAGATAAAGGAGGAGGCATTGAAGATGAATCCAAAGAATCTTGATGAACTCTGGGAGTCCTGCAAGAACGCTTTCTTTGCCATTCGAGTTATTTGAGTCATTGCGAAGATGTATGGATGCAGTCCTCCAAGCTCATGGGAGTCATTCATAATATTAATTCTTTTTCCACTGCACCATGACTTTATATTCTATACTGCCCATTATTTCTGTTAAGTGACAAGACTTTTGTCATAAGCAAAGTCAGACCTTACTGTCCTAATTAAAAAATTCAAAATCAAGGCATGATCATATTTTATTTTGTTAAAATAAGCGTAATTTAGAGGCCTTTGCCTTTCATGTAAGCCACTTCTGATACCAAATGATCAACTAGAAGTCAAGTTATTATTTGTTGTTTCTAAAAACTTGAAGAGGCGACAAGACTTTTGTCAAGTGGTTTATATATGATATGTTTGTCTAAATTTGATAGTTTTTTTTTACAGATTAGAAAAGGAATATACAACCATTAAGAACAAGGAGATGGAGGAACAAATTGAGATTAAGGTCTGTAAAACAGCATAGATTTTTGTGTAAATTACCTTATCTATACATTAAAGAGGATCTTTCTCCAGTACTTACCTAAGAAAATGTGTGAACATGATTTTTTGCACCTAGTCGAACCCTAATAAAACAATTACATTGTCAGTAATTTAAATAAATTTGACAAAACTGTATATTTAATTAATAATTAAATGTTAATATAAATGTTCATTTAACAGCAATTGTTAATAAAATCTATTACAATATTTTTTTGCTAATAGAATTAAAACTGAAATAAATATTAGATGCAAATTAACTTAATACTAAATAGTTTTTATTTATAATAATCCTAAATTTGATTTTTTTATTTTTTTTTATTTTAACAGAGGCTACGTACAGAAAATAGATTACTGAAGCAGAGGATTGAAACACTGGAAAAGGTAAGATGGTTTTTGGCATCTACACATTATGCATGAACCTAAAATACAGCTGATTGCTTTGTGTTTGAGTAAACAGTGTAAATATCTTTACCAAATGAATCATGCAAACATTTAGAGCATGTAAATCTCTAAAAAGGCTCAGCTGTATTGCCTCATGCCTTATGGTCAATCTTAAAAGTCTTATATTCTTTCTTTTTTCTTCCTTCCTCTTTTGAAATGACTTCCTCACAATTCCTTACTCTGTGAAATTCACTTTTATGTTTTATACAATTTTTTTCCACTCAACTTAAAAATGTTCCCTTTTCTTCTCTTCATGTGTGTCTTATTTGCTTATCCACTGTTTCCTTCCTTTTTCCTGTTCTGTCCCCCAACTTTTTTTTCTTTCTTTTCTCTGTGTCCTTTCTCTCTTTTTTTCTCCTCTTATGGTGTTGTAGGAGAGTGCTGCATTAGCAGACAGGTTGATTCAGGTACAGTACTGTCAAGCCAGCTCCTCACTAATCCATCCTTCCCTTCCTCTTCTCATCACTCAACCACAATTCCTCCTATGATCCACTCTTTTTATCCTTTATAAAATGGGCCTGTTGCATGAAAAATGTTCTGAGTTTCCCATTACTGCCTTGAGAACACATTTGTCTGTATGGCTGGAACAAATGTCCAACTGAAGGTTAATCCCTACAGCCTTGCATGTGGGATGTGGAAGCATAGGAGTGCATCAGGGTTCGGTATTAGGTCCTTTGGCATTTTTCAGGTTTTATAACATCTATCACAAAATTCAGTGGGATTCTTGTTTTGTTTAAAATGATCCAATTTTGTCTTTGCTTTTATGATTGCATGGGTCCCCCCCTCATTACTTTGACTGGAATGCCACATGTATCTCTTCTTAATCTCAAGTAAAGAGACACATCTCCATGGAAGGAACTTACACCATTTCTCTTTCCTCAGGGTCAGGTGACACGAGCCCAGGAGGCAGAGGAGAACTACGTTATTAAGCGTGAATTGGCTGTGGTTCGACAACAGTGTCATACAGCCAATGAGAGTCTGGAGAAAGCACAGGATACTATACGTGAACTTCAGCAACACAAGGTAATGTAATGTAATGTGTATTTATTGTGTATGGCCATATACCTAAAGTACTTCACAATCATGAGGGGTGGGGAGGTCTTTCCACACCACCACCCGTATGCAGCATCCACTTGGATGATGCGATGGCAGCCACAGGACAATGACGACAGTGGATAGACTGTGAAAGGTCCAATTCATTGGCTGGAGATGATTGGGAGGCTATGATGGGTAAGGGCCGATGGAAGGAATATGGCTAGGTTACACCCCTACTCTTTATGAGAAGTGCCATGGGATTTTGAAATAAACCGAAAGTGAGTCAGGACCTCGGTTTAACGTCTCATCCGAAAGACGGCGCTCACTGACAGTATAATGTCCCCTTCACTATGCTGAGACATTAGGACTCACACAGAGCGCAGGTTAAGCGCCCCCTACTGACCTCACTAACACTACTCCCAACAGCAACCTAGTTTTCCCATATGGTTTCCCATCCAGGCTTTGACCAGCCCTGCTTAGCTTCAGTGAGTAACCAGTCTTGGGCTGCAGGGTAATATGGCTGTGGTAACAGATGCATAGCTCCATGTTGGGTTTTGGTGCTGGTTCAATATAAGCTGACCTTAGATATTTTTATTCAGGGTTTTTTCGAATATAGGCATTTATGAAGCTGCACAAAATGACTGGAGTGAACCGCTCACCCATCATTTGAAGATGTCTGATACTGCATGTGTGTTTACACAAAGCATAACACTGAGAACACTTATTGTTCAGGAAGTCTGATTAAATATAGATGATTTAAATCGTTTACGTCGAGCATTTAATAATTTATGGCCACTTTTTGAGGAAATAATCGATGTAGTTACCCAATGAGTACCGCCACATCTCTAAAACGCTGTTAGTGTGTAAGGATTTCAACACAGTCCTGCCACTCCACTTACGCTTTCTCACTGCTTATGCATGTACTGACTAACAATCACAACCCTTCAACAGAAAACCCCTTGAAAAGGCTGATTAAAGTAGAAAATTAGTTTGGTTCACCCACTTACCCACTTGATGTTATCATCCAACTGGATTTTTAAGCCCATCGTTCAATCTATTTGTTTATTTGTGTAAATATATTTATTATT
>CAIGQZ010032813.1:15472057-15482980 GCA_903798205.1 Danio tinwini
TTCACAAGTTGTTATATATATATATATATATATATATATATATATATATTAGTTTTGATAATATCATTGAATAATATAGAGTTGTTTTGATGATTTATGTACAATACAGTTTGTAAAGTAATATTTTTACAACTTTAGTGGATGTATTATATGAGAGACCTGATGTAGCTTTGTTTACCAAAGAAGTAGTGCTAATTGGATTTCAATTTAATTCACGTTTGTCGGTATATCGCTTTTCACAATAGTTCTTGTTTCGTTATTATTTGCATTTTAAACTTAAATAAAACGTATTCTTTATTTTATGTTGTAAGTTTTCAGTTCCTATACTTTCAATATCATTCTGCAATAATCTGCAGATTTTGTTTTACAAAATAGCCGAGGAGTAGACTGTAAAAAATGCACTACACAATTCCTTCCTGTTAGTTAACGTAATTGTTTTTTACAAAATTTAAGTGGATTGAACTTAAAACAATCAAATTATCACGCAAAAATGTAAGAATTGTGTTTTTAACTCATTTTAAATAAGTAGTGAACAAGCAGCAACATTTATGGCTGTATGAGGAGTGACTTTGTGATTCACTTTGACGCTGTGAGATGAAGCCGTTTATAAGAAAAGCAATCAAAGTCAGATGCCATATGAAAGTAGTACTTTTAAACCATCATCATGTTAACTATGCATGACTTCAGTGTATTCATAATCAAGCTATCTGCTTATACTCAGCTCTGAACTGGGTCACAGACAGGTCAGACATTGTTTACTGGCAGGACTCTCACACTAGTTTGACCGTTTGAAGCCATCGTTACATTACTTATGTTGTTTTCACAAGTTGTAAGAATGAATGCTTCAGCACTGATATCAAGCAGATGGGGTGTTTTGGAGTTTTCGCTTTTTTACTATAGGTGTGAGTGACTGGTGTGTGTGAAGATGTTGGGGTGTGGTGTGTGTCATGCTGAGTGTAAGCCCAGCGTGTTTCACACATGGAGCAACACTCTATGGTCAGATGTATTTTCATGTGTTACACTCAGAATTGACCACCATCTGATAGCGGTGCTGATGTTGACAGAACTAGTACCATGTACAACAGCTACATTTTTGTTTTTCGTAATTTTTTTTATTATATTTTAAACAAGACAGTAAGTTTTTTCTAATGATTGAATGTAAACCATGTACACAACCTAACAAAAGTCTTGTCGCCTATCCAAGTTTTAGGAACAACAAATAATAACTTGACTTCTAGTTGATCATTTGGTATCAGAAGTGGCTTATATGAAAGGCAAAGGCCTCTAGATTACGCTTATTTTACCAAAATAAAATATAATCATGTCTTGATTTTTAATTCTTTATTCAGGACAGTAAGGTCTGACTTTTCTTAGACAAAAGTCTTGTCACTTAACAGAAATAATGTATAGAATATGAAGTCATGGTGCAGTGGAAAAATAATTCATATTGTATTTGACTCCCATGAGCTTGGAGGACTGCATCCATACATCTTCGCAATGACTCAAATAACTTATTAATAAAGTCATCTGGAATGACAAAGAAAGCATTCTTGCAGGATTTCAAGAGTTCATCAAGACTCTTTGGATTCATCTTCAATGCCTCCTCCTTTATCTTACCCCAGACATGCTCAATAATGTTAATGTCTGGTGACTGGGCTGGCCAATCCTGGAGCACCTTGACCTTCTTTGCTTTCAGGAACTTTGATGTGGAGGCTGAAGTATGAGAAGAAGTGCTATCCTGATGAAGAATTTGCCCTCTCCTGTGGTTTGTAATGTAATGGGCAGCACAAATGTCTTGATACCTCAGGCTGTTGATGTTGCCATCCACTCTGCAGATCTCTCGCACGCCCCCATATTGAATGTAACCCCAAACCATGATTTTTGGGATGCAGTTCAACAGATGATTCATCAGAAAAATCTACCTTCTGCCACTTTTCCAAATGATCAACTAGATCACTAAGTTATTATTTGTTGCTCTTATAACTAGGATCGACAACAAGACTTTTGTCAGGTAGTGTAGTGTTGCTTAAATTGATTCAGAGCTGAATGCTATTATTATTATTATTATTAAATAAGTATATAAGTACATGTTATATAAGTGTATATTATATAATGAATTATATTATAAGTATATATTTTATAAGTGGAACAAAACCTTTCATCAATGTTGTTTTTAAACTATTGAATTTACTACACCAATTCTTGTCTTGGGACAATTAAAAAATATAAATTTTTTTGATCCACTTTAAATGTTGACCACTGTATAATAAAGAAAATAAAGTACACTGTAAAAAATATAACAACAAATGCCTTTGTTACTTTCACTTAATTTAATTAGTAATTTATTTTTGTTACAAAGTTTAACGTGATATTTCAAGTCAGTTTGACTAATTTTAAGTTGAGATGACTAGACAAGTTAGTAAAAAAAAGGAAGACAGGAAGAATTTTTTACAGTGTAGTTGTATATGACAGGGATTTTAGCATATGTAAGTGTGAATATTTTTGTTGCCTATTTATATTCAACCTAAATCTGATTAATGGTTTCAATACCCAGAGCAAATAGGTTCGCTGTGGTTAACATAAAATGTTATTGGTGGTCTATTTTTCACATGCTCTTTAAACACACACACAAACACATACACACACACTTAAATACATATTAAGCTGTACGGCTTAAAGTATAAACTTTTAGTGAAATTTCATAGGTAGCATCTGGATGTGTGTTATTACTCATTTACTATTATGAAAGGTTAATTTCTGCTCGGAAAGGACAGCATTGTGTTTTGTTTTGTATTTAGCTAAGAGCCCAGCACTTTTAAGTAAAACCGAGGTAGAATAAGCGAGAGTCTTTGTGATTGAAACATCTGAGTAATATGGGTATGATGAAGTGACTGGAAAGCCTGGAGGGAGGTAAGAAAAACAGAAGTAAATGTCCGTGGGAACTAGTGTTCACACAAGTCTCCAGGGCAGGCCACAGTCCCCTCTGGTTGGCCACAGTATGTGCACGCAGTACACAGCAGAGGCGCATTCACATCAACACTGATAGATAATGCGAGATTTATCTAAATACATTTCCAGAATCTATCTTTCTGAGTATACTCTTACTGAATGACTGGTTGAGTTCATGTACAATCTTAAAATTCATTGGAAAAAGAAGACACTGAATCGTTATATCTTGACATGAGAATCTACGGTAATTTTATCACGACGAGGGATGATTTTAGACGGTGAAACAACCTTAATTACTGTTTATTTCTTAACAGAATGCTGACATCAGTGAAATTTGAAGTAATTGATTCAGTGTGAGTTTCTTACATATGCATCTAAATCTAATTATGAAGTAATGTTTCTAGTCCACTGTTTGCTTAAAAAGTTATAATCTAAACAATCTAGGTTTTCATGACAGTTTTATTACATTTGGTCTAGGGTTGGGGCTATTTCGATAATGGTGCTAAATCGCTACTTTTAAAACGCTACTGGTGCCAAAACGGTGCCTGAACTGATACTTTAGAGACACAAAAAATTATATACATTTATATATATATATATATTGAAATCAGAATTATTAGCCCCCTGATTTATTAGCCCCCTGTTTATTTTTCCCCTAATTTTTGTTTAATGGAGAGTTTTTCAACACATTTTCACACATTATAGTTTTAATAACTCATTTCTAATAACTGATTTATTTTATCTTTGTCATGATGACAGTAAATAATATTTGACTAGATATTTTTCAAGACACTTCTATACAGCTTAAAGTGACATTTAAAGGCTTAACTAGGTTAATTAGGTTAACTAGGCAGGTTAGGGTAATTAGGCAAGTTATTGTATAACGATGGTTTGTTCTGTAGACGACCAGAAAAAAATAGCTTAAAAGGGCTAACAATTTTGACCTTAAAATGGTTTTTAAAAAATTAAAAGCTGCTTTTATTCTAGCCGAAATAAAACAAATAAGACTTTCTCCAAAAGAAAAAATATTATCAGGCATACTGTGAAAATTTCCTTGCTCTGTTAAACATCATTTGAGAAATATTTAAAAAAGGAAAAAAAAAATGAAGGGGGGCTAATAATTCTGACTTTAACTATATATAAGTTAAAGTATATATTTTAACTATATATAAGTTAAAGTATATATTTAAGTTTGAATTATACATCAATTCATATTTTAGATATTTGAATTGCATTAATATATTTCTTTTGATCATTAGATTGTTAGCATGAATGCAAGATTTGCATTATGCAATAAACATTACATTAGCTTACTACTAACCTGTGGAAAGGCTGTCATCAAAAGCATGGAAATCCTTTTTTCTAGGGTTGGGGCTTGTGACTAAATATATGACTATCAGTTTACATGTAATTTAGTAATTGAATTATTTGTCTTAATCTGAATAATAACAATAACAATAACATGATTAAGGTGTTTACATGAGTTGCTTTTTGAATGATCCTTTCATGATCCCGTTTTACGTTACAGCACACAGATCGATTAATATCATTGCGTCATGAATATTTGTGTCCATGTAAACGTAGTCACTGAAAGTGCCAGATGACGTCGCAAGCTGTCAGAGATATTAAGTTTGACATGTTTTCCCAGCACACTAAATTTTTGTAAAGCATCTGCTTCACATTGCTGTGCTGCTTCACTGTTCTTGTAAAATATAGCCATACTTTAGAATGCTTAACTTAAGCAAATTAGATTAACATGATCATGCGCGTTGATGAATGTAAAGGGAGTCGCTCACCGGATTCACCCTACTGCACGCATTGCCTTCCATACATCGCTATAAGCAATAAGAACAAATACTTAACCACCTACAGTGTCCATATTCATCAAAGTTGGTTAGAATTATATGTTTAAAGATGGTGTGACACAACGCGTACCTATGTGTGCCTTTGATGTACCCCTTGATGCTTCTTAAGTCCTTGTCGCAGCACCAGTGGCACAGAAATTAGGCATCGAAATTTATATGCTGATTTGGTCCGGTGCATAGTGTTTATGTTTCGGTTAATCCAACCATATTAAGTTGATGCTAATAGCCTAGTGGTTAGTGCGTTGACACATAGCACTCAGGATTTCAGGGCAGCCAAAGTTCGATTCCCGGCTCATGGTCTTTTGCCGATCCTTACCCATCTCTGCTCCCCACACTTTTCTGTCTGTAAATCTCCACTGTCCTTTCAATAAAGGTTAAAACCTCAAAAAATGATAACAAAAAAAAAAATCATATTAACATTTTGAGTGTGAGTAAGAATGTTTGTCTCATATTTATATTATATAATATAAAACTTTATAAAACAAGAAATAAATGCATTATCACACTGTTTAGCACAAGAATAACACAAGTACAAAGTGTGATACTGGTTTTATGCAACAATTCAATAAACAACAAGTTAATATTCAGTTATAGATTAGTTTTCTGACAAAAGAAAATCTGACCTATGTAGTTATACAAACTATTTAAATAAATGTAGATTTCTGAAGTTTTAAACACTGATTAACTTGCTTGAGATAAATGTGATGCATCCTATTTTATATATATATGTTGATTTTTTACTATTGAAACACTGACTGATTGATTAGCTGACTGCCTTTGACCTCTGTTTCTCACTAGTAGATCTGAACAGTTTATTTTTGCAGGTTTTCTCCTAATGTTTTGTTCAGTCTCTCAGACCCTATAGCTCTCTTAGAAGATCTATTGATATTTTAGATTTAACTTCTTAAAACTGTTGTATTCCATGAAGAAATTTTTGGTGAGGGCAGAGCCACAAATGCCTGTGTGTCAGCATAGTGGCAGATATAAAACAGGACTAAAGTTATCTGTGAAAAACTGAAAATTTGTATAATTAGTCGCTGCCAGGGCTTAACATTAACACCCGCCAATTGCGGGCAGATTTCCCCTGTGGCGGGTTAGACAGCCACCGCCACTAGCCACTTTAGCTGGTTAAAAAAAAAAGTTAAATTGTAGTTTTTTAAAA
Organism: Danio tinwini; assembly: GCA_903798205.1. Taxonomy (NCBI): domain Eukaryota; kingdom Metazoa; phylum Chordata; class Actinopteri; order Cypriniformes; family Danionidae; genus Danio; species Danio tinwini. Next base: position 15,478,034 of record CAIGQZ010032813.1, read on the forward strand.
GCAGGGTTCGACAATAAAGATGGCCCAATATGCAAGCAAATGTGATGTTAGAATCGAGAATCAGCAAGATAATGTTTGCAGGAGCAAAAGAAAGCAGCTTAATACCGAATGAGAGGATGATCACTCGCGCGCACAGGTGATGTGATGCGCGTGACTGTTTAAAACGCATGCGCACTCCCGTTTCCTTGCGTGAAACAACCGTGCCTAGAAACGCAGCTGTTGCGATCGGTTCTCTTTCAAATAGACTAGACCAAAAGTGATGCTCTTGCACTCATAGTTTTGCTGCTTTCAAGAGCTCCAGATTTGTCTTTTGGTAAGCAGCACTGATTACTTTCGCTTCAACCATTCTTTAAACAGATTATTAATTAGCCTGGCGTTAACCTTGTGTAATCATCCTTTCATTATCACACATGAAATGTTTTACCTGCTTTCTTTTTACAGGTATTTTTGGTAATATGGTTTATAATTTTTTTACAATAACATTGCTTTAATATGAGATTAACATCCCATTTATGAGTAGTTAACTGGTGATCTGGGACCTTTAGTCAGGACAGATTATTGTGCATAGTTTTAGATGCCTTACAGCAGTTATTTTTTAAATGTCAATTGTTTTAGTTTTTTTTTAAAGAAATGTTTTGTTAAATCAATAGTGTACAGCTATATTTTGTTTGTTTTGGCACATTTAAAATTTGTGGATACGAAATAATAATTTTTTTAAGTTTGGTGTGGTCAGATATAAATTTGGTAAATTTTTAATTTTAGCTCTGAAAAGTGATGTGAAATAAAAACTAATTGTAACACAACACTATTAAACCATGGCCCATTTGCTCATACATGACACATAAAAAGAGAAATAAACGAGGAAGCATGTGGACATGCAAAAAGTAATTTTAGTGTGTCAAAGTCAAATTTATGCATATAAAATATATTTTCCCAACAACAAAATTGTGGCTAGTGAAAATGGCAAGTGGCTAGTAATGTTGGAAATCTACTAGCCACAGTGGCTGGTGATCAAAAAAGTTAATGTCAAGCCCTGGTCGCTGCCATTATCTTCATCAAGCATGGTGTGAAATCTCTAATGGCGGATGGCTGCTTCTCACTCAGGACTGTATATGCTACTAAGCAGTGCTTAATTTGTAAATAAATAAATCCCGAAAAAAAAAACGGGAAATAAAAGTTACTGTGACTGACATTCACCAAACAATTTCAGTTTTCCCTGAACATGGCGTCATTAAACAGTAATAGCGCAAAAAAAGAGCACTGCATTTCTGAACGGTCTTTAAGTACTTTGTGCTATATAACGTTATAGGTCAGTCATGGATCATAAAAACATAGCTACAAACATAAATTGTATGAACAATCAATGTTCAGTTCCCTTCACTATTATGTGCCAAGTGGAAAAAAAATAATTAAATGACTCACTCAGTCTAATCTTCAAGAAGAGCCCACAGTTACCTCTTCCGTCATGTTTTCTGGCTGACTTTAGATCGATTTGCTTGTCTCCCGCTATCCTGATCCATTCACACAGTTTCATCTTTTTAAGATCTCTTTTGATCAAGCTCATTATCAGATTTACTCGTGGTTTTAAAAAAAATGTAATGCGTGACTGCCTCTTTGCCATTTTAAAAAATACAGATAATATTTAGGCAGGCCACAGTGCCATTATTTATTTTAAAGTACCGAACCGATAAGTGGTATCGATAAAAGTAGTAATATCGTTAAAACCTTAACGATACCCATCCCTAGTTCTGACCACATGTGTTTGGTTGTACACTATATCAATAAAGTGTTTAGACTTTTAAAAACACTGTTGTAACACATTGAGCCACTAAGCACTGTTCTTATGATGTTTTTCTACAGGAGGAAAACGCTAATTACTTCCAAACACTTAAAATATAGTCTGTGTTAGTAAATGCAAGGCTGTTTATGAAATACAGGCATAAAACTGTATGACAACGTTTCAGATGACTGTTCTATAGCCTACAGCCAATCAAAAGTGCATTCAAGTTCTACTGAAAAATATAAATGATAAATGATCTTAAGTAAAACAAATACATTTATAGAGATGGTATAAGTATATAATTTATATAATACTTATCTGGGAAATGGAGGTCACGCGAATGGTTTGTGAGCACAATTAGGTGCACACATCATGCCATATCATCTGATAATTGTAGAAAAAAACATATCAAAAATACAATGAATATGCCGAGATTAGGCATGGGACGATAACCGTTTTCAAGGTTTACCGTGGTTTGGAAAAGTCAAGGTTTTAAAACCGCCAAAATTTTTAGTTATACCATTCCTAAGGTATGTGTAAGATTTTTTTTTTTACATTTTTTGTTTGTTTTTTAGGACAACAGTATCTCCAGCAGAATAAATATCCAAAGATGCCGTTTTAAATTGTAAAGAAATCTGTGATTTCGAATCTAATGAAAACAGCAGAAGTCAATGATTTATTTTTAATTATTTAGCCTGACATGTTTACTGTTCCAAAGTATTATAAATCTTTCTCAAAATAAAATATATTGTTTTCAAAGGGGAAAAAGTTTTTGTTTTTTACATAGACATTTAAAAAGAACATATTTTAGAGCAGTAATCACGATACCGTGATACCGTGAAACCATGATATTTTTATCCAAGGTTATCATACCGTCAGAATCTTATCCTGGCCCATGCTAGGCGAGATCAGAGGCTAATAAGCCAGAATCAGCTAAGGTGACATAACAACGACCAGCCAGACCTAGCTGTCACTCAAGAGGCCATGCCCTTATTTATGCAGACTTAATATAATTTAATATAAACAAAACGGATGAGTTAAAAAATGTTTTACCCCCTCACAGTTGTCATGAAGGGTAATATTAGCTATATAAACCAAAATCATTCTTTGTACCAGGCTGTAAACACCTTTTTTTCCTGCTGTAAATTTGGCCACTTTAACAGTGGGGTCAATAGAAATCTGTTCTATTATAGAGCCAGGACTAGCGGATTTTCGATGAATTGCAATTTCAGTTACTTCCGTATTTGCTTCACGAGGGACAGCGGGAGGTTGATGCTTGCATAAGACTGGATTTGTGGTCCAGGGTCAGATTCGTTCATCTCTGTTCAGCCATTAATGCATGATGTACTGTAATGACTGCCATTACAGCATACTCTTCAGTCATCAGTGTTTCAGTTCATTTTGTCTCTCTGTCTGCAGTACACAGAGGAGTTTGTGAGTGGCCTGCAGACTCAACTGGAGCAGTCTCGTCTACAGGAGGCTGAACTACTCGGTGCTCTAAAAGAAATGCAGGACAAAGTGCTTGATTTGGAGAAGGTGTGTGCATGTTTATGAGTTTACTAGAATAAAACTATTAGAAATTAATTTGGTTTCTTTTACAATACAATATGGCATTAAAGAAGCACTCAATTTTTTGGGAAATAGACTAATTTTGAAGCTCTCCTTGAGTTAAACAGTTAAATTGTATCATTTTTAATCCATTCAGCTGGTTTCTGGGTCTGGCAGGAGAACTTTTAGCTTAGCTTAGCTTTGCATAGATCATTGAATCAGATTAGACCATTAGCACCTTATTAAAAAATGGCCAAAGAGTAATTATATTAAGCAGCTGTTACCTAGTTACCTAGCTGGGGACTTTTTTCAGAGGCTGTGTAATATTATTGAGCCTGCTGCAGCCATGGTATGGCAGGATAGTTACTTCATTTTTACAACATAATAAGAGTATAGTTCCTAGCCAGGGCAACACGGTGGCGCATTGGGTAGCACAATCGCCTCAAAGCAAGCAGTTGGCATTTTTGTGTGGAGTGTGCATGTTCTCCCCGTGTTTGCGTGGGTTTCCTCAGGGTGCTCCGGTTTCCCCCACAGTCCAAAGACATGCGCTATAGGTGAATTGAATATGCTAAACTGTCCGTAGTGTATGTGTGTGAATGCAAGAGTGTATGAGTGATTGGGTTGTGGCTGGAAGGGCATCCGTTGTGTAAAACATATGCTGGATAAGTTGGCGGTTCATTCCGCTGTGGTGACCCCTGATAAATGAATGAATGAGTTCCTAGCCATATCGGCCTAAAAATTGCAACTTACATGATGTAACTATAGAAGAGTCAAGTTTTAAAAAGGAAAACTATTTAAACACTTTTTTTTATTTCAGCGAGATGCTAATGGTCCAATCTGATTCAATTATTTATGCTAAGCTAAGCCAAAAGTGCTCCCACCAGACCTGGAGATTGGCTAAATGGATTGAAAAATGATAAAACTCAATTGTTTAACACTAGGGGAGTTGTAAAATGAGCCTATTTCTAAAATAAAGTGCAGTATTTCAAGTACAGAACCTTAACAAACTGTATCTGTTTTGTAGAGGAACAGTTCTCTACCTGATGAAATTAACGTAGCTCAGCTGCAGGAGGAGCTGAAGCTGGTGAAGCTGAGAGAGCAGGAGACTCTGCGCTCCTTCAGAGAGATGCAAGAGGCCGTCACTGATCTCAACCACTGCTGGCAGGTGCAGAATCTCCACACAGTCATACTGAAGCCTATGCAATGTCATCTTTATTTCTTGATTGTTTTGATATTCATTTATATCCACTTATGGATTTCTGTAAGGCAGAAACGAACAACAACAACAACAAATCTAATTGTGCACAAATGTAATTTTCTGTGACAGCATCATACGTCTCGTGGAGGAGGAGGAGGTGGAGGAGGCCACTGGAAAGAGTCTCCTAAAAAGAATGCGATGAATGAGCTGCAAGATAAGCTGATGAGTATGAGGCTGCGAGAGGCTCAGGGTCAGGCAGAACTCAAAGAGGTCAAGCTTAAAAACCTGCAGCTGGAGAGCCAGGTTTGAACTGCAATCAGTGCTATTTCACATTTAAAAAATATGCCGTTCACTCTATTACTAAGATTAATCAAAATTCAAATGCAATGCTTAGAAATACCTAAAAGGTTATTTAGTGGTT
>CAIGQZ010032813.1:15489232-15521588 GCA_903798205.1 Danio tinwini
AATGATTTAAATATTCAGTTATTTAATAATTTATATTAATTAATTATTAATTTATGAAATATTTTATTTTGGGGTAAATGTGTCAGTTACAATACTATCGAAGGTATTTGTACAAAGCAGCTCATTTATTAGTTATTGTGATTTACATAAGTTGAAATCATGTCAACATTTGTTCAGTTGTGCCAAAGATTTTAGATACTCTTTGTTCAAAACAAAGCAACTTGAAAAAACCCCTAACATAGCAGTTTACTGTAATTTGATTGTCTGTTTTCCATTTTCCATTTTAAAATGACTAAAAGTAATATTTATTTCAGTGTTATCATCCGTACTAATAAGTTCATTTGTCATTTAAAAAACATTAATCATTTTTAAATAATCAACACAGCAACTTCTGTGATATATATTTGTTTTCTGTAAGCGATTTACCTTGTTTTCAAGTGGTATTGCATTGCTTTTCTTGGCATTCGGGACCCTCCCTAACCACAATAAAAACCACTCGAAATTTTTTTGCCCCATTCCCCCATATGAACTTGCACACAGAGCCAGCTTTGATGGTTTGATAGTGCGGTCTTTACCCACGCAGCCCAGTCACAGCTTCATCTCACGCACTTCTGCTGATTTTCTTGCTCATTTGGAGAGCAAGCTTTCGTGACAGGGGGGTGTGAGAGTGTGTTGACATTCTCTTTCTCTTCTATTTATTTCCCTCCCTTTCACCTCTCTGTTCGCGTCTCTCGTCTCTCGTTTTCGTCGATCTTTTTTTTTTATTTTGATTTTGTCACCGTCACTCACGTTTCCTCTCGATCGATCTCTCCGCTTGTCTCAGTGTTTACATACAAATGTGAAGTGATTATGCTCCAGTTTCAAGGTTACTGTAATCTCTGAGTTCCGATGCATTGTGGGTGCTTTCAAAGGACGGATTTTACATCAGCAGTTTGCTTGTGCCCATATTGTCACGAAATCAGGTCGCCATATGTTCAGTAATGTAAGATTTTAGATCAGTTTGGACTAAAACAAAACATTAACCCTCCCAGTCTAAAATTTAATTAAATTAAATTAAATAAAATTTAATAATAAATAAACATCCTTTAGGCAATAAATAATATACAATATTAATTAAATATTTTAAATAAATCACTAAGTAATTAAATATTAATTTATTAAATAATTTATATGTATTAATTTATTATTTATTAATTATTTTATTTGGAGTAAATGTACAATTCTGTCGAAAAAAAAAATACAATTCTGTCGAAGGTATTTACAAAGCAGCTAGCTTTAAAAACTTATTGTGATTTAAAGTTGAAATCATGTCAACATTTGTTTAGTAGTGCCAAATATTTTAGATAATCTTTGTTTAAAACAAAGCAACTTGAAAAAACCTCTAATATAACACTATTTCGTGGTAATATTTTCATCTGTTTGGGTAAATTTTCCATTTGAAAAGTATAAAATGACTAAAAGTAATGTTTATTTTAGTGCTATCATGTGTATTTGTACTAACACGTTTATTTGTCACTCAAAAACATTATTCATATAATAAAATTAATAATAATACAGCCATTTCTGTGATATATAGTTTGTTTATTTATATATTCAGAGCTGATTCAAATTTGACGTGATGCCATAATGAATTTACCCGTTTCATTTGCAATTAATTTTTTGTCATTTTTATAAAATGTATAATTTGATCAAGCTTTTATTTATTTAACTGTTTTTATTTTGTTTACAATAATTAATTACAAAAATAAAAATGAAGATCACTAAACATACAACTTTGCTTACTTACTCCCAGGGCCGTTTATATTGAAGTTGATATTTAGCCGCACCATGATGGTGTTTCGTAACATCTACTTTTTACAAGGCCCGACGCTCAACCCCCAATCTGGGGAACCAAACATACTATTTTATTACTTTTAAAGGTATTCGAAAGTACATTTTACTCAAATCCATAATTAATAAATCCAAACAAATTGAGAATTAAGTGGTCTTTTCTCTTTTTTCATAGCTGTGTATATATTTATTTAACAATGATTTTATTTTTATTTCTTTATTTGATTAAAGTACAAACATCATTTTAGATTTACAGTTTTAGTTAACCATACTAACCCTTCCCCATGCTTCAATATTAGCACAGAATATCCCACCAAATCAAGATTATTCAAAGATGTGAATTAAAGTGGTCAACAAATGTGTGTTAAATGTCAGTTCACAACCATCCATTTCCATCAGGTTTGTCAGAGATATACTCAGCAACCATCCAAACAGTTTTAACATTGCATTGCTTATAATAATCTATTTACTTTCCTGTACAGCCATTATTTGATCACTGCAGTTTTGAAAGTGCTTCACAAAATCTCGGTGATGTTCTAATTCGGAAACGCATTGCACTGACTTTTGTTCTGTGGTTTTGGTGAAACGAGATCAACCAGACAGAGGAAGTGAGAGGCGGGGCTTGTGTAGATGATTGTCTCAGGAAGCTTTTCCATTGGTTAACCACAGCTCCTCCCACCCCTACACACACACACAAATTGCTAAAGCACTTATTGGGAAATCCATGACGTTTCGCATCTGAGATTTTCACATAATACCTGTTTTACGCTCTCACGAATGTTAGCACACACACACGCAAACATACTCACTTGTGCTCACTGACTCAGAAGGGAAGATCTGAAATGAGAGCAAAAAATTGTGGTCTATTTCTGTCACGCAAGAAAATCCACTTACTACATGATTCACACACACATCCATAGTCATGAAGAATGCATGTAGATTTATCATATGAATAGCATACCACAAGTTCAATATCAGATTTTTGTTTAATTTTTTTTATTAAGAATACTTACATTTATATAAGAAATATATGTATAAGTACTTGGCAAGTACACTCACTGGCCACTTTATTAGGTACACCTTACTAGTACCTGCTTGGACCTCGTTTTGCCTTAATCCTTTATGGTGTAGATTTAACAAGGTACTGGAAATATTTTCAGAGATTTTGGTCCATATTGACATAATAGCACCACGTAGTTGCTGCAGATTTGTCGGATGCACATCAATGATGCGAATCTTCCGTTCCACCAAATCCCAAAGGTGTTCTATTAGATTGAGATCTGGTGACTGTGGAGGCTATTTGAGTACAGTGAACTCATTGTCATGTCTAAGAATCCAGTCTGAGATTATTCGCGCTTTATGACATAATGAGTTAGCCTGAACCTGAGTTAGCCGGAACCGTTGATACAAGGCAGGATGGATCTATGCTTTCATGTTGTTAACGCCAAATTCTGACCCTACCATCCGAATGTCGCAGCAGAAATTGAGACTCATCAGACCAGGCAACATTTTTCCAATATTCTATTGTTAAATTTTGGTAAACCTGTGCGAATTGTAGCCTTAGTTTCCTGTTCTTAGCTGGCAGGAGTGGCACCCGGTGTGGTCTTCAGCTGCTTTAGCCCATCCGCCTCAAGGTAGGACGTGTTGTGCGTTCAGAGATGCTCTTCTGCATACCTCGGTTGTAACGAGTGGTTATTTGAGTTACTGTTGCCTTTCTATCAGCTCGAACCAGTCTGGCCATTTGCCATTTGCGCCCACAGAACTGCCGCTCACTGGATATTTTCTCTTTTACGGACCATTCTCTCTAAACTCCCTCTCTGAAAATCCCAGTAGATCAGCAGTTTCTGAAATACTCAGACCAGCACTCAGACCAGCCCGTCTGGCACCAACAAGCATGCCACGTTCCAAGTTACTTAAATGACCTTTCTTCCCCATTCTGATGCTCGGTTTGAACTGCAGCAGATCGTCTTGCCCATGTCTACATGCCTAAATGCATTGAGTTGCTGCCATGTGATTGGCTGATTAGAAATTTGCGTTAACAAGCAGTTGGACAGGTGTACCTAATAAAGTCGCCGATGAATGTAGATTAAATGTCTAAATTTCAGTTACATTAATGATTAAAACATAAATGACCAAATGCTTCTGTCAATGCTAAACTTATCCTATAATGAGCCTATTTTTATTTCATTCATTTAAAATATTTACAGCTGAAGTTAGAATTATTATCCCACAAGTTTTTTTTTCAAAATTTCCTAAATGATGTTTTTTATTATTCTATTTTTTTAGGGGTTTTCACTTGTCTTGTGATAGGACAGAGGTGATTTAGAGACAGGAATGTATAGGGAGCAGAGATAGGGGAAGGGTCGGCAAAGGACCTCAATCTGGGAATCAAACTCAAGTTGCCGAGAACACCTCTGTGCCATGTGTTGACACACCTATTGGCGCCGACTTCCTAAAGAATGTTTAACAGAGCAAGGAATTTTTTCACAATATTTCCTATAAGATTTTTTCTTTTGGAGAAAGTCGTATTTGTTTTATTTCAACTAGAATAAAAGTTAAAAACCTTTTAAGGTCAAAATTATTAGCCCCCTTAAACAATATTTTGCTTCGATTGTCTAGAGCAGGGGTGGGCAAACTCGGTCCTGGAGGGCCGGTGTCCTGTATAGTTTAGCTCCAACTCTAATCAAACACACCTGAACATGCTAATCAGTGTCTCCAAGATCACTAATTATCTATAAGCAGGTGTGTTTGATCAAAGTTGGAGCTAAACTGTGCAGGACACCGGCCCTCCAGGAACGAGTTTGCCTATCCCTGGTCTAGAACTGTGGTTCCTAAAGTAGGGGTTGCCGGACAATGACAGGGGGTCACTTGGTGATTTCCAAAAGTCAAATAGATTTTATCAAACTATTAGAATTACCATATTTTATCCCACAGAGGATAAACATTAATAATAGTTACATAAAAAAACCAAGAACATGCAAATAAAAAGCTATCACTCTATTCATTTTTTTTACATAGGATTAGTGTGTTTACGTTAGATTAACAACACTGCAATAGCGTCAGCTGCAACAGATTGATTTTTATAGCACAGGTTAAACCTTCTGACACCTTTATGGCAATCAAATACATTAAAAATGAATACAGGCCACAACTGAATTGAAGATGATCTCTGAGTGGCGGTCTCCAAAATTAAACCAAGAATAGACTTGTGTTGAAAACATTGTGCCCACAGGTCTCATTAGGTGAGGTTAATATTCAATTAAACAAATTAATAAATGACTATTTAAATTATAGCCTTATTTTGGGGGTTGTGGGCTGAGAAGTTTGGGAACCCCTGGTCTAGAACAACCCATCGCTATGCAATGATTTGCCTAATTACCTTAACTTGCCTAATTAACCCAGTTAAGCCTTAAAATGTCACTTTAAAAGTGCTGTATGTAAGTTTTTGACTCTTCTAAAGCATGAAAATACCATAATATGTGTGCAGATATTTAAGAAACATCCTAAGTGAACATACTTGTTTAACTAAAAAACAATGCTGAAGTCAGATATTCTGCTTTGAAGATGTTTTTTTCTGTGCCGGAACGCTGTCTTTGTTTAGGTAAATTTAAACTGCACAAATCCAGTTTAGCCAATTATATTTCAGCGCCCCGGGTTGCCTTGTTGGAAAACAGCATATTTCATTCACTCATTCAGAAAGGCTCTAAAGGCATGCACCCGTTACCAAAAATGTGACCTCCGGTGGACAGTATCAGACATCGAAATGAGACAGATTCAGTTCCACATGAGGTTATTAGTTATAGCAAATGATATAAATATTATGAACGTAAACATTAGGTTAGCAGGTTTGCTTTGTGACTCTTTGTGATGAGATACGCAGTGATGAGGAATTTGGCTGTTTGCACCAGACGAAACATGACAGAAATGTAAATTCAACCTTTCAGAAGCACAGAATATGCACCCACTCACGAAACGGTAAGGTTTAGAATCTATTTAATACATGTTAATCGTCTTTAACATAATTAAATGTAGATGCTGAATCACTCAATCTTTCTGTTAAACAGAAACAGGGGAAAAATAATTCTAATAATAATTCTATATTATATATCTATATATATTATATAAATATATAATATAGAATTCTATATTATATATCTATATCTATAATGGGCTAATAATTCAAGAGGACTAATAATCCTGACTTCAACTGTACCTTAGTAGTGTTGATTTAATAACAGTAATTGTAATAGTTGTAGAATTATAAGATAGTCCAGTAGTTATATAGTGATTGTAGTCTTACATATTTGTAGCCAGAAATGAAGTAATGTCTTTTACTAAAAAGCCTTACATTTAAACCAAACCACGGTGCGTTAAACACTAGAAAGTGATGAACTGATCTTAATCGCTGTTCGTGTGTGCAGTGTTACATGTGTCTGTAACTCGTCTCTGATAAGCAGACTTTTAAACTTCACATCAGCACACACTGATGACCGCCGCTTGTTGCTATGGAAACCTACTAGCCTGTTGCAAGAAGTTGCTTGCGTGTAACTAAAAACACACTCTGGTTAAGTGGCATTAATGGCGTGTGTATTTAACCGGAAGTGTTTACATTTTAAGCATTACCAAAAGACATTTCTATTTGATGCTTAGATTATTTTTTTAGATTTATCATTTTTATCAGGTCAGTCGTGTTTTTATGTTTTTAATTTTTTTATATTGTTTAATATTGACAGTGTGTACTAGTAGATTGAGTTTTGCCATGCAAACCAATAGTATCTGTATGCAGTCTTTATGATGCAAGCTGAGATTACATCTCTCAGAGTTGCAGTGTCACACACAATGCACTCAAAGAAGCTAGTGACGTCACTGTGAGGGGTAGGTTTAGGGGTGGGGTTAGGTAAGCGCATTATAAAGCATTGGATGCAGCTCAGATTGCCTCTTCACTGAATCTGCAGCCAGACTCCTCTCATACAAACACACCGAATATTCATACTTAATATGAATATGAATATGATCTTAAAACAGATCTAAAGGATATTTGATTGAGTTTCCTTCTTATTAATCCTTGTGCACTGTTCAAAGTGAATACCCTTTTATTGTTATCCACTCAAATAAACTGCTGTAAAAATGCATCAGAGAAATATTTATAATTATTATTTGCATAAATCTGTTATTCAACCTCAAAACTACTAAATGTTTTTAAAAATTACAGCATTTTAACTCTTTAATTGGCAATTTCACTAGGAGTGTCAAAGTGAATTGTTTCTTCTGTGCACCGCGATGCAGACGGTGGCATTTCAGTATCGGTTCAGTAATAATCATAACCGGTTATTACGTACTGATGTCATTTATCTTATATGCGCTGTCACCATAGTTTACTATGGCGAGGGAGGAGAGCGCGAGTATTTACAACGCTCCAACTACTTAAAAACGCAGAAACTCTGCACAATTTCACTACGTGTGTGTCTTTCACTGACACTTACAGCAGAAGCCCGTTTCACAGCGATTTAGAGAATGAAAGTACTCCATCTCTCTCTCTCTCTCTCTCTCTCTCTTGCTTTCTCTCTCTCACTGTGGCCCATTTGACCAGCTGGTGTCACTTTTTTTTCCCTCCTCTCGGCTGTTACAGCGATACTTCTGGATACAGACACGAGCGTGTGTTTTCAGGGTTTTCTCCACCGCGTCTATCATGGATCAGCTGTGATCGCCGCTACCATTTATCAGTGTTTAAACCAGGCTTTACTTATCTGTGAAGAGCGCCAGAGTGTAGAGCCAATCTGAGCCCTTTCAGTTGAGCGCGTGACCAATCAAAGGGGTGTAAGAAAGCAGTTGCTAGACAAGGCTCAGAAAGCGAGCGGGATATTTATATTTGTTTATTTGCTATAAATGCTTGTGTTGTTTAAAGGCACAGTTTATATATCTGACTGTTTGTATTAAAAGACAAAATTGCATTACAAATAGTATATAAATATATTTATACATTTTAATACAAGAATCGTTGTGCTGTAAAGATAATATAAAACTGTGTATGGAAAGCATCGTCAATGCACCGTGATGCACCGAGATATCGAATTGAACCGAATCGATGGCATGATAATCGTAATCGAACCGAGCCGTGAGACCAGTGTAGGTTCACACCCTTTGAAGTTCACAAATGATTTCACTGATTTGGTGAAAAAACACAGAATAACATTTTCAAAGCAAAACTGGATTTCTTTTTACCTTTTTATCACAGTCTTGGACATTTCAATGGTCATTTCAGAGTGTATTGTTGAGTAAAAAAAAAAAATCTAAGCATTTTCCCAAAATATGTGTCTAAATAAGATTTGTCACCAAAAATCATTCTGCTAGCTGAAACAGGAAAAGTTATGGCCAAATAAGGGTTAATATATTATATACAACATATAGAAAATCATATCGAAATTTGGGAATTAATGCAAATCCCTAGCAGACAGAATCACGATTAATAAGTGAATCATTTTCAGCCTAGAAAATTATATAGAAAATTTGTGGCGTAATTCAAAAAACTTGTTTGTTCTCTGTAAATGTGAAATTTATTTTCAATTACTGTCCAAAAGTTGTTTCGATGCCAATTTCTTTTAAATGTAGGTTCCTTCTGATAAGGTTGCATTGTGTACTGTACGTTTTGGATGCTTACCAGGTAGGGTTTTAGACATTTTAGTTGGTTAGGAGGCTTCATTAGGACACAGTCTACACCACACTCAGAACATTTGTACTTAACATTTGTACACATTTGTACTTAAAGGGTCCCTATTGGTACTTCAAAGGTATATATTAGTACCAAGGTACTTTTTGGGTACCAATATGAGGTATTAATAAGGACCCTTTAGTTACAATTGTGTACTGTTTGAAACGGTACCACCCGAGTGACCTTGTACCTTGATTTCTGAGAGTGCAGAGGTGTCAAACTCTGCACAGTTTAGTTCCAACCCTAATTAAACACACCTGATCAAACTAATTCAGGCTTGTTTGAAACCTACAGTTAAACTCTCGGTCACACTGCACTTTCTGCCCCGTAGACTTCCATTCATAAGCACCTGAATGCGACAGACAGGAAACGCAAGCTTGTGCGACAAGTTTCACAGTTCGCTACGTTGCAAAGCTTGGTGAACTCTGACCTGCAAAATCGCATCACATGGCTGCGAGAGCATGGCTGCAAGAGACCAATCCAAGATCAAAACATGACAGAAATTTCAAATATAGACCAATAACTTGCTTTTTTAAATGTCTTATCATCCCGCTCCTTTTAGCAGGACAGCACGTGGGCATTTTGCATCCTCAAACTCTAGTGTTACCAAGGTATAAGTGTGTCGGAGCAGGGTTGGAACTAAACTGTGCAGGGATGAGGCCCTCCAGGACTTGAGTTCTACACTAATCTGGATAATCTCAAAATGGCATTTTCTAACTGGCGTATCTAAAAAAAATGCTCCACAGCCACACAATCATTATCAGTCATTTCCCAAAAGGTGGTCATCCAAATGACCGGAAAAACTCCCATCGCGTAAGATCTAAGACGTTTTCACTTGCCATTTATTTACTTTCCTCTCTTTGAAATGTTGCAGCAATTTGTTGAGGAAAAGCAGCAAGTTTTTAAATGGACCGACAGCATAGTGAAGTTGTTGCTGCAACACAGCAGTATAAAGTAGCAAAAATGAGTGAAAAATGAAACTGTGAGACAGCTCTAATTAAACAATCTGCGTCTTTTAAGGAAATGCAATCTGGAGCATGTACAAACTCTTTTACAAAACAATTGCTGTACAATATCGTACACCTTTTTTATGCTTCATTCATACTAGCAGCGATTTTGTAGCTGCCTGTCACTCTGAGTGGTGACCTGCTGCAAACGCAGGTCTGTGTAGGTCTGAAGCACGGAGAATACAACCGGCCTTCCGCCGGCGAGAGCATCAAAATTCGCTACATTGATCTCAAATTTAAAGAGGCCGTTGCAGCATATCAGTAAATCGCTTATATTCCCGCATTAAAAACATGCTTTCTAGTGCGATAACGTTGCATGCTTTTTATCAAATTTATTTAACTATGGAAGATCAAGTCTCCTCTCAAGCAATGGACTTCTACATTCCGATTGCTTGCCACTGAACTTATTGCCATAGAAGAGGTCGCCAGAAGTTGCTTACTCTCCTTTGAAATGAACAATCGCTTGTCACTTTGCTGCTGCGAGTCGCTGGTAGTGTAAATGAGACTTTTTGCCAGATTGGTCACATGACTAAAAATGCATCATCTTTTTTTTTTTAAGCCTTCATTTTCACACTTCACATTGCGACTCGAAAAAAATGTTTTCAAATTTATCCAATTTGGAGAGCGCTTTCAAAAAAATACTTTTTCATTGTCTAAAAATGTGATCTCAGTGTGAACAGAAGGCCAAAACAGAGAGACAAATATGCATCTATAAAAGAAGACATAGTAGTGAGGACATGGCCTTAAATAATTGCCAATAAAATTCCTTCATTCATTCATTTTCTTTTCGGCTTAGTCCTTTTATTAATCTGACATCGCCACAGCGGAATGAACCGCCAACTTATCCAGCATATGTTTTATGCAGCGAATGCCCTTCCAGCTGCAACCCATCACTGGGAAACATCCATACACATACACTACAGGCAATTTAGCCTACCCAATTCACCTATAGCACATCTTAGGAAAACGGAGCACCCGGAGGAAACCCACACGAACACGGGGAGAACATGCAAATTCCACACAGAAAAGCCAACTGACCCAGCCGAGGCTCGAACAAATGACCTTCTTGCTGTGAGGCGATAGTGCTACTCACTACACCCCCATGACGCCGCCAATAAAATAATAACACAAATTTTTTAAATAAATACATTTAAATAAATTATATAAATAAAATGTTTATTTTTAGGTTAGCTCAAGAAATAATTGTATAATCACTAAACCACTAAACAGGTTTAAAATGCAATATATATATTTTTTATTTAGAACAAAAGAACTACCTGTGTAATCACCCTAAGCCAGTACACTTCAGTTTTGCCGATTCATCAGCCATCTGCTATAAACCACCCTGTTTTCTGCAGAGCTGAGTAAATCCTTCTAGAATATTAAAATGGGGTCTATACACACAGACTTTTAATTTTTAGTCAGCCAGACCATGCACTTCCCAAATCGCCACATTTAAGATCTGATTTATTTCAAAATCAATGATTTTCAATGCCTGATTTATATATATATAATAAAGTGGGTGTCAGACTGGACAAGAAGCACTGCATTACTTTACCATATTTTAAAGACATGGTGTGGAAAAATGTAAGGTCATTTTCCCCAGTATTTTTAATGGAATTTCTGCGCTAGCCTGCTGCTACTAACAGCGCTTGTGTTTAAACGGTCTTTCATCTCATTTTACATTTGAACAACTAAATGAGTGCAGTATGTAAGTTTGACACCCAGTGGTTAAACTTGGTATTGCACACCTGGATCAAAACAAACACAAGCGCGAGTTGCCAGATTGAGTACAGAAGCGAGTGACTTAAACTGTGTTCTAAATAAAAGCAATGACACACGATAGAGGGAATATTTTCCATATTAAAAGGAGTTTTGGTTCTAACCAACACTTCAAATTGCTATATTAGAAACGACTTCTATTTCTCACAGCTGAACAACAGAAATCTATGACAGTGATCACCTCAGGTAAACCTTGTGTGTTTTATTCAGTGCTAAATGCTAACAATGTGAGTTTGAATGCCATTTTACATGACATTTATTGACATATACTAAAAGCAGCAGCAGATAGTTCACCTCAGATCTTGAAAATACCATAAACCGTTTGAAATTGTACTTTAGAACTAAACACATATGAGTGATTCAGCATCTACATTTAATGATGTTAAAGAGGATTAACATGTATTAAATAGACATGCATTTTCGGTCACAGACACATGCTTTCAGAGCCTTTCTGAATAAATGAATGAAATATGCTGTTTTCCAACAAGGCAACCGTGGATGCTGAAATATAATTGGCTAAACTGGCTTTGTACAGGTTAAATTTACCTAATCAAAGACAGCTTTCCGGCACAGAAAAAAAAAACATCTTCAAAGCAGAATATCTGACTTCAGCATTGTTTTTCAATTAAACAAGTATGTTCACTTGGGATGTTTCCTAAATATCTGCACACATATTAGGGTATAGTTATGCTTTAGAAGAGTCAAAATCTTACATACAGCACCTTTATGTCTATTCATTTGATTATATTTTAATTACATTACAACATCGATGCTGTAAAAGGAACTGTATGAAATTGAAAATAGTCACATAAACCTTTCACCAGAAGTTTATTATTAGCTGAAAAACATTAGCTGTGCATATACCCCATTGCCAACCCTTTCTCCCTACCATTTTAGATCAGACAGCTGCGTGGACAGTCCTCCAAGTTCCAGAACAGCGGCAGTGGTGTTTATCAGGACCTGTGTCTGGAAAGCCCAGCCTCTGCAGAAGGAGATTACCTGAGTTCAGACGAGGACCCTCTTCAGAGTCTGCCCGTGTCCAGTCTGTATCCAAACCACTCGTCTCCTCGTCTGGACAGTCAGGGCAGCACGGACAGCGACGGTGAGGAAAGAAACCCTATTCAAAACGCCTGCCAAGACCCCCTGCCCAGCCAGCAGCAGCAGCAGCAGCTTTAACCGGTGTGTGCCGATGGACTCCATAACTGAGACTCCTTGAAACGGTGGGGTAGGAAGGACTACAGACAAGAATAGACTGCACAAAATGCACACATATATATAGCGTAAAAGAGAAATGATCTACATTAACACAAAGGCTGTCAGAGGAAACAGATGCATAGCGCAACACTCTCATAGTAAACGTTGCTCTCGCTCCAGCTACGTCCGAAACATGAAACACGCAGCCTTTGCTGTCAGTATTTGAAAGTACAATGGCAACAAGTCACGTTGAATCTAGTGTTTGCCTCTAGTTAGTTCAACAAAGCAGATTTTCCACAGTCCTGTGTGTTCAGTTTGGCAGCAAGCGATAAAATGACATCTGATAATGAGATTAGAAATACAAGAATTCATAAATGTCCATTTTGTCATGTTTTTGAAAACTTAAGATGACATTTAGCTATTCATTAGTTCTGGAGCATTAAGGCCCGTTCACATCAATAATGCTACTGGAACTACAGTGATAACTATATAGTGTCCACGGCAATACATAACAACATTTTATTATAATTATGTTCAAATATTTGGATTCTAATGTACTCACTCTTTGGAAATATGTGCCTCAGCCTACATTTTTGCAAAACGTAAATAAAATGTTGCTCCTGGTACATTCCGTTGCATGTTTCAGGTCACAAATCCACTAGAGGGTGCTGTTTAAATTTTGCGAATTGGAAAAACGTTACTTGGGTTACGTTTTGTTGACCGTTTCTAGTACATACAGGAGATGGTGAGGGTTGTCGTACAGATCGCTTTAAAGAGTCCCTTTAAGGCAAGTAATTTCACTGAAACGCCTCTCGGGCAGTATGCTCAGGCATTCTGACTGAATGGGGAAACATCAAATTTTCCAAAACCATTTGCCAAGCTTAAGATTACATTACATATTTGAAACTACCAATAAAATTAAACAACAACCGTCTCATAAGTTTTGTTTCTAAACATTCGAATCAAACAAAATCTGTATTTTTTTTTTCAGGTTGCTCGAGCTAATGCACATTCGAAAAGAACAAGATCACGACACCAACCTCTTTTACTGTATAGCCGTGCTACACATTATCAGTCCCTAAATAATGCTTCATGCTGGTCTTCCGATGTAATTCACAACTTTGTCTTGAGGGCAAATCTCTTACAGAAACGAAAGTGACTCTTTGTTTACAAGTTTGTGGGCGTTTGAGTAGTTGCTGTCATGTGACATGCGTTTGACAGGAAGGACTTTACCTTGCATTTGTTTCATACAGATTACAAAAGCAAAAAACTTTTGTTTTCAAGAATATTTGGTTCATTTAAAAGTACAGATTTCAAGCTTTATGTGGATATATTTCTTATGTCTGTGAAGCAAGTATTCGCTGAGATTCCAGTGCGTTTGTTGACCACTAAACTGTTGTAAAAGCACACGTCTGGTCCGAGCTTCTCCTCTGGAGAAACGTTAGTCTATAGCGATTGATGATTGGCTCCTCTACTAGTAGTCGGGGCTTCATTTGCCATATTGAACGTTACACTTTTCCCCATTCAAAACTATACGAGTGCCATGTCTTGTGTATTCTATAGTCTTTGCCAAAACCCAACATTTCAATAGTGTTTTCAAAAGCAAAAGTAATAGAAAATGTACTGCAACCACACAGTTTTACCTTGATCTTACATTGCTTTCATTTCTATACTGCTTCACCAGACTCAAGTGCTCTGCATCACAAGAACAAAATCATACAAAGTGATCTATCAAAAACAAACTGACCACACAAGAAAAGTTGTCTATACGACGATAGATAAGTGAAGCAAACATATCTGATTACAAATCATAGACTGTTAAATATGTCTAAAGAACATCATGAACATTTTTGGAGAATTTGTTGGCATTATACTGCCCAAAAGCGTTCATTTTAAATGGAAACTATAGTCAAACATATGTTTAAGTACATTTTTGTAGGCTGAAGCACGTGTTTGCAATGAGCCTATGTTGATTCTAGTCATTTATCAGCGGGGGGAAAAAGCATAAAATATGTGATACCAATGGTATCGTTCCACTGTGATATAGTTCCAGTAGTTGTGTGGGTTATATTTTGGTGTGAACAGGCCTTTGGATGTGACGTTTAATGTCCTGGAAGCCGGTCTAAAACTAGTTCCTTTAGATGTTACTTTCATACAAAACCATGGCAGCTGCTTTCAATTTCGGACACAGCCTCTATATCTCTCTCTCTCCCTAATACTTTGTCCTTTTTGTCTTTTGTCATGTGTCTGTTGCGCTAATTCTTAAACGTATTATATTTCTTCCCAGGACTTAAAATGGAGTTTTGTGTAACATATACCAACACACATATAGTTAGAAGTCAAACTCGTCCTTTTCTCAGAGTGCCAGAAAGTTTTTGCCATTTTCTCCTTAAAAACAAAACAGTGTGGCCTTGAAACTACCTCTAATCTAATTCAACTCCTGTGAACACACCAACTTCACCAATACAAAAGCCATCCGGCTTGAAATGAGGTGGCAGAGAAGAGGGAAAGATCTTCTGGTGCATTAAAGTTTCTTGATGTGCAGGATCTTTGGATTACGTTCAGTTGGCACCTAATGACTCTCTCTCCTCCTCTCTCTTTCTCTCTCTCTCTCTCTCTCTCTCTCTCTCTCTCTTTCTCTCTCTCTTTCTCTCTCTCTCTCTCTCTCTCTCTCTCTCTCTCTCTCTCTCTCTCTTGTTGTCTGCTGTTTCTGTAGAGGCAGATTTGGTATCTCTCTCAGCCTGGACATTTTCCATTTTTCAGTGTTGTTCCTCAGACACGCACCTTTTGTGTTTATCTCCAATGCATCAGACACTACAATCACTTTAATGAGACGTAGAGGCTGAAGGATGGATAATAAGAATGAACAAAGTCTTATTATGATATAATATAATAGTGTTGTTAATAGTTGCATACATAGATGAATATTACTGTAGCTCATCCATGTATATGTGTGTGTTTTTTACTAAAAGAAAGGTGATCAAACATTTTGCATGGGGAAATCCAATGCAGAAGAAAGCTATTATATGTCGACATTGCCAAATTGTTTTTATGTTATTTATACGTTTTTTTCGTTGATGTTTTATTTTTTTACAATGTTACTATACGCGTTCTTCATACATACAGAGGCCAAACTATTTAATTTATACTATTCTTCTGTGCCAATCCTGAAAAACAGCATGAAGCTGAACATACAGGGTCTCCAGAAAAGAGATTAGTTTAAAAAAAGGGTAAAGGAAAGAAAAACAACTGCTGCTATGACATATCAAGTTATTTTTATTTATTTTTGATGTATATGTTCACTAGAATAACCCTTCTCCCATGTAGAGTAGATCTATATATCCAAGATATACTGTGAATTATTGATGCTGACTGGCAATGAGTTGCCTAGACTTATACACTACACAGTTACCTTCAAATAATTCTGTAATATTACTTTGCATTTCACAGTTATGCAATTTAACTATGTTAAAGCTCACTCTTAAGGGATTAATTCAGCCCAAAATGAAAACTTATTTCATTATTATGTCTTTCCAAGCCAATACAACTTTCATTCTTTCATCTTCAATACACAAATGAAGATATTTTTTATAAAATCTTCTGTCCCACTATTAAGTGTACACAGCCACAACTCTGACACTTCAAAACGTTCATAAAGAAATGAAGAAATGAATCCACACGAGCGGTTATGCTTCTGAAGAGACATAATCACTTTATAAGATGAACAGATTTAATTTAGGCTTTTGTTTCAATATATACAATGACTACATACAGTATACATAATCTGTTGGCTATTGGTCAGTGGCTCAATCAGACTTAACAGCACTTTTAATGAGCTTGAACTAATACAATTTTGATACTAAAAGGTACATCAAGTAATCTGATTCAGAACAACTGTTAAATACACTACCTGACAAAAGTCTTGTCATCGGTACCGGTTGAAAGAGCAACAAATATTAACTTGACTTCTAGTTGACCATTGGGAAAAGTGGCACAAGGTAGATTATTCCATTGAATCATCTGTTGAACTGCATCCTAATCATCATAAATACTGCAGAAGACCTATTGGAACCTGCATGGACTCAAGATTCTCACAGAAATCAGTCAAGTTTGGTAAAGGAAAAATCATGGTTTGGGGTTACATTCAATATGGGGGCGTGCGAGATATGTGCAAAGTGGATGGCAACATCCACAGCTTGACGTATCAATACATTTGTGCTGCCCATTACATTACAAACCACAGTAGAGGGCAAATTCTTCAGTAGGATGGCACTCCTTCTCATACTTCAGCCTCCACAAGGCATGATCATATTTTATTTTGCTAAAATAAGTGTAATCTAAAAGCCTTTGCCTTTCATATAAGCCACTTCTGATACCAAATGATCTACTAAAAGTCAAGTTATTAATGGTTGTTCCTAAAACTTGGATAGACAACAAGACTTTTTTTCAGGTAGTGTATGTTGTCTGCTGGAAAGAACTAGTCTAGTGAAAAAAGTAATTATGTTTACACAAATATTTCAATCAGATTGCATTGTTTATGGTACATATAAACACGGTACATCTTCAACTGGATTGAATTCTTTCGGATAGATTGAAAATGGGTGCATGTAAACAGCCACTGATCAGTAAACAGTGTTTACATCGGTTACAGCTCAGGCCTGCTTATTTGACTTGTGAGAACCAATGAGGTTAGTTCTCGTGTGTCAAGCAAGTATGAATGTGCTGAAATGAATAAAAAATTCAACCGCAATCATGTCTCATTAGTAGACCTGTGTTAAAATGACTCGTTATGAACATTATGAAAGGTCAGAGTTTTGGTTGAATAGAGAAATAACTTTCTCAGATCTGACTTTAAATGTGCTGTGAAGATGAACAAAGGTCTGTAATGTTAAATTAAAAAAAGTGATAAAAGTGATTAGTTACTTAAATAAGTGAGTAAACCTGTTGTAACTTGGAACTGTTAAGTTGACTTAATTATACAAGTATGCATATAATTTCAAGGCGATGAGTTAACTCATATTTTAAGTAAAGCCAACTAATTGCTTTAAAAGCAACAGGTTTACAAATTTTTTAAATCAGCTAATCGCTTTTTACAGTGTAAAGGCAAGTACTGTAAATCAGTGTTTCTCAACCATGTTGCTGGAGGACCACCAACATTGCATGTTTTGGATGTCTCCTTTGTCTGTCACACCAATTATAGGTCTTTCAGTCTAGCTGATGAGCTGATGATCTGAGTCAGGTGTGTTTAGTTAAGGAGACCTAGAAAATGTGAAGATCTGGTGGCCCTCCAGGAATATGGTTGAGAAACACTGCTGTGAATGACAGTATTTTTCACTTTGGGATGAACATACCCTTCAAAATGACATTTGCTGATACTGAAGCAACATCCTACACATTCGCTGTTGGTTACGTTATTGAAGAAAATCGTTTGTTTATAGAGCTAAACTTGCTTGCATTTGACTGAAGTATATGGAAGGTTTACAAACGAGTGCAACTGCTAAGCAAATCACAGTTAATACACAAATTAACGCGAGATTTTGTATATATACGTACTATATATACTGACTTTTGTATATATACAAATATTTCATACTTCTTCCTTTGACTCGAGTTTGGTCACTTTAATTTTTTTAGCCACAATTTCGTAACCATCTGTCTCAGTACTGTCTCTGATGCCGTGTTTGTCTGACCGCACATGGACACATCAGTGTCTTCTTCTTCCCCACCACATTTCTCTGAAGTGCATCGAGCATTGTATTTACCAGACCTTTTTTTTTTTTTTTTTTTTTTTTACATCTGTCTGAGAACGACGCCATCCCTTTGCTCGAGATATTTGCACCCTTTAACGGCTCTTTATTTAAAAAAAAAAATGTGAGAAGCTGCTCTCTGTCATATCTCTGAGTTTGTGATGCATTTCAAGGGGAAGCTTTTACATTTGTGCGGAATATGAAATGTCATAAAGCATATCTACTTGTGAGTGCTTGTTGGTGCTGAAGATAATCTGGGGTTGCTGTTTTAATAAACACAGTGTTGGATTAGCCGAAATGTTTTTTCTCGTCTCCTGCTGAATTATTTGTTAAAGAGTTAATTTGGCTGAAAACGAACTTCTGTCATCTTTTGTCTTTAACGTGTCATTCCAAAACCCAGAAATTTACAGTAGTTTACCTTCAGAACACGTGAAAATGTACTGTTTCTCCATTCAAAGTCACCCAAAACACTCTTTTACACCTCTTTTATTCTCCCTCATGTGATTTTAATTAGTTAATGAGAATCTTTCTTCTGCTGAATACAAAAGAAGATATTTTGAAGAATGCTGGTTGCACATATCGACAACCAGCCTTGGGGAAGTGAAATTTCTGCCATGAGACTCTATGCTTGCGCAGGCTGATAGGTCACCTAACCTGCTCCTGTGTCAACTATATGGCGCAGGAGATTGGTTGCTGCCACCCCAGCAGCCAATGAGCTTGCTCCTCCTCAATGCTCCACGTCATTTTATGCTGTTAAGCTGCGGCGCGTTTTTGGAGACTCTCCTCCACCCTAGCTCCACCTGTGTTTAGATCTGCTACGGGGAATACATATATATTATGTTTGCAGCAGCAGCGTGTTATATTCTCAGATGGCATGTCTGTGTATATACTGGCAGTAGCATGTCTCTGTACTTGCTCTGCCATAATAATCAAAGCAGCGGTGTAGCAGATCTATACCGCCAAGACCAAATACATCAACTTTGCCATATAAATATTCATTACCATACTAAATCTCGAGGGAGTTCATGACAGAAGTTACTTTAGAAAGTAATGCATTACAATATTGAGTTACTCCCCCAAAATGTAACTAGTTGGGTTACTTAGTTACTTTTTTATAGTAAGTAATGGGATAGGATAGTGTTATCTGAGAATTCCTTATATTCCTGACCCCAGAGCTATACATGCTGTATATACCGATTAATGAACGTTTAAAGCAATGTGTTTGTTACCTTTCTACTGTTTGTGTTAGGTAAAATCACTGTCCATTGAGACAATCTCCTTTTTCTTTTATTGCGATGCGTTCAAAATAATGAACACATCCTCTCATTGGCTGCGTGATTCATTTTGACCAATTTTAATTCAGCAATTTATTTTTTAAAACGTAATTAATTAAACTCGGGCGTCACTGTGGTGCAGTGGGTAGCATGATCACTTCACAGCAAGATAGTCGCTGGTTCGAGCCTCGGCTGTGTCAGTTGGCATTTCTGTGTGCAGTTTGCATGTTCTCCCCGTGTTTATGTGGGTTTCCTCCGGGTGCTCTGGTTACCCCCACAAGTCCAAAGACATGCACTATAGGTAAATTGAGTAAGTTAAAATTGTCTGTAGTGCATGAGTGTGAATAAAGGTGTATGGGTGTTTCCCAGTGATGGGTTGCAGCTGGAAGGGCATCCACTCTGTAAAACATATGCTGGATAAGTTGGCTGCTCATTACGCTGTGGCAAGTCCAGATTAATAAAGGGACTAAGCTGAAAAGAAAAAGAATGAATGAAAAAGTAACTCGCATTATATTTTCAAAAAAGTTACTCAAATATTATTACATATTTTTGAAAAGCAATGTGTTACTCGTTACTTAGAAAAGTAATATTATTATGTAACTCACGTTACTTGTAATGCGTTACCCCTAACACTGTCGACAACCATAGTAGTAGGAAAAACGACTATGGAAGTCATGAAACTAATGTTTTTCAAAGTATCTTCTTTTGTGTTCAACAGAAGACAGAAACTTAAACAGATTTTGAATAAGTGCTGGGCGAGTAAATGATGACAGAATAAAAATTTTTCTTTTAGAAGGATTTTAATAATAATTCCATATGAATCGATTGGTTTAATGGTTGCTTTGTTTGTTGAACATATCATTTAGAACTTTTATTCGCATGCAAACATTGATCAGCAAACAAAACTCAACCATATCTGTTTGACACAAAAACAACCTCATTGGTTCTCACTTGTCAAGGAAGTATAATTGAGCTTTTGTGATTGATGTTGAGTGCTGTAAAGTGTTTATATCAGGGGTGTCCAAACTCAGTCCTGGAGGGCCGGTGTCCTGGAGAGTTTAACTCCAACCTTAATCCAACACACCTGAACCACCTAATCAGGCTCCTACTAGATATACTAGAAACTTCCTGGCAGGTGTGTTAAAGCAAGTTGGAGCTAAACACAGCAGGACACCGACCCTTCAGGACCGAGTTTGGACACCCCTGGTTTATATGAAAGCCTAATTTAATTATGTTTGCAATATATTAAGTTAATTAAGCATTAAAGCATTAGCTCCTTACTCTGATTTAAACATCCTTCCTGTTCTGTAACATTTAAAGCTGGTTTCAGAACAAAACAGTTGATTATAAAAGGAAGTAAAGAAAGTTGCTTTGCGTCTTTGATTTTTCTTGAAAGGAAACCTCAAAGGGTCCCAGTAGAGAACCTTTCATTTCATCAACATTTGTTGGGGTTTGGGACTGTTGGGTTTCATGCATTTGAAGGAAGCTGTCCTCACAACTACATTACAACACATGCAACGGTTTTGTGGTGTGACTTTTTTGCTTCTGAAGAATATTTGCTAATAGGAAATCAGAAATGTCTGTTTAGAAATTAGGTTTAGAAACCACTGGTGTTAATTGAGTTGCCTTTTCATTAAAACAACTCATTCTTACAGTATTTGACAATTCATTCATTGTATCCTAACCAGGAACGGGTCATTTTTTTTACCTTTTTTTACGCCTAATATGCTGAAACAAACTAGTTTCAACCTTTAGAATGGCTAAATTTTATTTTATTTTTTTATATAAACGGATGACTGATTTTCTGATGACAATTATAATAATATTAATAATTAAAGCATTATATTAAGTAACCTTGTAGTAATAATAATAATAATACCTTTTATTTATAGGCGCCTTTCAAAACATTCAAGGACACCCTACAGTAGATCACAAGCACATCATAAAAATACAAGCAGTAAAAAATAACAAGCAGCATAAAATTAAACCAGCAAATCATTAAACGCTATCCTAAACAAAAACGTTTTTATCTGAGATTTAAAATTGAAAATAGAGTCCATCTGGCGAATGTGCAAAGGCAGGGAGTTCCATAACTTTGGTGCTGTACAACTAAAAGCCCTGCCACCAAATGACTTCATCTTAAAGTTTGGGACAGATAAGAGTTCAGCAGAAGATG
The DNA here is from genome assembly GCA_903798205.1 of Danio tinwini. Lineage (NCBI taxonomy): Eukaryota > Metazoa > Chordata > Actinopteri > Cypriniformes > Danionidae > Danio > Danio tinwini. The sequence goes on from CAIGQZ010032813.1 coordinate 15,510,952, forward strand.
ATCTGAGTGAGCGCGAAGGAGTGTACAAATGAAGAAGATCAGAAAGATAGTGAGGGGCCAGGTTATGAAGAGCTTTGTATGTTAAGAGGAGGATTTTGTAATGTATACGATAGTGAACAGGGAGCCAGTGCAGGTGAAAAATAATTGGAGTTATGTGATCAGAAGTATGCGAGCAGGTAACTATCCTAGCCACTGAATTCTGAATTAACTGTAGTCTATGAAGTTGTTTATCAGGGATGCCAGATAGGAGCGAGTTACAGTAATCAATCCGTGATGTAATCAAAGCATGAACAAGCACTTCAGTACTTTGTTGAGATAGTGAAGGGCGAAGTCTTGCAATGTTACGCAAATGGAAAAAAGGCAGAACGTGAGATATTACTAATATGAGAACTAAACGAGAGCATGCCATCCAGTATAACCTCAAGACTTTTCACGTGGGTTGAGAAATTGACTGGGGAGTTATCAATAAACAGGGTAAAAGATTGAGCTTTGGATAAAACAGATTTAGAGCCAACCAGAAGGACTTCGGTTTTACTGGCATTTAACTTTAAAAAATTGTTAGTCATCCATAAATGAATCTATGGATGGTATTATGAGTATTTTTTTTTCTTTGTAATGTGATTTAACATATCGCAAAAACACTATATCATCATTTCAGTTGAACGGACTATATTAGTACTGTAATCAAATTTTTGTAGCATCTTTAATGCTGAGATTTATCTTTTGTTTATTTGTTTTTAGGGTTGTCGTCAGCAGCGATCATAATCAACCTTATTGGTTTCATAGACGTGCTGTAGTTGGATGATCAACCTATGGCAGTGCAAACATGCTCACTAAAGCAGGTCGCACACCGGATGTGCCGCTCGGCACCGCGACACGGCACGCACATGACAGTTGAAAGTATTGCACACCAGACGCGCACATTCGCATGTTAAGTTTTAATGAAAGTTTTCAGATGCCGTTCTGTGGTGCGGCAGACATATGAACAGTGTCCTGAGTCGTGGCTGGGCGCCGGTGTGTGTACCCTGATAGAAACTTGTGTTTAGAAATGCATTCTGAAATGCATGGCACTGTGTTGCGATCCGCTGGAGTTCAAACCGAGTACCAGAATTGGGAAGAAATTCTGATTTAAATGACTTTGAACATGGCATGGTTGTTGGTGCCAGAAGGGCTGATCTGAGTATTTCAGAAACTGCTGATCAACCTGGATTTTCATGCACAACCATGTAAATATAAAAAATATACAGTAAGCAGCAGTTCTGTTGGCACAAATGCCTTGTTGATGCCAGAAGTCAGAGGAGAATGGACCAGAGAGACTGGTTCTAACTGATGGAGTAACTCAAATAACCACTTGTTACTCTATAGCGATTTATGCAGAAGAGCATCTCTGAACGCACAACACGTCCAACCTTGTGGATAGGCTACAGCAGCAGAAGACAATTGGCACAGGCTCACCAAAATTAGATATAGAAGGTTGGAAAAATGTTGCCTGGTCTGATGAGTCTTGATTTCTGATGCCACATTTGGATGGTAGGGTCAGAATTTGGCAATAACATAAAAGCATGGATCCATCCTGCCTTGTATCAACAGTTCAGGCTGGAGGTGGTGGTGTGATGGTGTGGGGGATATTTTCTTGGCACACTTTAGGCTCATTTGTACCAATTGAGCATCGTGTCAATGCCACAGCCTACCTGAGTATTGTTGCTGACCATGTCCATCCCTTTATGACCACAGTGTACCCATCTTCTGATGGCTACTTCCAGCAGGATAACTCGCAATATCATAAAGCGCGAATCATCTCAGACTGGTTTCTTAAACATGACAATGAGTTCACTGTACTCAAATGGCCTCCACAGTCACCAGGACTCAATCCAATAGAGCACATTTGGGATGTGGTGGAACGAGAGATTCACATCATGGATGTGCAGCCGACAAATCTGCAGCAACTGTGTGATGCTATCATGTCAATATGGGCCAAAATCTCTGAGGAATATTTCCAGTACTTTGTTGAATCTATGCCATGAAGGATTAAGACAGTTCTGAAGGCAAAAAAGGGGGTCCAACCTGGTACTAGTAAGGTGTACCCAATAAAGTGGCCAGTGAGTGTATATACATAATATTGAAGTATTATTTAAATACCTTCTCAATAAGCATATGTTTTAAATCACAATGCATCATAAAAAGTGTTAAGATGCTCACATTAAATCGGGAGAAAGGGTATGCCTTATTTATTTTTGTTTATTATATCTTTTTGAGTTGTGTTGTCATTAAAGTGTTTCAAACTAAATGTGTATACTATGCACTGTTTTCGTTTTCTTAGTATATCTATGCTCATTTTTTAAACACTGTGTGTCAAAACAGCAACCCCAAAAGCAGAGGTCCAGATTTCATTGACATTAAGCTTTCAGGTGTAGCCATATTACAGTAAACAAATGGCCAGCGAGGGCATGAGGTCACAAGTGACATCATGTCCTCTATAATGCTCCAATAGCTGCCTTACCTCCGTCCACCAGTGTGTAAATGTCCAGTCGTCTCCTTTAGCATTACAGCTCATCTGGCCACATCCTCTCTCTCCTACACTTCTTCTGATGTGTTACTAAGAATGACAAGATTATATCAATGGCAATGTTATCAAATGATGATCCAGCGTTCTGTATTTGATGATACATAACATGTATTTTAAAAAAAGAATAAACATTTATGCTAAACATTGGCAAATTCACATTTCTGTGTCTATATTTTGCATGCTTGTGATCACTGGTGTGCAAGACTATGAGCATGTGTGACCCTGGATCACAACAGAAGCCATGTCACTTTTCATTCATTCATGTTCCTTTTCAGCTTAGTCTCTTTATTCATCAGGGATCACCACAGCGGAATGAACTTTCAACTATTCCAGTTTATGTTTTTCACAGCGGATGCCCTTTCAGCTGCAACCCAGTACTGGGAAACATCCATACACACACACACACACACACACACACCCAGCTGAGGCTCGAACCAGCAACCTTCTTGCTGTGAGGCGACAGTGGTAACCACTGTGTCTCTCCTGTAAGTCACTTTTATTTGGATTAAATTAAGATTTATACACCATCTCAAAGTAAAATACAAAAGCTTTACACTGATATTTGTTAGAACAGGACAATATTTGGCAGAGATACGAGTATTTGAAGATCTGGAATCTGATGAACATCAAAACAATTTGAGTTTTAACATGTTTACTGGAGGAAATGTACAAAATGTCTTAATGGAATGTGATTTTTGGGGTAAATGAAAAATAAGTAGGGGTCACACGGTGGCTCAGTGGCAAGAAGGTATCTGGTTCGAGTCTATATATACATCTAAATTATGCAATTAATTTTCCTTCAGCTTAGTCCCTTATTTATCAGGGGTCACCACAGCAGAATGAACTGCCAACTATTCCAGCTTATGTCTTACATTGAGGATGCCCATCCAGCTGCAACCCAGTACTCGGAAACACCCATACACTGTCACATTCACACGCACTAATACACTATGGCCAATGTAGTTCATCCAATAGACCTATACTGCATGTCTTGGGACTGTGGGAGAGGAAACTCACACAAAATGCGAACACGTGGATATATATATTTTTATATATTTTCCAAATTATTCAACAGAGCAAGGAAATTTTCACAGTATGTCAGATAATATTTTTTCTTCTGGAGAAAGTCTTATTTGTTTTATTTCGGATAGAATAAAAGCTGTTTTAAAAAAATTTTAAAGCCATTTTAAGGACAATATTATTAGCCCCCTTAAGCTATATTTTTTTTCTATAGTCTACAGAACAAACCATCATTATACAATAACTAGCCTAATTACCCTAACCTGCCTAGTTAACCTAATTAACCTAGTTAAGCCTTTAAATGTCACTTTAATCTGTACAGAAGTGTCTTGAAAAATATATAGTAAAATATTATTTACTGTCATCATGTCAAAGATAAAATAAATCAGTTATTAGAAATTAGTTAATAAAACTATTATGTTTAGAAATGTGTTGGAAAAAAAATCTCTCCATTAAACAGAAATTGTGAAAAAAATAAAATAAACGGGGGCTAATAATCTTTTTTTTTGCATATAACATTTTTAGAACTGGTGAAAAGTCTTTCTCAGATCAGATTGTAATCATTTCTCATCATAAGAAACATTCTTATGTACAGACAACATCAGCTCAAGTTTGTTTATCAGTATGTGTTATAACCACCAAAAAACCTGGCTCTCTAGACTAGACTGTCATCAATGCACTTAAAACAGGCGTGCAACCAGGGGGTATCAGGTGGTTCGGAAGACCCACCCTTCACTGACAAAGGTCCAGAATTTGTCCTATATACTGTACACTCATTTGTCCCATTCTGACTGCTATGCCATCATAATTGGTAAAGATAACCCATGGAAAAAGTCATTGAGACTAAACAGAATCCTCTGTTGACTGTCGCTTTGGTGTGACTTCAGCTAATCAGTTTTGTCCATTGCACACATTTATTTTTTATGAGTCCAACATCCAGCTGTGCAAGAAAACATAGAATCTGATGTAAGAAGGTCATCTTTCGCTACTGTATTGTTTTTAAATGGAGGAAAGATTTTACAAGTAATTTTTTATTCTCAATCTTGAAGCTTATTCTTGAAATAAAAAATGACCAATTAAAAGGTGTGAAGCGTCAAAAGTGGCACATATTAAAAGGAATATGAATACTAATTTGGCGATTGTTGTTATCCATTAAATTTTAAATGTACTTTTTACAAGAGAGGCTAGAAAAATCATGAAGATCTACATAATAATTATTATGTTTACTTTTTTATTATTCAAAGGGACACAATTCTTATTGAGGAAAGTTGAATGTGCTTCATTGTTTGTTATTTGCTTAATAAATGACAATAGGCCACAGTTTTTAATTTAAAACTTTAACAGATTCCTATTTTTTTCTAATGATATATGATGTGATGAATCTGTATTTGAAAAGTAAGTATTTATTCTTATTTCTTTATTCTAAATATTTAGGAAATATCTTTGGTACATTAAAAAGTGTGGTTATGATGACCATCCAACAAGCTAATGCAGCTAAAATGGTGCTTAAAATGTTACTAAAATGCAATATTTAAAGCTCATAATTAAATAGAAAATGAGGCTAATAACTGCAAAAATGTCCACTTTTAGAGAAAAAAGAACCAACCCTTTCACCAGGCCGCCTACGGGCCTGTAAGACCATTTTTCAGAGGATGTAGATTAAAGGCATAGGTGTCAAAGTCAATTCCTGGAGAGCCGCAGCTCTGCACAGTTTTGCTCCAACCCTAATCAAACAGCTGATCCAATTAATTGAGGTGGTCAAAACAATATTGAACACCTTAGTTGGATCAGCTGTGTTTGATTAGGGTTGGAGCAAAACTGTGCAGAGCTGCGGCCCTCCAGGAATTGACTTTGAAAGGTAATGATGCTGTAATTTTTCTAAAGACAACTTGTTTCACTTTCAAATACTTCCCTGTAAAATCATCTTTAATGTTCAAATGTCATTTATATTTTGAAATAACAGCAATGTTACATTTTTTGGGGGGTGAACTGTTAACTTTAAATGTATCAATGGATGCAAATAGAGTTGTTTTGTAAATTCAACCCGTCGTGTGACCTTATTATGCCTTTGACCAAAAAAAATAGCCCCTTTAAAGGGATGGTTTACCCAAAATGGGAGGGGGGGGGGGACTAAGAATTTCTTTATTTTGTTAAACAAATTTTGCAGAAAGCTACAAAATATGGTAACCAATAACTGCACTAAAAGAACCCCATAGAAGCTTTCTTAAGTGTTTCTTTGAAGAAAAAAAAATATTAGAAAAAAAAAACTTTTCTGCAATGCAAAATATTTTGTGGATGATAAAGTTTCCATCAACGCCAAAGAAGAATTTTGAAGAAAGCTACAAAATGGTAAACAATAACTGCAATAGTAGGGAAAACGAATATAATGAAAGTCAGTGGTTACCAATTTCTAGCTTTCTTGTTATTTTTGTGCAAAAAAATAAACTAAGAAACTCGAACAAGTGTGAGTAAATGATGACAAATTCCAGTGGTAGGTGAACTAACCCTTTAGGCCACTCGTAGCCCTTAAAATAGGCTACTATCGACTTGAAAACAACGGTGGCTTTTAAAAAGAAATCAAGTGGAGATTTGCCTCATTTTACACATTGTTTACGTCTTGCTGAGCCAGTAAACTGCAGCTCTTCCTACTGAAATGTCACACAGGTTGACCTCAGTGTGAGGTCCCAGAGTCAGTTACTCTGTATGGTTTAAAGCACACGCAAAAAGAGCAAAGTCTTGTTGCACCTTAAACAACCACAATCGGTCCATCAGTCTTTCTACAGCCTGCCTCATCACTTTTACTTTTCCTCGTCCCTTCCTTATGTCTGTACGGTAGGCTAATGCAGTTTACAAGCAATTCGTCAAAATAACACCTTTAAAACCATATCTCACTGCTATACGCTTTATATTTGCAGTAATGACTCATGACTGCATGAGAGAGCTCATCTTTTGCGATGAGAAGAGGAAATCATGGCAGTGCTTTTCTGTTAGTCATCTCCACAGATAAACAGAATGAAATATGGTGTAGCCTATATGCGCTGTTTTTGACATGACCACTCTGATTTATAGCTTTCCCTCGCAGTGCAGCAGTTTACGGTTAGCATCAGCTCAGGCTGAGTACGCGGCGGAAACTGACGCGTCTGCGGTCGGCTGTTTTGTGAACGCGCACTACCCAAAGTTTCAGTTTTGCTGCGCTTTAAGGAGCGCGCGCACCTGTCCTCTCACTGATTTATTACTGCTGGTGACTGAGCGACACACCACAGCGCAGTTCAGTCTGATCTGATTGTATTAATACTTTTAAGGGGGGAAAAAGTTCAACTTGTGTTAATGTGCATTATATTATAGAAACACCCTATTATTGGCTGGCCCGGGACACATTTGGTAAGTCTTGTTTTTGTTTTTTTAAAGAAGTTTGAAGTAAAGTGCATATTGATTCACCTGCCATTGATTCAAATAAAAATCGTTTTCTGATCTGAAAGTTGATTTAGGTTTTAATATACTTAATATATAGTCTGCAAAATAATGCTAGCTCATTTATTTTGCAATTAAAATGTTTACACATTTCCTCAGAGAACACCACAATAAAATGTTATAAATGAAATATTAAATGTAACATTTTGAAACATTACTATGTCCTAGATAAACATATATTTTTTTGCAGATGTGTTTGCAAACAGACACACTTTCATAAATACATTAACATATTTTTAATGTTATATAATGCACTAAAAGGAGCCTTTCTTAAATTTGTTTCTTTGAAGAAGAAAAAAACAATTTAAAAACAACCTTTTCTGCAATGTTAAATATTTTGTGAATGATAAAATTTCCATCAACGCCAATGAAGTTTTATTTTTAAGAGTGAATGTCTAATTTGCTACTGTATTTATTTGCTGCACAAAGGTCACAATCGCTCAAGAGAAGCTTAAATATATGTAGTCAGGATAAATAAAAATATGTTTTTATAATGCTTGCTTTAGTGCCTTGCAACACCAGAAGCACAAAATGGCTTCTAAATGCATTACATGTGATAAGCAAAACAGCCTATACTGATTTTTCAAGCAATGTGAGTTGTTAGCACTGTCATTTTTCATTTTTTTTGATCAGTGGTGATTTTCAGATATTTTTTTAATAAAAAATAAAATTGTAACTACTAAGTTCTGATTCTGATTTAACGTTTTTTCAAAAGTTATACATTTTCAATATTTATTTTCATTGTCTTTCCTCCAAGTTCATTTAACTCAAAAGAGTTGCAGTAGTTAATATTTTAGTAGCAAACGCTAGTAGTTAGTCATTTTCTGACTAAATGTCGAAAGATAATCAAAAAGATTGTGAAATTGTAACAGATTTGTCATATTTATCATTACTGCTTAAATTACAATCAGAGTATGTCATTTAATGAACTCTTATTTAAAGCAGTACATTACGCTACATGCTATTTGCTATGTGCTTTTTTTATCAATCAGGTGTAAAAACAGAATAAAAAAAAAACAAAAGACATTTCTTAAAGTTAATTAAATGAGTTTTAGTCCTAACAGAAATGCACCATTGTGAATTTGCTAATTACTAACTGAGAATCTCTGGCATGCAAGATGAGAACACTTTTCCCAGTAACTTTTAATCATATTTCATTTTTTAAAAAAAGTATTTTTATTAATGAAACATGCGTTATCCTTTAATTTGTAAACTGCATTTCTGCTCTCGTGAAAGCTGTTCCTTGCGAAAAATGGTTCAAGTTTGATTCATTGATGCTGAATCAAAGCCAGAGACAAAATCTGTGCTTTCCCCTTCTGTGCAAAAAAAAATTAGAAATAAACAAACACAAAACAAGATTTTCTGAAGAATGTTGGGAAAAGCTGCCATCAACATCCATAGTAGAGATAAAAATATAGAAAATGGCTGTTTTTTACCCCAACATTCTTCAGTATGATGAAAAATGAGGACAACTTTCATCTTTGGGTGAACTATCAATTTAAACCAATACATATTTAACATGCACCATACCATGTTATATATTTTCTCCTCTCCATTTTCAGCATTACACAACAGTCCTGTCACAGCTTCCCTCTGTTCATTATGCCTCGATCATTTCTGGTGAAAAAGAGCAAGAAGGGAGGCTTCCGTTCCTCTCTTCCCATTGCTGACGTGCCCTATCTAGGCCTGGTGGGCTGGTCTGTCCCCATAAAAGTGGCTACGCTGCCAGAGGAATCAGGACAAGAGACACAACAATATTCTCCAATCACGCAGCAACACAGCACACACAAGAGTCCAGATAATGGATGGATTATGGGTACGTTAGAGGAAATGGACAAACATTTGCATTTGCTGTTATTTTGCTCAGCCTCGGGCCGTTCAAGATGTGATTAATATGAATATTAATGACGATTTTTAGCTGAAACCGCAGTCCTGGGTGATTCATTAAACACAAGTCAACTATCATTCCGAGTATCAAAAGAAAACGCTGGTGACTCCCGATGATACACTGAGGTCTTATGAAGCACAACTATTGTATGTGCAAGAAACTAAACATTCCAACAGCATTACCTTTAATTCTGTAGTTTTTTTGTTTTGTTTTTTTTTTGCTATGAAAGTACCTTTGACTTGCATTGTATGAATCACCAAAAGTCAGTTTCAGCTTAAAATATTTTTTATGTCGCACTGAGGAAAAAAAGGTCACCCATATCTTGGATGATCTGAGTGTGAGTAAAATAACAACAAACTTTGAATCTTGACTTTAATCAAAATATTAAATGCATCAGAGAATATTGGTGTGTTATATCTTGGCAATAAAGCATACGAACCTATAATTCCACCATTAAATGTGTTGAAGTTTTCTTGTTCTTCTCTTGTTTGTGCAGATCCAGCAGGTTTCCGGTACGGGCCTCCTCCGTCTCCAGTGCAGTGGTTACCTGTCAATTCTAGAGACATAGCAGACATACACAGCCTCAGCAGCAGAGACAGTGCTCTGGACTGTCCTATCGTCAGCCCAAAATACTGCAGCTTATGTAGCAAGGTAGGCCATAACATTTAGTTTCCCAAAAAAAGACAATATTTAAATTCAGTTTTTGATAAAGATTTTGCTAAATATACCCGATCAGTAGCGATTTGATCACATTCTGTACATTTAAATTCTGGGTGAACTGGAAGTTGCTGAGATTTTAATTTCAGTGTATGCTAATGATGTACTTCCAGCTGAAACTGAATATTGAGTAGGGGCGGGGCTTTTGCGCATCATTCTCTCGTAGCAAACAGTAAGAGGGGCGCGGTTAAGAATATTGCATTAAACTAAAACCGCTCTAGTGGCCGCGAACGGTCAGACTTTGATCGAAGATTACCAGAACCAACTTCAGTGGATTAATTTGCCCAGGATAATTCGTTACACAATAAATAATAAAGCGCGCTAGCTAAATAAACGCTGTAAATTTAGATTTTACACTGACTTTAATTCTAAAAACGTACCCTAATAAAACTATTTAAATTCATAAATATGTTCTGGCTGTTTTTTATTTAAATATTTGGTTAAAACACAAAAAAAAAATACTAAAGTATCAGAAAACACTTGTTGTAAATATTACTCATCAAAAATGCAAGACACATACTTCTTGAGTTGCCATTAGATTTTATTTCGCCTCTAGCTTTTCTATTGGCAGGGGAACACCTTTTCATATCCCTGGACTCTCTTTAAAGAGTGCTGTTTTTAACTTTTTCCATGAGGTTTTCTCGTCCCTTTCTCGGCTGGAGTCGCACGTGTTCAGGGCGCATGGCGGACATCATGGACGCACACTAGTGTTCCGGGACAGCAAAGATCCAGCGATGCCGTGCAGAATAAAAGTACAACCATTATTTCCTAATCATTTCTGTTTTCACGATAGACCGTTGTTAAATGTCTCCCTCTGGTGTTCAATACTAAATGAGCAATGTGTGTGTGCTTCGTGAGTGTTTGAGGTGCAATCACTTGTATTGTAAAAAAAAACAACAACTGATTTTCATAGTGGAAAAAATATATACTATTTATAGTAAATGATGTGTATTATACTTACGTTATATATATATA
>CAIGQZ010032813.1:15521988-15548716 GCA_903798205.1 Danio tinwini
TTTTGCTTCTCTTGATTTTTCCTTTTTTTATTTGTATTTAATATTTTTCTAACATAAATTTGGGTGTACTAGTTTCTGGACTGTTATCATAAGTTATTGTAAGATAATATCCATATTTGCCTTCAGTACTGACTAATCTAATGTATATGCACAAATATATTAATGTGCAGCTTCCCATTAAAAATATAAATTTAAAAGAGATTAGTGAGGGGTGTACTTGTATATACTGAGCACTATTATATTATATTATGTATTACACTTTGTGACGAATGCTACAGCACAATGTATTAGTTTATTGAACTGATAAACTGTAATAATTACTACAGTATTGAGTATATGATTTACCCAGCTGCAGAAAACTTAGTACATCATTCATTAATTCATTTATATTACTGTAATGACATTACCATTACAAAAACATTATTATTACTAAAGTATTTTTTCAGCATTCTATAGATGTAGTATTGTTTTGGACTGTATGACATTATATTTGCTAACTGTAAGTTTCTAATATTACTCATGTTTGCTGTTTTATGAATAAAAAAGTGCTCTAAACAACAACATTGTTATAAATTTGGAAGAAATGTCATCTGTAGATTAGACAATACTACATTATTTTTTACTCAAACATGCAACAAAAATGCCATTAGCGATAACTATTGGTTAAATACCAAAAAACTTGTTAGACATTAAGTATAGCCTAGTATAGACAAAAATAAAGTATTATTAATTTGATGGCATATTGAACAGACTGCACTAAGGGCCACAGTGCAGCCCCAAAACACAAGTTACTTTGTCACTATCCTTACAACTTTTACAAATTTCTACCCCAGAAAATGATGATTTAAATAAAGTGGTATTCTTTTATATATTTTAATAAATACAAGCCAGAATTAAGTGAGTCAATCCAATGTATTTCATAATTGCAACATAAAATAACGTTTTGCAAATGAAAAATAAAGTATTGAGCAAATAATAATAATAGAAAACAAACGCAAATCTCAAAAAAGCAAAGGGAAAGTTGTTTTATTTTTGCAAACAAAAAGAACTGCAAATAAAAATAAGGCAGTGCAAAAAAGTTTGCAATTTATAAAAAATATATAATCTTGTTTAATTTTGTACATATTTTGCTTAATGATAAACATTGTGAATTATTAAAATTATTTGCATTTAAATGTACTTTCTATGTATATAAAACCACTATTCAGGACTTTTCATGTGTATGTCAGGAGCGAACGTTTGAGTGTAAGGAATGTGGGAAGGTTTTCAAGCGCTCGTCCACTCTGTCCACACACCTGCTGATCCACTCAGACACACGACCATATCCCTGCCAGTACTGCGGGAAGAGATTCCACCAGAAGTCCGACATGAAGAAACACACCTTCATACACACCGGTGAGATGCACAGACATTACAAACACTGAGAAAGAGTTCACATTTATCTTTAGCAGAGTGTTGGGTGCATGCCCGCATTTTAGACTAAGATTTACTTTGTTTTTGTGCAGGAGAAAAGCCTCATGTGTGTAAAGTGTGTGGGAAAGCCTTCAGCCAGAGCTCCAACCTGATTACACACAGCCGAAAACACTACAGACCCTACAGCTGAACAGTTACCTCCTGATTGGACACCAAGCTAAGACCTTTGTGAATGTACATACTGTATTGTTAGCTTTACACAACACAAAAGTATTATAAAATATTTCTGCTTATTATTCCTGTACATTAAATTACTTCCACACAATCATGTTTGCTTTCATGTTAAAGCCACTTCTGTCATTTCTTTAGCAAGCAGTCCTTTAAAAACTTAATGTTGGATTAAAATGAGTGCCATTCTAGCTTTACACCAGCAATAAAGAGCACAAGGACAACTTTCGATGCATGATTTTAAGTGACTCATATTTGTAGCTCGAGTGATTATAAAAAATGAGCCGAGCAGCAACGGAGATGATGACCGCAGGTTCATTACAGTCACTGCAAAACAGCTTTACAGCTATTAGTTTCACTTAGCAACAATTCAATAATCAGACCTTTTCCAGTTTTTTTTAGTTGATCTAACTTGATGGCATTTTAAGTGAAACTTCGGCATAAGAAAATGACACTGCTCCAAAGCTTTATTGTTTGTCAATTTTAATGTGAATGTGTACATGGGTCAAACAGAACAAAGGGTAATATTTAATTGGGTGTTTTCCAACTCCTGTCTTCTTTCAGGACGTCATGCTAGAGGGATCTGGAGAGAAAGTTTGTTTGTTATATATATATATATATAAAATAATTCAGATGACCAAGACTATAGCAACATTATTTCACAATATCTAAGTCCATGCAATATCATTTGATCATTTTCTAATTGTAACATTATTTATATTAAACAAAAATGTTTTATAATAAACAAATTACAATGTTGCAAGCAGTGTTTAAGTCTTCACAATCGTCCATGTTTGCACACACTTTCCTATTTTGTTTGAAACCTTTTGTCCACTTTTCTTGAGGGTAAGGTCTAGGGGTGTAACGGATCACAAATCACAATCCACAGTTTGGAACGCACGTGACCCGTGGATCAATAACTTCTTTTGATTGATTGATTTGCTTTTTTGAACTTGTAGGTTAATCCAACATTTATAACAATTGCAGAGAGATCGTTTCCAGCATCATTCAAATCATGTGTATGAAAGCATTTTTGCTTCTGTGTAAAATATAATGATAACGGTAAAAAAGTTTTGTGGTACTGTGTGACCTACCTTAATCCTTTCTTAGGTTACTAATTAAAGGTGTTTTCAGTCACTGTTTAGCCTGCATTAATGCATTCAGTATAAATCTGCACAATTAAAAGATTCAACATTAAAAGATTGTGATGTCAATTTAAACCCACGCAACATGATAATGATTTGCATGTTTACTAATACTTTGAAGTGCTGCATTGAAATCTGTACTTGATCGAGATTCAGTTTACACCTCTTCAGGTAGTTACAAACAATTAAATAACACAGAAGTACTGGGAGAACAGTTTATAGTTCAGATACAAACACTGATGTTTATGGTAAAGATTAAAATCACTGTTTAATGGAACTTGACACTGGTGAATGTTGTAGTAATGGGGTATATGCACACAGACTTTTAATTTCAGTCAGTCAGCCCCAGGGCTTTCAGTTAATTCCCATACAAAAATCACTGCATTTAAGTTCTGATTTCTTTACGATACGATAGAAAAGTTGGTATCAGAGCAAACAAGAAACATTGCATTAAGTTATATTTTTCCACGGAATTCATTTTACTCCAGTATTTTCAATAAAATTTCCGCGCTAGCCTGCTGCTAATGAGTGTCTGCATTTAAACAGTCGTTCGTCTCTTTTTACAATTTAACAACCAAACGAATGCTAAAGTCTATGTAACTGATTATATTTAAATTACAACATCGATGTTGTAAAAGGAACCTTATGAAATCATATGAGTCATAAAGCTCTGACCTGAAGTTCATCATTGACTGACAAAATGTCACTGAATAGGTTTTCAAAAGTGATGCACCTATAATAAAACGTGAAGTTTTATGTGTGAATTGTTAAATCGTTAATTGAACAAATATGATTTGTACAAAATGTTAATTTCTATATTTAGCATTATCAGCAACAGTAGCAAAGATCATTTATATATTTAATATTGAATATTTTCCCTTTTTTTAGCTGGTGGTTTCTGAATTTTTATATTTATTAAAATTACAGGTTCCAAGTTCTGTTTGTTAAATAAATGGTTTTTGCATTAATATTTTTGTATAAATGGAAAGCAATTGGTCCGATCCGTGACTCAAAAACCGTAGTGTGATCCGAACTGTGAGATTTGTGATCTTTTACACCACTAGGTCTGTGGCAAAGTGCACGTATGAACTTTTTCTGGTCTTTCTATTTAATATTGGAAAATAAGCTCACAATTTAGATGTGATCATGAAAGAAGAATCGAAAAATAGAGGTCATGATATAAAATTACTAGAATTACCATTATAAAATTCTGAAATGAGTAATGTAATGTAAAAAAGTAATGAGAGCCTGAAGATGAGGCTGACACTCACCTCCAAAGCAGCCCTCCACACATGGACCTTCTGAGGGCAGGCAAACCTCCGTTGAACACATAAAATAAATCTGTGATGAAATAAAAACATTTGAAGATTAACATGTTCTGTGCTTAGAGGATAAACTAATTTTCAAGCATCTCCAGAGCTGTACTTCACCTCCTCATCTGCTTCCACATTGATATCCTCAGACAGGAACTGGAATGTGGTGACTGTGAATCGTTTGACGTGATTGGTCAGAGCCTCTGCAAGTGCAGCTGGAGGATCATAGGTCGGGGTCTGATCAAGAAGATTTGGGCACCTAAAGAGGTCAAACAAACAGTTAAAATACAGCTACATTACCATTTTTAGAATTCAAACAAAACATCTGTATTCATTTGTCATTTTAAACTCCTGTTGTGTGTGTGCGTGTGTGTGTGTGTGTGTGTGTGTGTGTGTGTGTGTGTGTGTGTGTGTTTAACCAACTGTATTAATGACTTCAAGCTATTCAATCAAGACTTTAAACTCTACAGTAATTTGGGCTAAAGTGTGCATGTACCCATCATAAATGAGGATCCAGGCAGATTTTGCAGAGCGTGGATATGCAACACAGTAATGCACCAGCAGCATAGCAGTAGGATCTGGAGGGTTTAGCAGACGCACTTCCAGGTAAAGGGGTTTCCCCAGCAGCATTTGCAGAGGCTGGTGGTATTGTGGGTAAAAGTTGTTATACTGCTCATCTGAATGGACGGTGGAAAAAAGAAAAAGAAAAAAAAGAAAAGAAAAAAAAGGTATTTAGTGCACAAGTCTGCATGTATAATTTCCCTAAACACAGTTATTGTATGCACTTGCAAATGGTTTATATATTTCAAAAAAATAAAACAAGCTACAAACAAACTTAAACTTAATAAAACAAACCTTTTGCAATTCTGAGCTGAACTCCAAACACTCCCTGAGCTTTGATGGAGGGGCCAAGAGAGGGGCTCTTAACCAGGTAACCCACACTCACCACTGATCCAGGTAAATACCGACACTCAACTACGAGCCTGGGACAAACGGGAATATTAGGTCTCAGATTGTTGCCGAGTTGTTTGAGAATCAGGGTAACTGCAGTTTTTACATGTACCTTACAGGCGAATCTCTGGTGATTGTGCCGTAATTTAGACTGAGGGGCTGTACTCTGTTCAGGATCTCTACCATGTAGATGACGGTTTTACCCACCTCCTAGAGACAGCTAAATTATATTTACATGCACATTATGACCCTCGACCACAAAATCAGTCATAAGTGATCAGTCATCTTTGTTTGGAAACTGAATAAGTAAGCTTTTCACTGTATGTATGGTTTGTTAGGAAAGGACAATATTTGGTTGAGATGCAGCATTACTAAATCAAAAATTGAGTTAAGATACATTTACAAAAGGAAACTTAGAAAATTTCCATGGGACATGATTTTGACTTGCTAAAGTAACTGAAAACCGATCATTTTGACCCATACAATGTATATTTGGCCACTGAAAAATATAAAAAAAAAAACACCCATGAAACATAAGACATAAGGTTTTGTGGTCGAGGGTGACATATATACACTTTGTGCATATTGTCAGAAATCCACTCACGTATCTGTGGACTCCGCATTCATCCAGTGGGATCTTGAAAATAGCCAGATCATCAGTTACTCTTTCCGGTTTGCAAGGGCTGTTTCCAGCAGTGACGAGAGTGGTTGGGGACAGAGGCGGATCCATGGCAGTGGAGTGAACCGAGAAAACAAAATGTCGATCCATTGTGCATTCTGAATCAAATAGAAAAAAAAAAAATACATAACTGTAGTTAATGTTTTTCTTCATCCGAGCCACATCCTACTATGGGCAACATTAAATCAAAGACTATAGAATACACATCACTTGTATAGTTTTGAATGGGGAAAAGTGTAACTGTCAATATGGCGAATAAAGCCCCGCCTTCTAGTTTATGAGCCAATCATTGATCGATATAGATTGACGATTCACCCATGGAGGGGCTCGAAACAGACGCGAGTTTTTGCAGATTTTGTGTGATTCGAACATTTAGAAATGAAACTAAAGAGACAGTTGTTAAAATTTTATTGGTGATTCCTAGTATGAAATTTAATCGTAAGCTTGGCAAGCAATTTTGGAGAATTTGATGTTTCCCCATTCAAACAGAATGCCTAAACATACTGCCCGAGAGGCATTTCAAAGAAGGCTGCTGAGTGAAATTACTTGCCTTATGGCCCGTTTCCACTGAGTGGTACGGTACGGATCGGTATGCTTTTATGGCCGTTTCCACTGTCAAAAGCGTACCTAACCGATCCGTACTGTACCACTTTTTCGGCACCCTTTCGAAAGGGTACCAAAGACGAGAAAGGGTACTAAAAGGTGGAGCTACACGCGCAGCTGAATGCTGATTGGTTTACAGAGATACGTCACGATCTCGTGGAGCTAGCCAGAATCAAAACAATGGAGCCGCCATGTTTTTAAATGCACAGCCGAGACAACTATATGCATGTAATAACGATACATGGATGACCTGGGCTCAAAACAAACCTTGTCGTTGTCTTGATGAACAACCACAAAGCCAAGAATCTGCCGTGTCCTGTTGTTGTTTTATGAGGCCGTCTAAAAGTGCGAGCGGTTTTTCGCTTTCTCCAGGGAGTCCGCGATTGCGTGAAGATTTGATATAACGAACTTCTTGAGCTGACAATAATAACGTGTGTGTGTGATTAATGAAGCGTCTTCGACATCTGTTCCATTCAGAAAGAAAAGGACAAACGCGAGAGTGAAGCGCAGAAAAAAAGGAGAAGCCCGACAGGATTACAAGGATTCCCGACAGGAGCAAATAGTTTCAGCAACCTGAACAATCTGCCATGTTTATTATCACCTTTTAGACTATTATGAACTCGGAATGACGGAAATTTTCTCTAACAGAGGCTACATGTGCTGCTGAAGATTACAGACACAGATGAGAGGTTAGCTCTAACTGTGGGCTACTGTATATGTTGCGTGTTGTTTTTGAACTGAATAAGGACTAAATGTAAGCTGTGTGTAGTTTTTTCTGTAATTAGTAACATATCAGAGACTGTAAGGGGTTGTATGTGTTCATATATGTTGCATTTTTTTGTTTATTTTATATAATTGCAGACGTTACAGTAGGCACTGTCACACTGTCATTGATCTGCAGTTATAATCAAATCATGTTCATAGAAATGCTAGTAATAAACATTTATAAACAAGTATTAATATGTTTAAAGCATCTGTTTTGTTAGAAGAGCTTCTCATATAATGTAAACGACCTGTACAGCTTTACTGTAGACATTTATTCGAGTGAGAATGACGTTGACTGAAACTCTCTGTAGTACACCACGCCCACCAAAAGGGTACCCTTTGTAGTGGAAACGCAAGCTTGATAAAGGTGACCCGTACCGACCCGAACCGTATCGTACTGTACCACTCAGTGGAAACGAGCCATTAAAGGGACTTTGATTTTATTGACTTCTAAATTCAACTCTTGCACAAATATTTTGATTTGCATTTATAAAAATAAATAATAATAAAAAAGACCATCTACTTACATTTATGGGAAGGCTCTTTTTTGGTTTAAAAAAAAAAAAAAAAAAAAAAAGCAAGCATTTTGGTAAACTTGGATTACAAAACCAGTCCTAAGTGTCAAGTTTCAATCTTGAATTAAAGGAACAGAACACTTAAATGCATTTAATTATTTACCCACCCTTAAGTTGTTCCAAACCTGTATGTGTTTTACTTTTGGTGAATACAGAACAAAACACACATGAAAATGCATCTAATGACTACCAGGTTACTTAGTTTACCAGGTTTAAAGCTATAGAAGACAGTTTCCGTTACTGAATAATAAAAAATAAATGTAATAAAAGGAGTCAGAATTCAGAGTTATAAAATCAGAATTCTGAGTTATAATAAAAAAAAGATTTAAAAAAAATCAATTCCGAGTTATAAAGTCAGAATTGAGTTATAAAGTAGAGTCAAAGTTGTAATAGCGGCATTATAACTCAGAATTCAGAGTTATAATGTTGCAATTCAGAGATATAAAATCAATTTCAAGATAGTCACAATTCAGAATTATAAAGTCAGAATTCTGAGTTAAACATCAGAATTCCGAGTTATGTTGCAATTCCGAGTTTTAAAGTCAGAATTCCGAGTTATAAATTCGCAACTCCGAGTCAAAGTTGGAATAGCAACATTATAACTTAGAATTCATGTTGCAATTCCGAGTTATAAAATCTGAATTGAGTTATAAAGTCACAATTCTGAGTTAAACGTCAGAATTCCAAGTTATAAAGTCACAATTCAGTTATAAAGTCAGAAATCCGAGTTGTTGCAATTTTGAGTTCTAAAGTCACAATTCAGAGTTATAAAGTCACAATTCCGAGTTATAAAGTTAGAATTGAGTCAAACTCTGAATTACAACATTATAACTCAGAATTCCAAGTTAAAGTCAGAATTCAGAGTTGTATCTCAATTCAGAGTTAAAAAGTCACAATTCCGAGTTATAAAGTCACAATTCCGAGTTATAAAGTCAGAATTGAGTCAAACTCTGAATTACAACATTATAACTCAGAATTCCAAGTTAAAGTCAGAATTCAGAGTTGTATCTCAATTCAGAGTTAAAAAGTCACAATTCCGAGTTATAAAGTCAGAATTCAGAGTTATATCTCATTTCCTAGTTATGAAGTCGCAATATAAATCTAATGGAAGGTGTATAAATGATGACGGAGGCTTCATTTTTGGGTGATCTCTCCCTTTGTGACTGAATATTGCTTACCGTCCATGGGGTAATAGCACGTCTGTGTGTCTACAGAATAACAGCAGCCTCTGTTCTGGCATTCAGCTGAGGACAACAGCCCAGATCCACAGACCAGCCACAGCTCTGGAGCGATGTTACACTCTGCACAACAAAAGCACACAACTTTTACAAGTGCTTCAGAAAGTGATAATGTTTAAAACCCATTTATAAAAACAAAAGATGTACCTTGACTCAGAAAAGCCTGACACGACAGCAGGGACTCAACCATGCGGCCTCTCAGTGTCTGATATTTAAATATAATCCTGTACTGTCCATCCTTGTTAAAAGAAACAGTCATGAAGTCCATGTTTTCATGCAGTTTGCACAACAACAAATAACAATACAGACCATCTGAGTCATGTGACAGGAAGTGTAAGGCAGGTGGATTTTGATGGCACCATCGTTATCCATTTTGACAGAGTAGCCACAATGACTTGGGGCCTCTAAAATGGAAGTGGCCTCAGTACTGATTTCACTGTTAATTGCTGTAAAAGGGAAAAAAGTAAGATATTAAGAGATGTTACAACAGCCTACCTGGTCGTAATGGGAACTTACCTCAACTCACCTTTTACAAAGATGCTAGATGTTGATCCAGGGGGCAGCTTTACACTCATATGTTTGCTAGAACACAGCACCTGGAGGTGAGGGTGTGTTTGAGCGGGTTCAGATGGGAGTTGAGGGATGATCAGGTTCAAGGGATTGACTGGAACAGGGGGATATATAGGCTGTTTGTCCGCACCTCTTGAGAGGCGACACTGAAGATGCAGAGTTCGATGTCGCTTTTGAGAGGAATGCCAGTATCGGATAAACAATGAGATCACTGTAGATGACTGGAAAAAGGGGAAATGATAGTAAACAAGACAACATAATTTATATTAAAGGGATGGTTCACACAAAAATGTAAAATTTACTCTCCCTCAAGTAGATTTTCTTTCTACTTGTTTAACACAAAAGATGATATTTTAAAGATAGCTAAAAAAAAATTATAAAAAAAATAATAAATAACCATCGACATTCATAGTAGAAAGACTATGAAAGTCAATGGTTACAGGTTTCAGGTTCAACAGAAGTTAGTCGAACATGTTTGAGACAAGTGAACAGTGATTAAATTTTAATTTTTGGGTAACTTTCACTTTAACTGGGAATTATAAAATTGCAAAAGCAACATTTCCCAGTTTAAGTCAAACAGTGAGCAGATTATGCATTGCTTTGATTTAATGCTTTATTAAATAATTTTAAATAATTGTATTTTAAAAAGCATACAATGGCCATTTTGTAGGGATGGCTGAGTGAAACTGAAGTTGACACAGTGTCGAGATCCCAAAGCTCAAGTGTTTCGAAACACTGCACCCAAGTATGATCAGAAACACCCAGGCCACGTGACGAAAGTGTTTCGAAACACCTTTTCATCTGACTAAATCGATTCAAAGCATTGTTTAATGCAGAAGCGTTTCGAGACCTGATGAATCTGCATTTGACTGACAGGCTCAAAAATTATATCCGCCTCAAATAGCCTAGTGGACCGTGGGTGTACACATGGTTACTGTGCTTCAAATAACTTTTGGGTTCAAATCCCGACTTGTACAAATACTCTGAAATCATGATTTTATTTTAATCATGGTACTGTTTTATGGTGTAGTCTAGATAGGATACAGCTGTGGATACGTCATCAATTTAGCATCAACAATAATTAATATTTTTACAGTACTGTGATGGTTGGGTTTAGGATTTGGGTAGACATTAATAAAATACAATAAATGTAAATTTAATAAATAATATAATAAATTCTTGTTAACTTCTGGCCACAACCGTGTCTGATTTAGCAACAACCCTGTTTATGACCAAAACAAGACATATTTATTCACAAAGTGTTTATTCTGATGTCAGACCAATGTTGAAACAAAACAATACAAAAACAGAGCAATTCAAACTGATATAAAAGCATTTCAAAATAGCTGTATTGGCCTGCATTCGAACCCAATCTTCCCGCATGGAAGTCAAGAACCTAACCGCTTCACTAAATTACTTGAAGGTTCAATTTTACAAAGTGGGGTTTAATACCTCAGCAAAGAACAGTTGAGCAAATTGAAGCTGTTCCAGTGCAATGCATAAAAAATGACCACTAGGTGTCACCGTAGAGTGGGATTTCGAAACGTTTCAAAGCTTCGACACATTTGCTTCGACTGTTTCAGTGTTTCATGAAGCCTCGCTTTGCTCACCACTACCATTTTGGGCCATGATGCTTTGAGCAAAGAAGGGTCCCTCTAAAGCAGGGGTAACCAATCTCGTTCCTGGAGGTCTGGTGCCCTGCAGGGTTTAGCATCAACTTGCCTCAACACACCTGCCTGGGTGTTTTAAGTATATAGTAATCAAGTATATACCTAGTAAGACCTTGATTAGCTTGTTCAGGTGTGTTTGATTAGGGTTGGACCTACAGGAATAAGTTTGGTGATCCCTGCTCTAAATTGATTAAGGCATAAGAATGAGCCCTTCTGATTTAAATGCAGTGAATGTGGGAAATCTCAGCACTGAGGACTCACCTTTTGTGTCGTGTGGCAGGAAGGGAGTGGGGAAGAGAGCACAACATTGCCCCCTACAGAGCGAAGGCTGTAGTCACAGGCTGCAGACACCGATGAAATCGAGATCCAGGTATTTGTCTCCACATCTTTATGAATATTATGAGAAGAGCAACGTTTTTAAAGGTCTAATCTGTGTTTATATTTAGGCAATGAAATGGCCACTACACTTTAACTTACCTTTGACCTTAACAGAGTCTATTGTTGCTGAGGCCAAAGTTGCAATTAATCGGTCTCTTGCGCAACGAAGTGATGGAGACATTTTGGAAGGTTTTGCAGGGGGAGCTGGAGGAAAGATGGGCAACTGAGGAAAAACCTTCTCTTGCATGACAGAACGGGTCGGCGGATTGTATGTAGGAGGAGGAAATGAAGTCCATGGCATTGGAGGGGTGGTTGGTTGTGAATCAGTGGATGGCTCAAGATACAGAGGAGGAAAAACTGGGTACTGGAACATTTGTGGCATCTGTTCAACAGGTGGTGGCAGATATTGCTCCATTGAAGGTTTGGGAAGAGCATCCACAGGAGGTGCTGGATAATGACGATGATGATGACGGTGATGATGATGATGGGGAAACATGAGATGGAAGAGACCAGGTGGTTTCTGGTACTGATAAGTACTGGGTATCTGATGGATGAAAAGTAAAGGGTTTTACATGGCAAATGTTTATGAGGAAGGTAAGGGCTTACACTTGTACCTGACTGGGCTGCAGTGGTTGATAGTATGGAGAATGAAGGTAGGGACCAAATCGAGACCAGTAGTGAGGAAAGGGACATGAAAGGGTAAACTGCTTTCCATCCAAGATGATGATAAGAATGTTCTCATTGTCCTGAAATACAATTGAAACGTGTTAAACTGGAACACCACTCATATCTTGTCAAACAGGTTTCAAATGTGACAGTAGTGACACTAAATCGGTGTTCACACTTAGTAGGGGTCGATTGTTTTGTTGGTGCAGTACATCTACTGTAAATCAGTGATATTAGGCATGTAAACCACGGTGCCCAACAATTAATGGTCTCCTACTTTCAAATAAACTCTGGTTTGGTTTAACTAAAATACAGTCATACTGTATAGACCAAAGACAAAAACCAAAAACAGGATATGGTGTCTCAAGGTGAGACCACAAAGCATAGAATGTACCTGTACAGCCTAGCGAATTGTTTTGTTCCGTAAATTTGCTCACAAAATACAGTATGCACTATACACTTTTTTGTCTTCCATCTTTCAATGCAGTCTTTAAAAATGAACATTTGGCAAACCAGGAATAATTGCAACATGCTGTAAGCCTAATGCATTATAAATAAATAGTGAACAGTACAGCTTTAAAATAACTGCGAGAAAGATTCATGCATGCAATCATTTTACTTTGTTTCAGACACTAAGATTAGCTTAAATGTCTGTATCTTACCATCACAGTCACACACCCTGTGTTGAATGGGGTGTGAAGCAGAACTACCTCAGGGGGAGACGGCAAACGATATGCACAGGTCTCAGACAGGAGAGGCAGTATCTTCCCCTTCACTGCAAATGACAAGAAAATGCATCTACTACTCACTCATTAAACTGATTTAAATACTGAAGGATATGTTGACAGAAAAAAAAATAAAATTCTGCTATTAATTACTCCCTTTCATTTAGTTTAGTCATTTACAGGTGTTTTTTTTTTGTGAATAGGATTTTGTTCATCTTTAACTTCTCTAAGATCAGGGTGCTCATTTACTACAGCAGTATGATATATTGCCATTTGAGTCTACAGCGTAACACACAAGTGCCATAATTCTCATAGTTTCCTGATCTGGCATCAGAGACATGGGCAAACACTATTTTTAGGTGCACAAAACTGGAAATCACTAGGAATGTTGACATTGTTTTTATTTAATTTTTTTCATACTTTAAACATCTCAAGAGCGTTGCGGGAGCTCTTGTATTTCATCTAAAATATCTTCATTTGTGTTCGAAAAATAAAGGAAGGCCTCGGGGGATTAAAACATTGAGGAAAAGGCCAGCAATTAAGTTTCATATTAGGGTGAATTAAGTTTTTTTTTTTATTTAAAAACAAGCCATATGCACCAGAAAGCCAGCAAAAAAAAAAACATCTGATTCTGAGCATCAACAAACAAATACATGCAACATATATACTGCATTCACGCCATCTCATATTTACAACCTATGAGATGGTACTTGGAGCAGTTCACATGCTTAGACTCAGAATTATGCATTTCTATGAGGACACTATCAATGCTAAACAGCAGATAAATGAATCTGCAGCAAAAACAAAGTGGTACAGAAGTCATGCGTTACAAAATCACAGCTCTTAAAAAAAGTCCCATTTTGCCCTAAGTTGTAATTATAAATGGTTTAACAATGTAAATGTTTTTTTTTTTAAATCGTTATACTCATACCTTTAACTCTGTGTTTCTCTGCAGCTTCTTGAGCACCTTCTATTGCAATTCCCATGCCATATTGAGAGCAGAAGACAGAAGGAGTTGGGTTTGAGATCACAGGTGTCATTGGACAGGCTATTTTTATAGGACTGCCCCACCACAACAGTGACAGAACATAACTATCATTCTAAAAATAAAAAATAAAAAGAAAGGGAGAGAGAGAGAAAGAGAGAGAGAGAGAGAGAGAGAAGAGAGAGAGAGAGAGAGAAGAGAGAGAGAGAGAGAGAGAGAGAGAGAGAGAGAGAATTAAAGGTGTACTCATCATATTTCCACAGGTCATTAATCAATCAATTCATTTTCTTGTATAAATGTGTGTAAATACTGTATATATTTATTCAGCTTTTATTATTTAAGTAATATTATTGATTGCTATGCAGATGTTTAGATTTAGGTACAATACAATTTGTAAGTAATATTTTCTATGTCTTTTAGTGGATGTATTATATGAGAAACTTGCAGTAGACAAGGTTTTAATTGTATTTGCATTGTAAACATTAAATAATTTTTATTATTATTATTATTTTTTACATTTTGTGTGTTAGTTTCTGCTCCTATATGCTCTCAAAATCCTTTTGCATAAATCTGCAGATTTAAAATGTTGCACGTACATAACAAAAAAGGTCCACAGACTCAGTCTGGCCCTGTTTATTACTGGTTAAACAGCAATCAAATGGTTACATCAGGGGGAAAAATGACAACAACAAAAACTTGTTGTACATGCTGGACTAGAAATGTCACTTAGAACTGGAAGCACATAAACCAATATAATACAATCTCCTGTTCTCATTTCAGGCTGTACACTTAGTAAGTGCAATCTAAAAAAATTAAGGGAAAGGATGATGCATCTGCAACCTCTTGTGTGATGAAGCACCCATCATATGGAGCCATTAGGACCAAATCTTTCCATGTGACCCTGACAGAAAAGCCACAATATGCAGGCACCTGAAATAAGGGCAGTGGGTCTGCATCCACTGTAAAATCAGCACACAGATTTAAAGACATTTAAATACACCAACTTGCTCTCATTATGCAAAAAATACCTTATAAGTGGTGTTTTCTTACCCCTGTTCACAGATATGTGTGTGTATTCTCTTCCAGCCATTGTTAAGGTCATTACCTCTTCTGAGCAGTGTACCATGGGTAATGCCAGCCGCATGTCTCTGATTGTCTCGGAAACATAAATTTTCCCAGCCGTTTCTCGTCCTCCAAAAGCTTTCAATAAAACACATAAAACAGTTCTTGCATATTTTGTTAACCATTTTACAGGCATCAATATGTAGGGGAAAGCGGTAACGAAAGTCACATGGTGGGACAAGTTACAGTATAAAGCAATTTTCTCAAAGCCCTGACAACACTTGCTTTCCAAGCTATAACAGCAGATTTGGCATGCAATCCTTGATGGAGCTGCCAAATATCACTTGATTTAAATCACCGTGCCCCACGGTTAGCACAGCAATGCAGTTTAAGTACAAAGTAAATCATGATGGTACTTTACCAATTACAAGTTGTTTTTCTCTATTTTGTGACAGAGTAATGATCAATCTTGTTTTTTAGTGCTATAACACAGTGACTACGTTTACATGGACATCAGTAATCAAATTATTTGCCTTGATCTGAATAGGAAAATAATATGGCTAAGGCGTTTACATGAGTTGCTTTTTGAATGTTCCTTTCATGATCTCGTTTTACATGTTATAGCACATAATTCGATTAACATCATTACGTCACCACGCTATCCATATTTTCTCTGGAGTGTCATTTAACTTCGGGTGTTTCCTTTTTAATTTGTCGACTTTAACTGCAGTTTGGCAATTTCACTTTTACTCAGGAACATTTCATGCATGCTCCCGTCACAAACAAGATATTGGATGAGAGTATGAACTGCTGGATGAGTGTTGTTTTAATAGAATTTGATACCACACATTGAATGTAGAAAAAAAAAAACCTCCACATTTTGTGATGCGGGTGTCTGCAGTCCTTCGCTGACTCTATAGGTGCAGAGAATAATGTAAAATAGCCGTGTGTGTATAAATTATCCAGTCGCAAAATACACGACAGTAATAGTTTGATTGTGTTTACATGTCTGTACTCCACTTCAATAATGTGACTAAAATCTGCATACTCCACATCTTAATTAGATTTGTTTAGTTCGATTATAACTTTAGTCAGATATAGGTCATCAAAAAATAAATAAAAATAATAAATAAATAGCCGTTTACATGGTAGACTCCTTAGAGTACTGACTTAACCACATTAAAATCTGATTATTGGTGTCCATGTAAAAGTATTCACATCACATTTGTCCCTATTAATAGCCATAACTTATATTTAACATCAACAGATGAGTTTACAGTGGTTCCATTTAGATGTTGAATAAAATTAATTCATACTGCCAATAATAAACAAATAACTTGTATATAATAATTCAACTTTGTACTGTTGTGTTACTTTTGAAACACTTGGTGGAACTGAAAAATAAAATGAAAAAAAAAAGTATAGTTTTTGCAAAAATAAAGGACAAAACATGTTTGCTGTGGTCATATCAACAGGGCCAATAGCTAGTAAATAAGCTAGTAAATCTAGCATATTGTTGTCTCACTTGTGCCTAGGGGAGCACGGGGCACAAAGTAACGCAGGGTTAAATGTAACACGGAGTTTTAAGATATTTGCTCAGGGTTAACCATGGCATGCTTCAGAGGTTTTCACCACAGTGTCAGCAGACATCTTCCTGACAATTATTGAAAAAGTTTGGCGAAATTTGGATGAGAAACACAGAAGAAACCATTTTTGCAGCATAAAAGTATTTTTTATTAGTCAATATTTATTTTATTTTTTAAAATCTGTGTATGTTAGTAAAATCACATTGCTGTGATCACCGTCTTCTAGGCTAAAAGATGAAATCATTTTGAAAGATGTATAAAACACACAGAGACTGCTAGCCAGTTGAGGAAAACATGACACAGCGGTGTTAGTTGTAACAGGGTGTTACATTTAAGCCACATACTATTGGACACCAATTAAACTAACACAATATTTTTTGAATTTTGAGTGTAATGTTGAGAACTTTTTAAATAAAAACGTTTTTTTAATAGAAATTTTTTAATAGAATTTTTTAATAGAAAAAAATATATATTTTATTGCTAATAATGCAAATAAATGCATTGCATAATAATGGATAATGCAAATAGATTCAAATGTGTTTATCCAATAAACAAATAAGTAAACATACTATGCTCTGTAGAATAAAAAAAGAAATGAGCCAATTACAGAGTAAATATAGCTACTATTTAAAGTAAACTGAATTTAATTTAATAGCGTGAAATCTGCCTTTATAAGCATGTGTTACAACTAACCCTCTGTCTGTTACAACTTGCCCCGCAGGTGGGGTAAATAGTAACATTTATACTCCTGGCACTTTTGGCAATACTGCACAAAAACCATAGGTCCGGCAATCATAATTCCAGTGCTCATTTGTAGAAGAGGCTTGTGTGTTGCTGGTAAAATAAAATGGTTTGTCTAACCCCATTACTTTATAATTTGACCACCAAAACCAAAAAGTGTTAGCCTACTTTGTGCCCCGCTCTCCCCTACTAATGGCGTCAAAATAACCATGTACAATTTATGTTTAAGTTTAATTATTTTGAAGTTGTTCTACATTTGTACTACCCTTGTGAGTTAGTATGCACAGCAACGACAACAAAAATGTCCAAAACTTTTACTTTTAAAATGAGGTTAAGAAAATAGTTGTACTTTGTCCCCGCTCGCCCCTACATAGCTCATTTTAAAACAGGAAATCTCCTCACCTGAAGCATCGCCTTGAAATCCGTCCTCGACAACAGGTGCTCGTTTGTGGAAGCTTCTGATTCGTGTGTTTTCAGTGATAATGAATAAAGATGCACTGTCGTTGGATGGCAATTCATGCGTGTGTTTACTCGACAGTAGTGTTTCATTGCTAGTTCTGTGTGAAGGATCCTTTGAGTCGTCAAGTTTTATCGAGCGACTAATTCGACCGAAATCCGAATTTGTCGAGTTAAGTTGAAACGCGCTGGTTTGAAGTTGCTGTGAAGTTTTGTCGGTGTAATTGTAAAACACTCTATTGAAACTGCTTTCTTTTGAATAAGCAGCGGCTTCCCGCTCAGCCGTAGCGCTGGAATAACGACTATTGAGATTAAGTGAGATTTCTGATAATATAAAGATTGAAATTAATGTTTTTAGTTGGCAAGACATCGCCAGTTTGACGCTTCACCTCACGTGCGCATCCGAGCTCGTATGGGAAATCTGCTAGTCTAATCAACAAATTAATCTTGACCACCTGTTTACGGTCAGTGACGTGAGTAGCTATTTAGTCTACGCGACCTCAAAATCTCAAACAGAAGTACACATGTACGGGTTTTAGAGTTTATTTAGTAGGCTAGTCTGTCAGGAGATTTAACCGACTTCCTAATACAAATTCCATAATAAATGTGATTTGTTTGTCTGGTAAGCAAATTGAGTGGAATAATATAAATGCTAAAATCAATTTTGAAACCATGGATATGCAGTTAAATTATTATATTAATAAAGTAAAAATTGTGTACTTTCCAGTCTAAAGCTCTAAAAATTCTTAAATCAAGAAGCATTTTTCTGGTAAAAATATTTTGTTTTCAGAAATAAGCCAAAATTATTAAAACAAGGTAAATAATCTGGCAGAATATATATATATATATATATATATATATATATATATATATATATATATATATATATATAAGATTAGCCTAAAGAAATTAATTTTGATGGCTGCAACGCATTCTTACAAAGTGGGACAGAAAATTTGGTCACATCACAGACCCATAGCCTATCTGCTGAAAGTGCTGTTTTTTTTTTTATCAAAAAGTGGACCTTTTTGGAGTTATTTGCCTTATTTTCTATTTAATTATGAGATTTAAATGCTGCATTTTAGTGAGATTTTAAGCACTAGCTGGACTAGTTTGTCGGATGGTCATAATAACCACATTTTTTATATTTCTGAAAGATTTAGAACAAAGAAATATAAAAACAATACTTATTTTTAAAATACAAATTACATCATATTATATCATTAGAAAAAAATTGAAATCTGATAAAGTAAAAAAAAAAAAACTAAAAAAAAAAAAAACTAGCGTATTGCCATTCATTAGGCAAATAAACTGGCCAGCACATTCAACTTTCCTCAGTCAGAATTTTCAGTCAGAATTTATTTGAATGATAAAAAAATGAAAACAATAATAGTAATAATGTAGACCTTCACAATTTTTCTAGCATCTCTTGAAAAAAGACAGTTTGAATATATGTTAACAACATCAGCCAAATCAGTACTTAAATAAATTTGAATACAGGACACTTTTGGTGCTTCACACCTTTTTATTGGTAATTTTTTATTCAAGAATAAGCTCCCAAGATTTAAAAGTTACTTGTAAAATGTTTTCTCTATTTAAAAACAATACAGTGGGTTAACAGTGAAAGATGACTTCTCTTACGTCAGATTGTGTGTTTTCTTGCATAGCTGGATGTTGGACCCATGAAAAATAATTGTTTGCATTGATCAAAACTAATTAGCTGAAGTCACGATAGCCAACAGAGGATTCGGCTTGGTCTTAGTCTTTTTTTGATGGGTTATTTTGACTATTTATGATGGCATAGCAGTCAAAATAGGACAAATAAACTCATGGGACTAATTCAGGACCTTTGTCAGTGAGGGGTGGTCTTTCAAAACCCACCAAACACTCCCTGGCTACATGCCTGCATCAACTTTAATTACAATGCCTATTGTACTGTATACAGTATGAGGGACTTAAAATGCACGGTCAGTGGATATGATCACAGAGGCAAACATGTTGGCAAATTTTCAATAAGAGACTGCAGGCATGCCACACATTTGTACTTGGTCTTGAGATAGTCTGGCTAAGAACCACCACATCAAAAAAAGAAATAATTTAAACTTCTTTGTTATTTTGCATTGGGAAATGAATCTTGAAAAAAAGAAATGGAGCACTCAAAAGTGAAAATTCTCAACACTTGACTCAAGTGGTTCCAAACACTTGAGTTTCATTCTTGTTGAAAGATTGAAGAATGTCAGAAGCCTGTAACCATCAACTTTCAAAGGAAAAAGTTTTTTTTTTTTTTATATACTTTTGATCAACAAGAAACTCAAAACGTTAAGTGAAGGGAGTCAACATCAGAATTCTCAGTTTTGGATGAACTATGTAAGACTTTTCTCCAGACATTTGGCACAATATAAGCCAGATCCATCAAGTATTAGTTATCCAGCTTTTTTTTCCCCAAGTTTAATAAATTTCACTTCTGTGCTTATTTTACTACCGTCAATGCAATCAAAAAGTTATCTACTTGCAAAGTACATTTAAAGGGCTACATTTTAAAAACTGGGAGAAAAAATAAAAAATAATAATAAATCTGTACGTTTGTCGGATCAATAGAAGCCAAATCATTTAATTATTTGAGTTGAACAATTTAAGCCTAATGTACTAAAATCAAAAAGGTCAACAAGCATGGTTTACACAATATTTATTGCATCATTAATACACATGGATCATCAAGTCCTTGCACAATCACAGTTAGTTTCCTCAAAAGCTTGGCTTTTATACAACCTCTTATTTTTCACACAATTGCTTTTATTTATTAAGAACCAAACAGACATCAATCTTCACCTTTTGTTGGCAAGGATGAACGCTGACGGCGAACTGGATCAATAGATCGTGCCTGGAAAAATCCTTTAGGACTAGAATCAGCACGGTCCGTGTAAACATCAGCTGAAACTACCTCAAGATTCATTGGTGAATTTGGAAAGTTGGACAACTGACTGGGCCGGTATAGTCTCCGATGCGTCTGGAAAACCGATCCCTGATATGGATTTAGAGATTGGTCTCCATCAGTCTGATAGGGTCTTGAGTCTTGAGGAACAGGGTAAATTGGATAATTTGCTTGAGATTGCAGATTTACAGGAACTAGAGGAGCATTCGGAATTAAGGAACCAGTGGAGGAACCCCGATGGCCATAACTACCCTGGTAAAAGTATGGCTGGTACTGAGAAGATTGAAAACGTCGATTCGGCTGGTAAAATGAAGCACTAGAATCATAGATGCTAGAAGCTACAGGCCTCGTCATTTGCCGATCAGTATACCCATTCATGGGAAGCACAGGAATAACAGGTGCAAACTGTATGCTCCCAGGGTTTTGATTCTGTAAAGCAGGATTTGGAATGGGAGGCGGAAATGTCGGTGGGAAAACTGGTGGTTCTTGATCATTGTTAGAGCATATGAAATACCCAGGTGGAAGATACTGTGCTATATTGGCAAGAACAGAATTTAAATGACTCCGTCTATGATGCTTGTATGGATAGCGCATGTAGGGAGGAAAATTATCCAAAGGAAAACGATCCCGTTCCATCTGCTCATAAGAGACATAATTGGGATATTGGTAATTTTCATCAATGTCTGGTATCTCTTGGTAAGAGCTTGTGGTGGATGGAGTTGGGGTCGGAGTAGGTGTCGGAGTGGGTTCTGGAACAAAGATAATTTCTTCTCTGAAACGCTCATGATGTTTTGGTAAGGGAACTGAAAATGGGAAGCTTACAGACAGATTAAAATTGCCAGGCAAAGGTGGCATTTTAGGCAGCCAATAAGATCTGGGGTGCAGAGGGAGTGTTCTAGCTGCATTTGTTTCCTCATTCTCAGCAGCAAATGTATACACTTGCTTGACAGCCTCGCTGCTTATTGCTTTGGGATTAAATCCTCGTGGGCCAGGGTGCCCTTGTTGCAATGATTGACTTGAATATAACACTGGATCATACGGACATGACAGCACCATCAACTTGTCTTTTGATTTCAAATGCAGAACATATCGACCGTCCTAAGTCACATTTAAAACACAAATCAGAAAAATTGCGCCAAAGCTACAAATAAGGTCATTCAAAAAAATATACATATTAATAGAAATACCCTGAAATAGACTCCGCAGCTCGAAAATGGAATGGAGAAAGTGTGCCTTCTCTTGTTAGAATGCTCTCTTTGCCAGCAGTTAGTGGCCACATCAAGCAATGGTGTCCATTTTTCATTTACTGTGGAAACAACAAGTGTCAGCAACACTACAGATGAAAGACACAAATGCTGTGTCCTGATTCGCATACTTGTATGACCTAAAATTATGTACTTTTTTCGGGAAGGAAAAATATATACGCGCGTGTGCGTGTGTAGCAGTAGGAAGATAATCTCCCATTCACAAGTCTTTCATGTATAATTATGCATTTGGAAGCCTCTCTACTTGTCGGTTGGTCTGGCACGTCCATCTTGTAGTTTATTTACCCCTTTTCACCCATGTTTGTAATTCTAATTGAATTCACATCCAACACACAATGTATTGTGGACAATAATCAAAGGTTCGAGTATGGACAGTTGTACAATTAATTTTAACCGGAAATGATTAACCATCCAGGAACCTTTGACATACTCCTTTAAACACTACAATTTGGAACATACTATTTTCAAATATTTAGGATGGATAGTATGCGAATTGGGACACAGCAAAAGTCTCTACATTTTGCAATACTCACATGCAACTGACAGCACTTCTGCGGTCCCATGAACAACAGTCATTTCCATAGCACCATTCTTACATCTGACTGAAGGAGGAACATGAACAGGACAGGGGAGGACAAAATCTGTCCCGTACCAGCTAAGAGACAAAACATGTGCAGCTTCCTAAAAAGTTAAGAAAGATGATAATTTTAAGCATTACCCCAAGCAAAACACTTACCGAGTTGCTGTTGTCTCTTATTGCTTTTAGGCAATACTAACAGTTCGTGTAAATTCAACACTCACAGACAGGACCGGATTAACCAACAGGCATTATGGGCACAGGCCCTGGGGCCTATGGGCACCGAGCCCCTAATGCCGATTTTGGAGTGTCTATTTAGGCTAAGTGCAAACAGCACACCTTGTTGGAATAAGATGAGTGATTTCTGTCCATCACAATTTGATCGACAGAAACAACAAAGCATGCACATGACAGCATTAGAATGAGTAAAGAGCACAACAGTTTTTCCATCTGGTGTTAAATGCAAGCGACACTTTAATAGAATTAACTTTAAATACGTTAGTCACCCAAGCGACAAGCCTGCTTCACCCATAATATTCTGACCTTATGGCTCCATTCTAGAACACTTAATTAAATGGCACATGGCTTAATAAAGGGTGCCTCCTGTTTAAAAAAAAAAAAAAAAAAAAAAAAAAAAAAAAGCATGCTTCTGGATTTCCCTCTTAGCAAATAGTCACCACCATATATGATTATTATCTTTATATTTGTCAGAAAATGACATGTATAATCAAAAAGCACATAGATTTAACGCCAGAGAATAAGGAGAGAGAGAGAGAGAGAGAGGCATCTTTGAGGCATGTTACACGCACACACACACGAGAATGAGGATAGAAGATGTTATGGTAACATTAGCTAGCGATCAAGCTAGTGTTAAACAGGCAGAGGAAAAATGTATTTTTTTTTTATTGCCATGTCAGCAACCAAGGCTATTTTCATGGCAAGAATATTTCTAAACAGGCAGAAGAAGCTACCAGCAGCCCAGCACAGACTCATCGTGTGTCTGACTCTGAATAGGAGAGACAGAAAGGAGGGGAAGAGGGAAAAAAAGAGAGAAAGCCCATGAAGAGACGTACAGGGAAGAAACAAAAACAAAAAAAACAAACAGAAAAAGCCACTGAAGAGGTGAGAGAGGAGGTAACGTGTAATTAAGGCAAATTAAAGTTGGTTTTATATTCACACATTCAGAC
Organism: Danio tinwini; assembly: GCA_903798205.1. NCBI lineage: Eukaryota > Metazoa > Chordata > Actinopteri > Cypriniformes > Danionidae > Danio > Danio tinwini. The sequence goes on from CAIGQZ010032813.1 coordinate 15,545,699, forward strand.
TTTCTCCTTAATATTTCAGAAACGTATTATTTGCAAATACTTAATGGGGAATCATTAGCAGCCAACAACCATCAAAAAAATACAACAGTTCACAATCAATTAAATAGTGCTATTGTTGTTTTAAAGTCACACTTAAATGCGATTTGAGACAGATTGTTCAAAGTAGCAAGCCACAAGTTGTCATTAATAAATGAACGAATGTGTGAAAATAAAACCTGGTCACCTGGTCTAACTAATCAAGCTCTTACTAGGCTTTCTAGAAACCAACTTGCCTCAACACACCTGCAAGGATGAGCAAAAATTTGCAGGACACCGGCCCTCCAGGACCGATTTTGGACACCTCTGCTTTAAGCTTTAGAATCAAGCTGATATGCTTTTTCCCTACTCTTCATCAAGACAGACAAGAATCAGTAATTGTGTGTATAATGGAAGACTCATCAGATTCATAGAACTGGATTGGAGCGGCATTATGTGATAAACAAATCATATGCATTATAAGTTTGTAGAAGTTATATATTAAAAATTTAATTAATAATTTAATAAAAATAAATATATTTTAGTACTGCTTCAGTGAACTTGAAGTAAATAAAAACCTCACTAGTTTTATTTGCATTTTTTTTTATCAAAATGTGCTTTAAATGCTTTAAAAATAGGTTACATCTTTGTAGACTATAAATATATGTACTAGATCATTGCATGCAGGCAACATATTATAGATTCATTTTATTAAAAAAAATAATTTTAACTATAGGGGTGCGGCCGGGTAGGGGGCCCTACAAGACAATGTGCCCAGGGACCTCTGAATTCTTAAATCACAAACGCCATATAGAAAAGCCTGAAGCTTACCTCTTTTTTCACATAACAGGAATCATAGTTGAACAGTAGGTGGAGATGTGTGGGTGTAGGCTTTATAGAAACACCACAGAAAACTGCTAACTGGGGTAAGTGGAGCAGTTCCCCCTGTACTACAGAAAACAGAAGAAAAAAATAAATAAAATAAAACACTGCAGTTCTGTCAATTCTAAACTTCCGTAAACCATCTACTGGCATGACTCTACCAAGCGGTCGATGTGAATTAAATAAAAGTTTGAGGAGACGCGGTTTACACTTACGTCCATAAATTTGGGTATTGATGACATCAGCGTGTTTTAAAAGAACTGCTAAAACTCCATCGCCGCATTCAAAGTGGGGTTTAGTTTCTGGTGGTGTCAGACCTGCATCTTTAATGTTTGCATCTCTGACAAATCTTAAACCTCTTCGATGCCTCGTTTTCCCCCAAGCAAATTTTAAGAACTCTGCACCTGAAATCTCGTCACGACCATGAGCAAATTCGTTACAGAAAGCCAAAAACAAAGCACAGAGTATTTGCAGATGCCCGCGCGTATTCATATTTTGTGTATATGTGGCTCATTTAATTACTCTTGATCATTTTTGGTGCTCGCAAGAGCCACTGATCTGCATGCTATATAAATACTTCAGAATGTAAACCATTTGGAAACGACGCCCTACCTGTTATGAGCCACAGCTGGAATTAATTGTCCAATGACACGGGCACACGGATCGTTTTCAAATCTGGAAAAATAAATATTAAAGGGCTACACGGAGTATAATACTGAATAATACTGAAAAGTGTTTAATTCATAGTACTGGTTTAAAAAAAGAGTTATTGATATAAACCTTTGTTAACGTTTTAACATGTGTATAGCTACTATTAAGGGAAAATAATGTAGGCTACTCAGGTCATTTATCAAGGTTTACAAACGCATCAAGCATATCCCAACTGTTTTCAACACTCATAATGCACAGAAAGGTTGCTTGAGCAGCAAATCGGCACATTAGAATGACTTAGGAGCATATTTGACAAGATTGAACATATGATGGCAAGAATGAAGAACGTAGAAATACTGAAAAGTCAGCTTTTTTGCAGCAATATGTTTCAATTTTAAATAACATGCAAAAAGTTTAACATAATATTTCGCATATTCTGCCTTGGTGAGCAGAAGAAAGATTTAGAAGTTTAAAAAAAATAATAATTTCCCCAAACTTTTAACGAGTAAAAAAGAGACTTTTAAGAAACTACACATTTGAACTTTTTTTAAATGTATTTTCTATACATATTATATTATATTATTATATTATTTTACATTGCGTGACACATTTTTACACAAAATATTACTTATGTATAGTTTTTAAACAATAGATTTAAACTTTGTGTTTATATTCTATATGGCGAAAAGAAAAGTTATGGGGGAAAAAAGCAATGCAGAAGAAATAAAAGGAAAAAATTAGGTTGGGGTAATTAAGGTTGGGTTGCTCCTGTTGGGTTCAATTAAATACTGCTTTCTTATTAAAGTTTTTAATAAAATGCATCCATGTTGCATAAACAAATATCCAAAAAAAATTTAAGCTGCAGGCAGGACAAAACTTCACATTCTAGCTGTCATAATTTGTTGTGTCACTGGAGCACAAAACTTATATGTTCATTGGATATATTTTTGCCATTATATTAAATAATGCACTGTATGGGTCAAACTGATTAATTTTACTTTTATGCCAGAAACGCTTTTATTAAGTGGTTTATTAAGGTTGTGTTTATGAGTGGGGACAGTTGCAACCCTTTTTGCATTTCCTTCAGATTCTTCAGATTTATTTGTGGAAACCCAAACCTTTAATATATTAAACCCAGATCTATTTTTTTCAATCAATGTTTTTGTTTTTATATTCTGTCTTTTTATTTTACTTTGTCTTATGTACAGCACTTTGGTCAGTCTTGTGACTGTTCTTGCTCTATAAATAAATGAACTTGAGCTTGATCTACGCACCCAAATTGCTATAATATGTTTACATATGATATTATATGCAGAATTTAAACTTGAACAGACAAAGTCAAACATTGCAACTTACCCCGAGCAGGAGGACGGTTTGCAACAACTCACAGGGATGGTTTTAATATTCATTAAATGAAATAATAAAAATTCTCTCTCTCTCTCTCTCTCTCTCTCTATATATATATATATA
>CAIGQZ010032813.1:15549116-15568194 GCA_903798205.1 Danio tinwini
TATATAAATTATTTGGTAATCAAGCTAAATTTAATTGGTTAAATGTGTTAAATTGGCCATACAAATACAGAATATTAAAATAACAAGCAACAACCAATTATCAGGCCTAAAAAAAACTTAACAAAAATATTTTTTACTGAAAATCTAGACTGAACCTTTACTAAAACTACTGTTTGAACTTTAAAAAGAGTTAATCAAAGAATTTATTTTTTAAATGAATATAATTAAATTACATTGAACCTGAGATCAAATTTAAGTTGTATATTGTGAATATTGCGAGCTTTTAAATTAATTTTGTAATTGGAACTGTCCCAACTCTGTCAACCCTGATTAAACTGCCTATGCAGGAGATGCAATGGCTTTAACGCTTGATAGCTATATACCTAAAGCTAAGAAAACAGTGATTTAAATTATACAAATGATTCATGTTTCACAAAAACCGATTAGACAGTATGAGAAGTTTTCTGTGCATAAGGACTTAATTTTCGTAACTTCGAGCTTCTGAGTATTTTGAACCCTCAGGTTGTATCTCTGCCATATATTATCCTATGAAGGTATAGGCTATATCAAGGGTAAACTATTTATTCCGCTTTCAAATGCTTTAATCTAAGTGTTCAAAAATTAACAATTATGACTGGGTTTGTGGTAAATTGCAGCACATATTATAATTGAAATGGATTCTATAAAACAAAGTGTCTATTTACGGCTCATAAGGGAAACTTTTGGAACTTTTTTCATGAAAGCCGACGGCTGGTCCTGATCTCACCTGTGCTGTTCAGGTAAATCAGCAGTAGGTGTCGCTTTAGGATGGATGACTCATCAACCGCTGCAAAGCACCTGCGCATCTCTTTCCAGCCTCTGCGCTACTTTGTCCTGATTGGAGAGGTGGATTTTGACTGGCGCTCAGATCGCCCTATTGTTGGGTAGCCATGATCTCCGTTTTAGCCCGTGCAGCAAGTTTAACACTGCAGTGAGTGATGTGTGCGGTACCGGGCGACTGGAGCGTGCTGCTGCCGGACTCTGCGTTCAGCGTTTATTTCTAGGAGAGCTGAGTTAGGATGCTGCGGCATGCAGATATAGAGATCTCTGTATATAAATAGCAGCTCACAGCTGTAGATAACGGGATGATGGAGACGTTGCAAACTCTAGCAGAGAGAGAATTATTCAGCATGCGCCACACTTTCCAATGCTTTTAAGGAGGCATCTGGAGATTTATCGGCATTTGAATAAAAATGTTTTGATTGCGGTTTTGACATTCAGAGAAAGCATCGTTTGTGTGTGTTTTACTGCACCTCATTTTCTGTCAGCGACAGGACAGTTCTAGGATTTCGCTGTCTGGATGTGGGATACGTAAGGACTTAAAAGTAAGTCCTTGGGATGGGTGGGGTCCTCTATGCAGCAAAGAGTGCGGGAGGGGGGGCGAGACAGCGGACGAGGTGCGGGGAAGTGCGAAGCCTTGGATGGTGGGTCATCAGATAGGCTACGAAAAGCAAGAAATAAATTAAGATTTACACAATTAAGGTAATGTTTTACTGTATGTGTCATTGCTGCAAAACTCGCATGCTGGTGAGGTTACAAAGTTATTATTATTTATTCGCGCAATTACGCATCTTTAGAATTAGATTCGTAATAACAGAAAGGGAGATGTGTGTTTTGGAATCTAATAGAACATTTGGAATTTAAGAAAACTGATTGAACGAGGCTGCATAAGAAAGCATGACGTTACACGAATTCCTTCTGTGTCAGACATAATTCGCGGGAGATTTCGCGTTTGTAGTACTTCAATTTGTGTATATTCGTCTAATTAGTGGAAGGCGGAATACATTTGACAATAAACAATAGATATTGTTGGTTCTCATTAACGTTATTTTGAGCTGCATGCAATGAGTATAACAAAGTAGGCAGGTCAGCTTTTAACTGTTTAGTTTTTCTACAGGTGAATTTAATCAGAGTACAGCATTTGCTGTTAAAACCTTCCTTGTTATTTTCAATGAAGCGCATGCATCAGCATTTTGTGACGTCACTGTTGTTTGTGAGTTCTAGAAATGACATTGAAATATAGGTACCCTTTTTCCCCACATGGTCTAGCCTATTGGAGATTTGTGCATGTGATCACGGTGGAAACAAAACTAGTATCCCAAAAGGAGAGGAGACCCTAGAGAAGATAACAAACAGAGCAGTTGTTGTCTGTTGGTTAGGATTCATGCAACTTTAATGTGATGATGTCATAGGAAATGGCTGCTTTCAGTATCAGCATTAAGGTAAATTGACTTGAAGTGCAAATACACATAGCTTATTTCTATAGATACTTATTTCTCAAATAGTTACACAAAATAGTAGTAATAATAATAATAACCCCCCATTTTTTCCTTTCTTAAGACACAATTAAATGCTGTTCTCAACTAGTCATCATAAGATAATTGTGGACATTGGATGTCATGTCTCTTAATATTTCCGTCACAACAGGATATCGTTGCATCCTGCTTCCCTTCTCGTCCACTGAATATGCTGAAGGCCCTGGCAGGAATCTGTTTGCTTCATCTGACTACAATTTTCTTCCTTTTTTGGGCAACTATAGATGATGTAAGTTTGCTTTATCTTTTATATACATACACACATATATCCTCTGCTACATTGCATGTAATTTGTAATTGTCATAAATAATTAAAGGGATAATTCCAATTACTCAAACTCAGGTAGTTCTAATCTTTTATGAATCCCCATCTGGCGAATGCAGAAGAAAGATTCTCAAAGAGGTTTGGGTGAAGTGAAGGATGAATAAATGAGGACAGAATTGACATTTTTTAGGTGAACTATTCCTTTAATGTAAATTAGACGTTTTTCATTGCTAAAAGACTTTATTTACAATCCTAATTTAATTTTAGAGCGTACAACAATTTGTTTTACAATAGCAAATGTAAATGTGTAAGTTGTGATTTGAAAATACTGTCAATGAATTAATCAACAATTTTCTGTTATCTACATTTACCTACCAGTACAAGACTGGGCTCTCTTTTGTTTTATCAATTGCTCTAATTCTTTCCAGCAACCCAACAAACAATTTTGTGTCTAATAGATGTCTTAATAGACATCCAAATGTAGACAGCTTGGCTTAAACAAGGGCAAGGCTGTCAGTGAAAATTTAATAGATGTCTAAGAATAGCCCAAAACTAGACTAGTCGTCAAATAGACAGACTTTATATGTGTAGTCATTCATTTCTGTTTATTTGACGACTAGTCTAGTTTTGACCTATTCTTAGATGTCTATTAGATCATCACTGACAGCCCAAATTTAGCCTTGTTTTAGCCAAGATGACTATGTTTAGATGTCTATTATACATCTATTAGACATCTTTTAAAAACAAAATAAATATTTCTCAGCAATTCAGTTCAAACTGATAAAATGAGTTCACATTTGCTGCAGATTTGTCGGATTCTGCACATCCAAAGGTTGCTCTGTTGGATTGAGATCTGGGGACTGTTGAGCCCATTTGAGTAACATGAGGTCAACGTTACATTCAAGAAACTCGTGTGAGATGATTTGAGATTTGTGAGGGATAAAGATGGTCAGAAACAATACCCAGGATGCCTGTTATTAAAACAGTGCTTAGTTAGTACAAAGGGGCTCAAAGTATGCCAAAAAATATCCTCTGCAATATATTTACACCACCAGCCTCAACCCATTGATACATAGCAGGATAGATACGCTCATGTTAATCATGCCAAAATCAATGTCACAACCTGTTTTCCACTATTGACCAGGCTTGGTGAGCCTATGTAAATTGTAGACTCAAGTTTCTTGTTGTTAGAAGACAGAAGTCCATGTGAAATCAAACTTGACACCTTTTCATTTAGCTATAGCTATAGTAAGTCTTAAATGAACAGTCCACTTTTTTGGAAATAGGCTAATTTTACAAGTTACCTAGAGTCATATAGTTCAGTTTTATCATGTGTAATACATTCAACAATCTCTGGGTCGGGTGGAGCTGTTTTAATTAGCTTAGCATAGATCCTTCTTGCTGCGGTTAGGGTTGTTAGAGTGGCTGACTATAGTACTGGTAACCTACACTCTCAGAAATAAAGGTACGCAAGCTGTCACTGGGGTGGTACCTTTTCAAAAGGTACAAATTTGTACTTAAAAGGTCCATATTAATACCTCAAGGGTACATAATAGTACCTAAAAAGTACAAAAGTGTTCCATAATAGTACCTAAAAAGTACAAAAGTGTTCCTCTTGAGGTATCAATATGGACCCTTTAAATACAAATGTGTACCTTTTGAAAAGGTACCACCCCAGTGACAGCTCTCGTACCTTTATTTCTGAGAGTGTAGTGACCAACAGTAAACAAAGGAAAGCATAATGGAGTCTGCTGATTGGACATGTTGGTTTAATATTCACTATGTCATTACAGTTTATTCAGCAAATGTCTTTTCTATCTCCCATTATTCACACTAACCCGAGCTTAAAAACGTATTTATTAATTTTCCTTCAGCTTTGCCCCTTATTCATCAGGGGTCATCACAGCAGCATGAACCGCTAACTATTCTGCATATGTTTTACGCATCGGATGCCCTTTCAGCCGCAGCCTGGGAAACACTCATACACACTCATATTCACACACACTTATACATTATGGCCAAATTTGTTTGCCCTATTCACCTATAGCGCATGTCTTTAGACTGTGGGGGAAACCAGAGCACCTGGAGGACACCCGCACAAACATGGGAGAACATGCAAACTCCACACAGAAATGCCAATTGGCCCAGCTGGGACTCGAACCAGTGACCTTTTTGTTGTGAGGTGACAGCGCTTACCACTGTGCCACCATGCCACTTATGGGATTTCTATTTGAAATTTGGTGTTTCTGATCACTTGTTTTCTCGTGTGACACTTCAAAATGTGCATTAACACAGGGTGATGGAACTATCTCCTTGACCACATTTCCACGATTAGATATTTGCATTAATAAGCAGTGATAAAAATGTGGTGAGTAAGTGTATATTGCGTTATTAATACAAATTACTGCAGATTTTAGCAAGCAGCTCCAACAATCTTGCCTAGAAGAGTCTAAGCAGCACTGTGCAGTTTTCAGAAATAAGTGCAAATTAAGTGAGTTTATCTGTAAAAAGATCTGACAATGTGGTAAGTAATCCTATTTAAATCCAAAAACATGATTATTTTACATACCCAATTGGCAGCTTATTATCCTTTTTAAGGAAAAACCCACTTGATTTTGACTAAGTTCTGAAAACAAAACTTTTTCAGTTGTCTAAAAAATGCTTCTTGACTTAAGAAATGTTAGACATTTAGACTAAAATCACTTTTTATTAGCTGGATTAGGTTTGTTTAATTAGGATAACTCTGCAGTACAGTAGTCCTCCAGGAACAAGTTACAACATCCGTTATTAGTAGGTTTTTGATTTTCCCAGGCATGGTGGTTTACGAGGACCCTTTACACAGACCTGTGGGGCCAATGGGTGATGGAGAACAATGATAATGTCTGGGTGTACATGGACATACCAACCTCATACCGGAAAGGTAGGACAAATAATTCCAGCAGTATGTATGTTTAGATGTGTAATTTTTATTAATGTTTATGCTCTACATCTTATTCTCCTAGATTATCTGCAGGCAGTTCAAGGATTTGCAGTGCTGTCCTGCCTGTTTGCTGTGTTCTCTCTGATCGTGTTCATAATCCAGCTTTTTACTCTGGGCAAAGGAAAGCGCTTCATCCTTTCGGGAGTCGTGCAGCTCATTTCCTGTAAGTTCTTGATTCTGTAAATTTGTTATTAAAGTATAGTGCAACCATAAATTAACATTTATTCACTCCCTCTTCACTTGTTTCAAACCTGTTTCAAGTTCAAGAAACTGGCTAAAAAAAAAAAACAGAAGGCAGCGTGTAATAAAAAAAATTTCAGTACATCCATGTGTACAAACCTTTTTGAACGTGATAATTTGTTTGACAGCTCCATAAAGATTACAGGCCTAGCTATGTGTATAAATATGTTCATGTGTTGTAAAACAATCAGATACAAAAACCACCACACTTCTACAAAATACAGAAGAATATAAATAACGTGCCCTGCCATGTAATTGCTGCAATAAAATCTCTGTCTTGTTTTGCAATAATCCAAGTCTTTACTGGCGTTTCGGCTGAATAAACAACTGTGAACATCAAGATGCGCATCATCAGTGAATGTTTATTGATGGTAAAGTTCATAGACAGAAACGCAACCCTTGTGACAAAACTAGACGGTTATTATTGTGGAGCACTTTTTGTTTGCCCTTACAAAAATAGTTAAATAATAACGTAGACTATGAGATCACGCTTTTGTGTGCTTTTTAACTGTTATTTCATGATGTCTAGAAGATATAACGTTATCTGTATGAGGAAAAAACTGTAGTAATTAAAAAAAAACATGTTTTTGAAGCACATCGTAAAGTGTATAATGTGTTCAATTCTTTGTTAATGAATGCTACAGAATACTGTAGCATAGTAAACTGATAAACTGTAATAAATACGGTAATGTTAGTCTAAACTGAGGTACATTGTGATGGTGTATAATTAAAGCGAAGAAAACTGAAGCCTATTGAATAATTAGTTTATTGCTATAGTTGTGCTGTACCACAGCAACAATATAATTACTCCGGCAGTTTAATTCAAGTAATTATCTATAGTATGCTTCCAAACACTATAGTATTTACTATAGTATTTTTTTCATGTAACAATAGCTTACACCGTATATACTGCCTCAGTGACGGGCAAATATATTTTAGTTAAACTCAGCCCTCTTTATGATATAAGGATCATGCCCAACATATGTGGTTATTTTCTATTTATATCTCCTTTGAAATATGGCATAAATCGCAAAGATACGGACATGTCTTCCATTCAGTTTTTTTTTTAACTTCCTGCCCTCTGTCTGAATTTTGCACGTCAACAGAACCACCGGTTGCAAACAACCTATTGCGATACTGGAACCCATTGACTTCAACTGTATCTTTTATTCCAAGCATGGATGTCAATGGCTAATGCTTTCCAGCATTCTTCAAAATATCTTCTTTTCCTGTTGTGTTAAACAGAAATTAAAAAAAATTATAAAGATTTCCTTCAGTAAGAGCAAATGGCAAGAAATTGTAAATTTTTGGGTGAACTATCCCTTTAAGACTGCACATATATCAACTCAATTCAATTCAGTTCATCTTTATTTCTATAGCATTTTTACAATGTAGATTGTCAAAGCAGCTTAACATAGAAGTTCTTGTAAATTGAAACTGTCAGACCAGTTTTCTTACAGCAGTTCGTACATTTTTGATTTAGTGGTTAGTTCATAATCATTTTTACAATTTCATTTGTACATTTTAGTACAATTTGGTGACCCCCAGTGAGAGGTAGGGTTATGGGACATGCCTTCTTTTAAAAATCGTACATTTTCATATGAATTAGCCACTTTTCTGACAATACATAATAGTTACATTTCCTCATGAGATCGGGCTGCATATATAGATAGAAAAAATTCAGTAAATCATCAAGTTAATAAAAATAAATCCACATAATTAAGAGATATTATCATAAAGACAGTATAACAATTGGCTTTGTTACTTTTGTTAAAGTCAGATTTTGTAGAAAAAAGTAAACTAGAACGAGCTCCTGTGGTTTCTTCGCAACTCCTAACTTTAAATTAAAGGGGAAATGAAGCACTTAGTCAAGTTTACATTGTTTTGTACATTGGATTCCACTTTAATGAAAATATATTAAACAAACTCAAATAATGTAACCCTTTAGCAGAAAACAGCATGTTTTATGTTAGACCTAGGGTGCCGCCATCTTGGAATGTCGCTGTGTCTGACGTCACGGGGTTAGTTCCGTTCCTTCAGCTGAACATACACAGTGGAAGAAATTGACTCAAAACGGAGACAGGAAAGCCTAATTTAAACCAATGGGTGACGTTGTGGACGTGGAGCTGCTGCAAATACAAGCATCAGATGCGTGTCTAATACAAAAGTATATAAATTTATTCTATTTTACCTTTTCCCCCTTTTATTACCAATCATTTGATGGGCTTTGATTCAATTTTGCTGCTTGACTGTATGGGTTTCAACGGACTGAACACAGAGACTGGACAGCCTAATTTAACCCAATGCATAAAGTTGTGAACGTGCATCGCAGAGCTGGTGCAAATAAAACAAATACAAGCATTTAAGTGTCTTACATTGTGTATTTTTCTTTTGTTAATACCTTTCGTTTTATGCGCTTTGGTTCACTCTCTTACAATGCTCCAGCGCTGCCTGACGAGGGCATCTACATTCAGACTAATGCAATGTTTAAAATGATAAATGACGGCGCCCTAGGTCTAAAATCTATAGTAAAACATGCCGTTTTCTTCTAAATGGTAACATTGATCGAGTTTGTTTAAAATATTTTCATTAAAGTGGAAACCAGTTTACAAAATAATGTAAACTTGACTGAGTGGTTCATTTCCCCTTTAAGTCTTTCAACGCTTAATTAGTCAAGCAGAACAAATTATTAGCCAATGCAGATGCAGTCTTGGTGACATTAGTCAAAAACTAGAGTGAACTGTTGTGTCAAGAGAACATACAGGTCGTAGAGACATTCGTTTCTGATGCGTATCACACATTTCTCTTGGACTTCTAGGTTTCTGCATAATGGTGGCTCTGTCAGTCTACACCGACCACTTCCACAGAGGCGAGAAGGACGGCTGGTACGGCTGGTCCTACATCATGGCCTGGTTTGGCTGGCTGCTCACTCTCTTCACTGGAATCATGTACATCATCTTGCGCAAGAGAGTGGATTAAACTTCAGCCTTCGCTCTCAGTGCTAATGTACAAACTCGGTTATTCTTTTGTCATGCAAACTTCCATATGGAATGTGACTAATGTGCTTCAAAGCCCCAGTGCAATACTTGAAAAATAGAGAGATGTCTTGAATGTTACAGGCCTTGGTGGACGTTCAGGAAACTTGCACAACAAACATCACACAGAATCAAGTTAATTCCAACTTATACAAATGCTTGAAATCTGCAAATGAGATCGTCTTATAGAAAACTGGTCAATTTCATGAATAAAATGAAATTTATTTATGATTATAGCATTTTTATTTAGAGCAATGCTATTATTTTGGTTTAAAGGACAATCTTCCTAGACCCACAAAGCACTGAGAGCAGATACAGTACCTGACAAAAGACTTGTCGTTGATCCCAGTTGAAAGAGCAACAAATAATAACTTGACTTCTAGTTGATCATTTGGAAAAGTGGTAGAAGGTAGATTTTTTTTAATGAATGGGGTGTGCGAGAGATCTGTAAAGTGGATGGCAACATCGACAGCCTGAGGTATCAAGACATTTGTGCTGCCCATTACATTACAAACCACAGGAGAGGGCAAATTCTTCAGCAGGATAGCGCTCCTTCTCATACTTCAGCCTCCACTTTGAAGTTCCTGCAAGCTAAGAAGGTCAAGGTGCTCCAGGATTGGCCAACCCAGTCACTAGACATGAACATTATTGAGCATGTCTGGGGTAATATGAAGGAGGCGGCATAGAAGATGAATACAAAGAATTAATTAACTCAGAGTCCTGCAAGAACGCTTTCTTTGCCATTCCAGATGACTTTATTAATAAGTTATTTGAGTCATTGCAGAGATGTGTGGATGCAGTCGTCAAAGCTCATGGGAGTCATTCATAATGTTAATTCTGTTTGCACTGCACCATGACTTTATAGTCTATACTGTACATTATTTCTGTTAAGTGACAAGACTTTTGTCTAAGCAAAGTCAGACCTTACTGTCCTAATTAAATAATTCGAAATCAAGGCATGATCATATTTTATTTTGGTAAAATAAGCGTAATCTAGAGGCCTTCTATAGGTAATCTTCTGATAGCAAATGCTCAACTAGAAGTCAAGTTATTATTCGTTGTTCCTAAAACTTGGATAGGCCACAAGACTTTAGTCAGGTAGTGTATATAGGGTCTGAACACTTTAAATCGCAGTTGCTGTAGATTCATTATATGTAAGAACGAATTGTAAAAATGTATTTATAACATGTACAAAGAGAAAGAGAAGTTGTACATAAAAAGTACTTACAGATAAATATACGTGAATGACATGTAGTTTTAAACTCACGCGCACTTTAAAGATTAGCTTTGTTTTGAACATTGCTTGTTTTGGATTTTTTTCACTAATATTTATTTTGTAGATGGCAATAGCACAGGATAGTCTCTAGGTCAAGATAAGGGTCAAATCTATGTTACTGCGGTACATTATGGTGCTTTTCGGTCTGTGATCATTCTCATGGTCATGTAGACTTTTGTAATGTGATTGTACGAACACTCTGCCACCATACTATTTCACTACACGGAACTATTTCTCGATAATGAGGACTTGGACCCTGATCATGGACCCTGTTGCTATGCTGAATATTTTGAATGGCACGATGTTGAATGATTGTTTTTGTGGTCATGTGATCACACTGTAAAATTCTAATTCCAGAGCACAGAATGTTCCCAAAAAACTTTCAGAATGCTTTTCTTTTGTAATTGTCAAAATGTATTCATATTTTCATGGGAGTAACGTCGCTCCTTGTAATGTACAGATGTCTGAGTTATCCAGTTTCTGCTTACCTAGTTTGCTTTCAGTAATTTCTAGATGTATTTTTATTTCGCATTTTCACACTGACTGAATGAAAAGGGTTTTATTTTTTCAATGCAAAAATGAAGGCAAACCATGTAAACCAGGGAAGACGTTAGTATCAGTGATCACACACAAATAAAAACCTCTCCGTAAGAATGTCTTGTCATTTTATTTACAACACCAATATATTAAAAGGCAAAATAAGCATTCCTTTATAACACTACATCATACATTCAATTCACAGAAGAAAGTTTGACGTGAAACCTGCAGTCATTTGAGAAATGTGATGTACTTTTCATGTACAGATTTACTAGGCCCACTGACCTTCACTCCACATGCAAAATGCACCAGGCACTAGCATAGGAATGTTCCATTAAGTATTGTCTTGTGGGGGTGTGAATCATATTCCCTGACCAGAGGGTGTAATTCGCTCCTGAACCACTAAGTGGAGGAGATGATTCTGTTCTGCCGAAAGGAGAGGCCTGTCGTGAGAGATGATATTGTTATTCGATGGTTATCTAATTGCAAAGGCTTCATTGTAACACAAAGGCAAGAAATGCAGAAAGCTCACCATAGTTCTGTCTGGAGGGCCTTTAGAGATTCTGTATCCTTTTCCTGACAGGCCATCTGACCAAACAAACCGTTTACACACTTTAACACCACAGAAGCTCTGCTAGCAATCAGTTTATAACATTTTAGACCAGGGATGCCCAAACTTTTTCTTATGAAGGGCCAAAAACTAACTTGATTTAGGGCCGTGGGTGAAAGGTAAATATATCAAATTTTATTACAAGAGAAAGAATTTTGAGTTTATTGCCATAACTTGTCTATGTTATTGCCATAACTTGGCTATGTCATGGCAAGAAAAACAGATCAAGTTTACTACATTTTATAAATCCCACTTTTCTATAATTATAAACATATTCTAACAATTAAAAGTCATCAACAGCAATAAATAATACACAAGATATAATATGTAAGATAAAAATCTTTAAACAATTTGACAATTTTAGAAGGATTCACATTAAACAATAAAAGATAAATATAAAGGATTTCCAAAATCTCTCCAGATAAAAATTGTCTGTTAACACAAAAAATGGGGCATTCCACAAGAATATGTTTAACAGTTTGGTTTATGCTGCAATATTGACATTTTTGGGGTTCTGCTCCTTTGAGTTCATGTGTGAGTCTTGTGTGTCCAATAGGGCATCTTCTGTAAACAATCTCTTCATGTATTAAGTTAAAATTATTTCTGACAGAATTTTCTGAGCACTGATCCCATTCTGTTTGCCATTTGTTAAGAATATAACCTGTCATTAACTTTATTAAAAAGTTGCCTTGGATAATTTCCTATATTTCAAAATAAAAAAAAACATTAATTATATTAACTAATGCATTATATTTTTTACATAATAAACCAATTATAAGAATTCCATTTATAACACAATGAAGGTTAATGCTGAATACACTAGTCAATCTGCAACTGTCTTTGCCTTGATTTGCTCATCGAGGACTTCTGAATTGTGCTCTATCCATTAAGCAACAGTATGTTTATTTAAAAAAACTCAGATTCATTCGCAACATTTTTAATTTAAGTAAGCTTTTTTTGTAGCTTAACAATGAAACTAAACACATGGTTACGTTAAAATAGTAATGACAATTTATATTAAAGGCATTACCTCAAACATTCTCCCTCTCATCTGAGATGGGGTGGTAGACCAAATCAAATGTTACCATGGGCAAACTTTGTTTGGGCATCTCTGTTTTAGACAATCTAGCACATTATAAAGTGCAGTTCAAAAGTAAGAGACTACTAGCAACTTAAATGCAGCAGAAACTATGATAGTGCAAATATTTTCATATTTTACTTTTACTTATTTAATGGCTAAGTGAATTCTTAATATCATTACTATAGTCTTTAGTGTCACTTTTTTCCTCAAGATCATTTCTAATATGCTGTTTGAGAAGCATTTCTTGTTATCAATGTTAAGAGAGGTTGTGCTGCTCTTTGTAGAAACCATAGCAGTTTTATTTCTCTTTCAGGACTTTTTATTTGACAAATAGAAAGTTCAGTAGAACAGAAGTCATTTGAAGTGATATAACACTGTAGCATATAACAGTCTTTACTGTCACTTTGCATTCATTTAATGCATCCATGATGAATTAAAGTACTATATAAATTTTTTTTGAAAGACAGCATATTTGGTCATATTTAGGTATATTTCTTCCTTATTTCATCCTAATATTTAAAAATCCAAAAGCTCTCTTTTCGAACAGGTTTAAAGTGGGTTTGGTAAGCAGATTGTCAGATGGTGTCTGACTTTTGGACTCCACTGTGTGTTGTAACAACTAAATTTGCAGAAGCAGATTCAGAATACATACCACAACTGACTGTAGAAGGAGGAACACATTTTCTGGAAGGAAGTTTACTAGAGAAAAGAAAGGTTATAACAGTTCATATAGAATAGCAACATCAAAAAACACTGTGCCGTATTCTCCATCAGCTCCAAAGTCTTACCCTGGCTGTGTGAGTCGAAGGATTCCCAAGCGTATCGTTCTAGTGTCTGAGCGTGTTCAGGTAACAGCTTTTGAGGAGGAGGCTAAAACACAAATAAATAAACAAACAAACAAACAAACACACACACACACAGTGTCACAAAGGGTATAGTAAACAAACATTAATAACTTTATTTTTAACATAAAAGTGTGATATTAGTGCCAGTTTGCAGCTTGAATCTGTGGATTCCGGTGTCCATTTGCTTCCAGCTATTTAGACATACAAAAGCAGACTGTTGTTTGTTCCATTCATTCATTCATTAATTAATTTTCATCCGCTTTTCAGGGGCCAGGATACTCGACAGCAGTTGTGCAGCTTCATATTTTAAAACTGGTATTTGTCCTTTAATGTTTCAATTTATTATGGCAATTATAAGCACGATGGTTGCTAGTGCATTTCATTCTTCTAGATATTTATCTGTATTAGCAAATGAATCTCAGTCTTGCACATTTACAAAGCATTGTTCAATTCTGGGATGCAAAATAGGCGGATGAGATTTTATTTGTCAATCTAACAGATTTAAAACATAGAATTCACCTCAAGGAGCATAAGCAGTAAGACCCTGGAGATTTCACACTTTGCTATGATATCCATAAATGCACCTGGAATGAAAACAAACAGAACAGAAATATGAATCTGTTATATTTGCAGCATACATTTAAACTCCTTGATGTTTAGCATTACTCAGAAAAGTTTACGGCATAAACATTTGGGAATAATTAGAAAAATAACAAGCATATCTTGTAAAAGAATATATAACTATAATAATAATGTGAAAATCTCTCAAATTTAGCCACTAATTCTCACATTATGCTAGGTTCAAACCAAATGCAAATTTAAGTAGACTACATACAAAGTCAAAGCAAATGTGCGAAGAGACAAATTTCCAGCGGCTGGTGTGGATGAAGTAAAGCGTGCAACGCATTTGCTGCAAACATGCAGAATTTGCCTCACACTTGTCTTCAAAAAAAAGGCAAAAGAAACTATTCTCCAGAAAAGCACATATTTGAATGTACTGCTGATTGTAAAAAAAAACTGATAAGCCTAGATCCAATGATAAGCAAATGCAAGTTTTGATCATGTAGCTCAACCTCACATATCTAGACATAACATTATTAAAGTCTTTTATATTCAGACTGATGGAAATTTTTTATATTGATGATATTGACAATTATTTATTGATTAAGATTTTGCTAAAGCAAAGATCAAATGCATTATAATCATTGTGCCATTACAGCCATGTGTATAATTTACTGGCTGTTTAAGTCAAAGTCAAGAGTTAAGGAGCTGTAGAAAAATGCTTATCTAAAACATTGAGGCATTGCCTTCAACCCTTTCATGCGTACAATCACACCGGTGTGATCAGCCTTGGCTGGTTCCTGAAGCATACAATCACACCAGTGTGATCAGAATGTTCAACGCGCACGTCATCAACTACTAAAAATCTGATGCCGCTGAAACACAGAAAGAGGCGCACACCACGTGTCATAAATCACAACCTATACATGCTTTCAATCAAATAACATTTATTTTAGGTTTCATTCAAATACACATAACTACAAGCAAAACATACTATTTAAGGTTTGTAAAATACATGCGAATGTCTATGGAGACGGCAATAATAAATATTTTTCAATATAGCCACGCTGGAGAGGGTGAAGTCTAGCTACAGCTGGGGATACTCATGTCAACAAAGCATAATTTCTGTGACACTGTACAACAAATAATATTTTTACATTACTGTGAGGGTTTAGGGTTGAAGTAGGGGTAGGTGCTCATAAAATACAATTAATGCGAAATTTAATCAATAATAGAAATACTTTTTGTTAACTTCCAATTGCAGCTGTATTGCAACAACAGCAGCGCTTATTACCCGTCATTAGGACTGGTGAATCACGTGATAAACTTGACGTGTCACCAGAATGCAATGTATTCTAAATTAAAAAAAAACTCACGCAGAAGGGTCAGCTGGAGTATTTAAAACTCACGCGTGAAAGGGTTAAAAATGCCTGTGAGCCCATCCTTGGGATCCTTTTGCTCAGAGGCTGTCTTAAAGAATTAAAGCAGTTAAAAGACCAACTTTGTCTGACTTTATTCAATTTCAGTCTTCACATTAAAATATATTCCTTGTGAACATGTACTCCTCTATCTCACATATCAAGGTATTACATTATAAAAGTCTTTCGTATTCATACCGACAGGCGTGTTCGTCCCAGGTAGCTGTAGTCCTCTTTCCTGACACATGTGCTGCATCTCAGAGAGCACAGCAAGAGCGCCGTCATAATCACCTGCGCATCAAACATCACATCACTGTTGGGACCACCAAACAACCTTCATCAGAAATCTTCATCAATCAGTCTCTGAACTCACGGGTTAGTATTTTGCAGGAGGCCATTTCCCACAGCGACAGCAGAGCTTCAATTGGCATCTGGATCTGAAGTTCTGCGGCTCTCTGGAAATGAATGATGGCCTCTCCTGGGCGGTTCATCTCCTACACACAAATATATAAACAGGAGCACGTCAGGATTTAGCTCCGGGGAGTGTGGTGCAATTTTAATGCATTTATATAGAAGAAGCAGCCCCGTGTGTTGCAATGATGAATGCTTTACCTTCAGAGCATTGCCAAGCTCCAGTGAGAGACTGGCCGCCATAACAGGCTGATTCATCTCAATATAGACCTGAACAATATATAAGTACATATTTGCAGTATAACATCTAAAAAAAAAAAAAAAAAAAACACAAAATCTGCACGTGATTGCAAGATTTTAAGCTTTTTTTTTTTACTTCAAAGTTTTCTTCAAATTCGACAAGCATTTCAACATGAAACAGCTGAGAAGCAGCAAGCAAAAGACTAACTTACGATTATTTGGGGATAAACTGGTTTAAAATATGCAGCGGGGAAAATAAGTATTGAACATGTTTTTTTCTGGGAATAATATTTCTAAAGGAGCTGTTGACATGGAATTGAACAAGGTTTTGGTAAAAACCGAAACAATACAAACATTAAAAAAAAACCCCAAAACAAATAAAAATAAAAAGACACAAGGAGAAAGTACTGAACTAGTGAAACGGATTTAATACTTCATATAAAAGGCTTTTTTGGTGATGACAGGCTCCTCAAGACTCCTCTCATATGGAGAATGAAGTCATATGCATTGCTCAGGGAGAGTTTTTCACAGACTTCAACAGAGTGTAAAAATCTTGATAATTCTATGTGTCTCATCTATCAAATCTGATCTTTATTTTCTATTCTATATTGGATTCTAATCAGGTGATTGGCTGGGCCATTCTACAGCTTGATTTTCTATCTCAGAAAGCATTTGAGAGTTTCCTCGGCTGTGTTTTGGATCACTGTCTTGCTGAAATGTCCACCTTGGTTTCATCTTTATCATCATCATCCTAATAATAGATGTTGGACTGAAGCAGCTGATATTAATTTCCAATGAGGAAGGGCAGAGGGTTGTTGAAGAAATGCTGAGAGATTTCAGCTACTGTCTGGGCTTTCACTGCCTTTCTACACCTCCATTTCTTCATGTGTTCAATACTTTTTCGCTGGGTCATATAATTTTATTACGCATAACTTAATTTGTAAAATAATTAGATTTGTTTTCTTTGCATATATGGATTTTTTTTGATTGTCACCAACATCCGGGCAACATTTTAAGTCCTTTGCACCTTTAGATATATGTTTTCTGAGAAAAATGATGAGGTGTTCAATGCTTATTTTCCCCACTGTATGTTGTTTTGCTTGTATTGGTTGCTTGAATGTTCAACGTCATCCTATATTCTTCTATAAAAGCAATGTTATTCAGTGAATGAGAGATTGGTGTTTCTTTCTTTCTTTTTTTAGCAAAAAATATATTTTACATTTTTTTAAAGGGGCTATATGCAGTTGTTTTAGGTTTTAACATCTTTTAAATAAACTCTTAAATTAGACTTATTACCTCTCTAATGTAACATGAATGGGTCAAACTATGATCTATGCAGTCTATGGTCTCAATTCTCAATCAACAATTAAAAAGATCTTTGTCGTGAGTATATTGAGTATTGAATCACATTCAGTCTCTTTTATGTTACATGTTTACGACTACGAGCAATAATTTGTTGGCTGTAGCTCACATACCAACCACTGTCGCTAATAACACGCTTTTCTCAAGTCTACATATAACCCCTTTAAGGTAAATAAACATTTAAAAATGCGTAATAAAATTGGAGTGCAACTTTCTGCAAAATAATAAATTTGGTGTTTATATACGCTTATCTGCAAGAGCTGTGAGTAAATGATTTCGATAAATACCTTTATAGCAAAACTATAACAGTTCATTGCTGCTTGCATATTCTCATCGAAGCCTGGGGCCCTCAGTGCTCTGGTCTCCTGCTCCGAGGCCAGAAAGAGCCGCGCTGCATCAGTCAAAGCCAAGGCTTCTCCTGGAGCATTGAACAGCGTCTGCTCACAGCTACATAAATAAATAAATAAATAAAATGTACATGTTCTAAAAAGTCAGGCTTTTACATGCCATGGACCCGTAAATATGATCATCTTCTTAGGAGGGACCTCCTATTACGGCTGCACGATACTGGAAAAATCTAACATTGCAATATTTTGTTATTCTACGATAGGAATACAATTTCACCAGATGACTTTAATACATCTATTGGGAAAGCATGTAAAATTTAAGTTGATTAGGTTGATTCTGTAAGGGAGTGCATCTGCATGAAATATAACAAACTATCTACAAGCATAGATAAATACAATAAAAAAAAATATACAAGTGAAATAAACAGTTTTATCATTATCAGAGTCTAACACTATTCAGGTACAGAAATTGAAAAATAAAAATAATTGAATACAATTTATAGTTATAATGTTACAAATGGAAAATTTTCTTATGCCTGAATTCTTTTAATATCATTATACTGTCACAGGCCTCAAAAACACATGCAAATCATAAATTACAATACAAATTCAACACTGCATATCTTGCTATGTGTCTATTGCGAATGACCACACCTTGATCAATGCTGAAACAATATATTGTGCAGCCCTATCTCCTATTCTTAAATTTACAATGCAATGATATATTTAAGCACATAAATACTGTGAAAAAATAATATAATAAACATTTGGAAAATATTTAGTTTTTATTACATCATTCCTTTAACACACTATATTACTCTACTGTTAGGTATCCAAAGCAAAGCATTTAACAAATATGTTTTAAATAAATGTTGATTATTTAAGGACCTCAAACCGATCAAACTGAGTTAAATGCAGAAACATATGAGATGTTATGAGTGATTGTGTTATTTTACCGAGCCATAGCGAGATTACAGAAGGCCGCATACTGAGGACAGTCCTGCTGTTTCAGCTCCTTAGCCAACTGACCTGAGGAAACATGTCATATAGTATTAATACAGAAATTAACACTCCCAAATATAAAGACAGGATCACAGCCTTCATTTAATACAATATTGGGTTAAAGTTGGCTTTATATTCGCAAATTTGGACTGTCTGCTTAATATAACTATAAATTCTAAATGGGGAAATCATATTAGCAGCTAATGATTATTAAAGTACAACATTGTTTACAGTCAATTAAATAATGCTTATGTTGTTTTGAAGTCATTCTCAAATGCGATTTCAGACCTAATATTTAAAGTAGTGTCGTAAACAATATAGAGACCGTTAAATGAACAAATGTGCGAATATAAAATGGGACATTCTATAAGCAGTGCAGAATTATTAGGCAAATAAGTATTTTGACCACATCATCCTCTTTATGCATGTTGTCTTACTTCAAGCTGTATAGACTCGAAAGCCTACTATCAATTAAGCATATTAGGTGATGTGCATCTCTGTAATGAGAAGGGGTG
>CAIGQZ010032813.1:15568204-15588899 GCA_903798205.1 Danio tinwini
AGGGTCTAAAAGAAGAAAAACTAATGACATGGCCTCCTTGTTCACCTCATCTGAACCCCATAGAGAACCTGTGGTCCATCATCAAATGTGAGATTTACAAGGAGGGGAAAACAGTACACCTCTCTGAACAGTGTCTGGGAGGCTGTGGTTGCTGCTGCACGCAATGTTGATTGTGAACAGATCAAAACACTGACAGAATCCATGGATGGCAGGCTTTTGAGTGTCCTTGCAAAGAAAGGTGGCTATATTGGTCACCGATTTGTTTTTGAATGTCAGAAATGTATATTTGTGAATGTTGAGATGTTATATTGGTGAAAATAAATAATTGAAATGGGTATATATTTGTTTTTTGTTAAGTTGCCTAATAATTATGCACAGTAATAGTCACCTGCACACACAGATATCCACCTAAAATAGCTAAAACTAAAAAACTACTTCCAAAAATATTCAGCTTTGATATTAATGTGTTTTGGGTTCACTGAGAACATGCTTGCTGTTCAATAATAAAATTAATCCCTAAAAATACAACTTGCCTAATAATTCTGCTCTTGACCTCTTTAAAAGTGATTACAGCATTTAAGATGGTCACACTTTATTTTGAGTCCATTTGTTGAATTTAAGTTACATTGCATCTACATGCCAACTAATTGTCATTAGATCATAAGTAGACTATTAGGTTGGGGTTAGGGTTCGTGTAAGTTGACATGTACTTGCAAAGTTTCTTATAGTCAGTTAAATGTCAGTTGAAGGAACAGTATCAACAGATATTAAGCAGACAGTCTACTAATACTCAAATGCACCATCAAAATAAAGTGTTACCTAAGATGCTTATAGTTATGCCTAGCCTATATATGTTTATACTGAGAGATCTCACTATCGAGATCTCTCACTATCACTAAGCACATAGTAAGCTAGTATGCTAGCCTGCTGCGTTGGTTATTACGCTATTGGGTTTTAAATAGTGTTCTTTGACCAGCAGGTGGCAGCAGAAGAGCACACGACATATTCACAGACATCTGACTCACATCAAAAAAAGAGTTCCAAAATCATCAAAAAATGAATTACGTAATGATTACATCACGGGCACCAAAATACACATAATTAGCGCCAGAGTAGATAAATTAAAAACAGCCGTACAGAGCCGCTCAAACACACTTTTCCCTTTACTTTAAAGTACACCTTATATACAGAAAAAGGCAATCACTATTTAACAGGCCAGTAGATAGCCTGGTGAAAGGGGTGGTTCTTTTTTCTCAAAAAGTGGACATTTTTGCAATTATTCGCCTCAATTTCTATTGAATTATGAAATTTAAATACTGCATTTTAGTGACATTTTAAGCACTATTCTCAATTGGCCTGTCAGATGGTCATCATAACCACACTTTTTGACTATTTTAGCCAAAATAGTATTCAAATTTTTTTCTTAATCTGTGCCACTTTGGGTGCCTCACACCTTTTAATCTGTCAATTTTTGTTTCAATAAGGTTTACAATAAAAAATTAATGTAAAATGTTTTCTCCATTTAAAAACAATTCAGCAGCGAAAGACTTCACTTACTTCAGATTGTGTTTTCTTGCACAGCTGGAATATTTGTTTGCATTGGTCAAAACTGATTCGCTGAAGTCACACCGAAGCAACAGCCAGTAGAGGATTCTGTTTAGTCTTTTTGATGGGTTATTCTCACTTATTATGATGGCATAGCAGTCAAAATAAGACAAATAAGCTCATATATGGGACAAATTCTGGACCTTAGTCTGTGAGGGGTGGGTCTTCTAAACCACCCAAACCCCCACTGGCTACGGGCTTGAAGTAGATACATAGACACAATTCTCTGATGAAATGTAAAAAAAGACCCACATTGCATAATTGAAATAGTTCTATATTCAGCTTAATATGTTTGTCAAAGATAACAAGACTGCAATAGACAGATAAATGGAGAGCTAAAATAAAAGAAGAGCGAGGAATTCAGTTAAAGGTGACAAATTGCCTTATTTAATGAGAAGCAGGTGCATGAGGGCCTTGTGACTCCTGAGCTGAAGAATAGAAATACTCACGTTCTACAAAAAACACATACCACAAAAACAGACAGAGAGAGAGAGAGAGAAAGTTAGAGAGAGGGAGGCGCAACAAATAACATCTGGATACCAGGGAATAAAAATATTTCCTGCTCCATATCTCCTCAACTTTTACTTTCTGCTGTCATTAAACTCTTAAAAATAAACATTCTTTAACATCATTGCTGGTTCCATTATGATCTTTTAACCTCCAAAGAACCTTTACATTACACAAATGTTTCATTATAGTGAATAAAACAGGTTTACATTATTAATTCAATTCATGTTTATTTGTATAGCGTTTTTTACAATGTAGATTGTGTCAAAGCAGCTTAACATAGTTCTAGTAAAGTCCAGTTTTTAGAGTTGAAGTTCAGTTTAGTTTAGTTTAGTTCAGTGTGGTTTAAATGTCACTGCTGATAGTTCAAACACAGAAGAGCAACTCCATCCAAGTGCAGCTCCACAAGTCCCAATCCGAGCAAGCCAGTGGCGACAATGGCAAGGAAAAAAAAACCTTGAACAATTGAATTAACATGTCCTAAGAAACAAATGATTCTTTAAAGAACTGGTCACTTAATGTCTTGGATAACCCAAAAAAGTACCACTGTAAAAACGTTGAAATTTTAAGAGTATGTGAAAGTCCACTTGGACCAGAGATTTCTAAATACCTTAATTTGGAGTCGAAGCGAGAATGTAATTTTTCCATCACATAAATATCATATACTATTTCTAGCCATTCTTGGATTGTTTGGGATTCAGGAAGTAAGCAGAGTCTTGTAATTGCTTTTTTTGGCTGCGATTATTAAAATATTAAGTAATTATTTTTCAGATTTACTTATTTGGATATCAGAGCTGTAAGGGTAGTGTAATATTAAGTATGTTTCCTATTACTCCATGTACTTTTACCTAAAATTGTTTTATTACTGCACATTTCCAAAAAATGTGCCAGTGATTAGGTTCTTGAGACCCCCATTCAGTGGTGTAAAGTAACAAATTACAAATACTCCGTGTCAAATTAAGTTGTCCCAATGAAATCTCAAGAATTGTGTTGATTCAGCTCATTTTAATTAAATAGTTTAAACAATTAAAAAATAGATATATTTTTGGGTGTAGTGAACTACCTTAAGACATGGGCAATTTATAATTGCAGCAAACTCACTGAGGAAGGCATTGTGCCGAAACGTTTGTGTTTTTGAATCACCCAAAGAATGTAAAAATAAAAACAGCAAGAAGCAATTACTTGATGAGTGCGAATTATTACCTTTTTGAATAATAGTATTGACTAGATTAACGCACCAAAAAGTTTCTTTAAAAACCGAGAGCGTGCAGGGCAAATTTCATTACTTTTAGCAAACTGATCCAAGAAGATGTCCAAAATCTTTACACACATTGACCCAGAGACTGTTTAGATGCATGTCACTGATGAAAAAATGACAAATGTTGACTGTATGAAGAGTGAAATGGCCTTAAACACCCAGCAGGCACAAGACATTAACATGACGTCAGATTCAAGTTATAACTAAACTTCATGGAGACCACATTTTGTTTGTAAATGAAAATCAGGTTGACGTCAGAACCAACTGTCAGGCTGATGCCAATGTCCAACCTAAAATTAACCAAATATAAATGTTTAATGATGTTACAGCTTGACGTTGTGTGGACGTTACCACTATGACGTCTATCAGACGTTGGATTTTGATTGCCATACCTGACAAATAAATGTCAGTATTTGATGTCAATATGACGTTGGTTTACAATGTTGGCTCGACGTTGGTTTTTGGTCACTTTCTAACCAACCAAATATCAACCTCGTTTGATGTTGTTATCGGACATCAAAATAACATTGTCCTTAGATGCTGGCTAGACGTTGAATTAGGGTCACCTGATGTCACAAACTATATCGAACTTTATATTAACATCTTATGACAATGTGTGCCTGCTGGGGAATAACTAGATGTACTACAGAATGTTACGTTTACATGTCCACAAATGACATTTAAATGCATCCGTTCACAGCATAATACTCACTACTCAATACTCTTGAGTACTTTTAAAATGTCTACTTTTTACTCATACTTTGAGTAATATTTACAACAGATACTTTTACTCTGCTTGCACTACATATTTAGGCAAGTATACTTTTACTTAAGTATGATTTTCAGTACTTTTCCACCACTGCCCACATTGTCTCTAGCACTAAGTGTCCTTCCTGTGGCATATGTTCTTTGTTTTGAGCTTCTGTGGGGAGGTTGATAACCGTTTAATAAGCTGAAACTGTGACTGTGAGGATGGAAACTGCTGTTTTATGGATGAAAATAATAGTTCCAAAATCAAGACTATAAACTGTTTGACATTTAGTTTCTAGTGTCAACATATTGTGAAACTTAAAATAGATGTAAGCCTGGACACTGTTCTTAATCCAGGCTGAATTTATTTCTGACGTTTATTTTATTCACCCAATGTAACGATGGAAATAACACTGTGAGAAGTGAAGACACGAGATATGAATGCAGTGTTTTTAATAAAGAGCATTCCAACTGAAAGGCACATGCAAGCTCATGCATTTGTTATTCAGTGATGTTAAAGAGCCTTTTGATTGAATAACAGAAATCATGTGAGAAAAGCTGATTTATGAGACTGCTGCCCTGTGAGATTGTGTGCGTGTGAATGTGTGTGTGTCTATGTGGAAAAAAGTCCTCACACATAAACTGAAATATCAAAAACTGACTGACGAAGACATCTGAAGTGCTTATCACTATTTGAAATGCTAATGATGTTTGAATATAAAGCTTCAAAATGTCAACAAGACGTCTATATGGGTTAGTTTTAGAGCATTGTTAATTTATATGAACAGATGAGGTCTGTATTGTGAGAGAGAGTGTGTGTGTGTGTGTGTGTGTGTGTGTGTGTGTGTGTGTGTGTGTGTATTAGAAAAAATTGGCAAAAATCCTTAAATCTATAGAAAAGGTGCACATCTGGAAAAAGTTGCTAGTTTGGAAGGGAGTGAAAAGACGGTAACAGACGGAGAGAGAAGAAGAAAGAGCAGACACTGAGAGAAAGAATGAAAGAAAGGAAGACGTTAGAGAAAAAGAAAGTGGGGGAGAAAGGAAAAATGGGAAAAAAGACAAGAAGGGAGGAGAAGAATAAAATAGAGAGATAGAGAGGGGGGAGGGAGAGAGAGAGGTGAATGTACACAACATCACAGTTCTCATGCAGGGCAGACAGAAGTTTAAGAGTTTGCACAAACTGACAGTCGACAATCTTGAACACAGTGATCAGAAAGTAAGGGGACAGAGGACAAAGCCCAGAGGGAAGCCACATATTCCCTAAGAAAAGTAAGTACTGCACTGATTAAACCATTGTATGCTGTACACTGTAAATGTAAAATATTTGTAAAGTAAAATACTTTGTGACATGTTTTTTTTGGAATTGCATTATGACACCCTGATCTTTCCTTGAACAACTTTTGATGGTGAAAAGTTTGGGAAAGTGACTTTTATTAAGTGATTTCTGAGTGAAGTTTGTCAGTAATGGTAATAAACCTTGTAATAAACCGTCAGCACTTGTTATTTTACGGATTTAATTCTCTATAGGCTGTTATTTTGTGCACAATATATCGCTTAAATCTATTAAAATGTCAACAAAAGTCGCTTTGTTAAACTTCAGAGTTGAATTTTCAACATCAAAATAAGATAAAGCAGAGATAAAAGTCCCATAATGTAATATATAACCGTAAAATAACAGGGGGAAACTATTAACCGTATTTACAGTGTATTCACTTATTTGTATTCACTTCTATTAATGCGCCCTAGAGTTTCACAATCATTCTGGATCCTTCATGCATGTCAGCTTTAGACATTTAGACCACATAAAACATAAAAATATGTGAAAAACCAAATGTTTGTTAATCAGAATCAGAAAGAGCTTTATTGCCAGGTATGTTCACACATACAAGGAATTTGTTTTCATGACAGAGCTTCTACAATGCAACAGAATTACAGAGATAGGACAAAAAAACTGATAATAAATATATTAAAAAAATAAAAGTAGGTAAGTAGTGAATGCAAATATACAAATTGACAAGTGTACAGCTATATTACTATAAACTGCGTTATATGGGCAGCTGTTAGGTGCAAATTAGCATGTAAAGTGTGTTGTTAAATAAGTGTATATGTGTAAAAAAAGTGTATAGCTGGTAGTGATGTTGGTTCCACAATAATTAATGTATTTGTGTCTGTTGTAAGTGCTTGATTGATATTCATGTCGCTAGCCAGTTCCTTCTCTCTGCATTTTAAATCCGTGTGTGATTTGAAAAAAAGCGTGAAATCCGACAGAAGTGTCCTGATCAAACATTAATCCTGCGATTTTTGGATTGTCGAGCACGTTTCAATCTGCGCTGCGCTACGACGTGGAGACATTTTGAGAAACGCCTATACTGACTCACTCTACCAAATGCTATGATCTCGGAGTTCAATATTACGTAAAGCTTTCTCTTCCCCTTATGACAACCTCTCGATGTTGGAGTCACTTCACTTTCCTTTACTTTCCCTGCAGATATTGTGTAAAATGTGACCGTTTTAGTTGAATGGTCGTGTTTTAGCGGTATTTAATCTTACCTCAGAGAGCTCTCTGTGCTTCAGTCACTGGCTCCTGTGGCTGCGGCGCAAAGGGAGATTTTCTTTCAAATTAGCTAATTGAGTTTGCTATGAGTTAGGTCAGTCACAAGACAATCAACCCGTCATCCATTTCCGCTCTGTTCTTGAACGATTGAGCTATTTTGTGATCCGATCCAAGTCATTTAATAGACTGAAAAACCTCTGTACACTTGTGTGATTCTTATTTGGAAGAGCATGAGGCACTTTTTATGAACTGGTCACAAAATAAACACCAAACTAATCTGTCTTGCTTTCTATTTTACCAAACAGTGGAGGGACGTTTTGGTATAGCCAAAGTCTTATGTTGGTGGTCAAATTGATCTGAGTTAGAATTAAAGGGGTAGTTCAGCATAAAATTGAAATTGCGTCATCACTATTCGTCTGTCAAACCTGTTTAAAACCTTTCTTCTGTTGAACACAAAACAAAATACTCTGAAGAATGGGTAAAAATTCTATTTCGGAGGATGTCAATGGGTGCGTTTCTTCAGTATATCTTATTTTGCGTTCAGGAGCAGAAAGAAATTCCTAAAAACCACTTGAGTGCGCAAATGGTGAGGAAATCAAAATCATACTTCATTAACAATGCTAATTGTATTTAAATCAACTTATCTTTTATAATAAAATGTTGTGGAAGATCATTTTTTTCTGTATGTTTTTCCAAAGTGCAATGTTCAATTTCCGGCATAATTAATTTATGAATGAACAGAAAATATGCACCATAGAAAACCATGAAATATCATTTGATAAAAGCATCTGCTAAATGCACAGCCTCAGACAAATATTTGTTTACAAGATATTAACTTGATTTATTAACTCAACCAAACACAAAGCTTCTGCAAAGAAAATTGCTCTCTGTTCCTAGCAAGCGAATGCATTTTGAGTTTACCCTGACAAAACTGTGGCATATTTTTTTCCAGATTTTATCAAGGGATAACAAACAGCTGGATCAGAATGAAGAATTCCAGAGAGTAGCAATGTGTAATAACAATGCTTAAATTGTATTTTTCATGGGTGGTTTTGTATATGGTAGAAAAGATTATTTTTAAAAATTATAATTTACCAGTTTATAATACACATGCACACTTGTCTCTCTGAATTGTGTGGATATTTCATAAGTTTCCAGTGTTTTTATACTGTACAAACAGCATTTTTACTTCATAAAACTCATTCTGTATGATTTTGTCTTAAAAAAATGGGGACATGAAGCAATGTCCTCATAACGCACAAATTTGTGCCCTGTATGTCACAAAAACAAACCCACACAGATGCATGCATGCACACGCACACGCGCACACACACACACACACACACACACACACACACACACACAAACACATGGACAGTACCTTTGATAGTAACTCCTAAAAATAAAAACGAGACAACAACAACAAAAACAACCCTGGAAGGTGGCCTAAAGAGTAATGTACAAACAATATAGACATGAATGTAGATGAAACATAAAATATATGATTATATAAAAATCTGGGCCCTTGCACTGAAATTTTTAATAGATCATCGTCCCCTAAAACACTTCTGGCTGTTTGTCCTGGAAAAATAACAAACTGCTCTCCCGTGTGCCAGATGCATTGGCAGGGTCTGAATCTCTTGCTGTACACAGAGAGTGTTGTTACTACTTGTTTTTACTTTATGATATTTATACTCTACCTTTCAGCCACTTCTTCACCATGGCTGTTTCCAGAACAACGAAAAATCTGATGGTGCCTTTGGTGGTTGTGGCGTTTTTGTCCTCATGTCTTGGCATGAACAACGAAGTGGATTATGGGAACTGGAACTACAGAGAGGGAGGTAAAAACCAATCAATAATAGCTGAATACATTTAACATATGAATAACTATTAATTTAAAATTTTCCTGCTATATGGCATTTCCAGACTCAGAAAAAAAGTGAATATTTTGTTTTGGTGCATTTTGATCCCAAAATGATCATGTGTCTGGTCATTGTGCATTAAGCAAGCATGTGATCTTTAATGGCTCTTACGCTTAACAAACTGAATTTGCTGCTTGTTCAAACTACTTATTTAAAATTAGGTAAAACTACACAATTCTTGAGATGTTTTTGGTACAACTCAATTGTTTTATGTTTAATCCACTTACTTTTGTTAAGTTAACTTAATCGATTTGTTTTGGGACAACATGAATGAATAGTGTTTACAGTGCAGTCTCAAAAGCAAATGTAACTAATATTATGTAATATCAAAAAAGTATTTTTAACTGTTGACATTGGTGGGGACATATATCCCCAGAGCGCAAGCATTGCGCAAATTCTTTTTGAGCTTTTAAAAACATAAAGTACTTAATAATATAAAATAAACACTTAATAATACAAATTTACATGATTTTACTGCAATTGGGCTTTGAGGAGGTATGAATGTAGAGAAATTTAGAGAGGTGTGTGACGCAATTTAACAGTTTTATCCCGATTATTGTTTTTCATATTTCCAAAATCAAAACAAAATTTTGATTTACTGAAATAATTGCACTGCCTTGGTTAATAATATTAGAGTAAACTTGTAGCAAACTTGACTTTGTGCACATGTAGGTTAGTAAGGGTTGACAGAGCATTATATTATTTTTGAAGTCGATTAAATTATTGGTAGGGACATTTCAATAATTGGTGGATATTGGTGGGGATACATCCCCTCTGTCCATGTCAATTCTACGCTCCTGCTAATTTGTACAAATTCATACAATTTCATTCAAATGAAACTAAAATAATACAAATAATAATAATAATAAAAAACTCACTCCTAACCCTACCTCTCATTGGGGGATAACTAAAATGTACGAATGAGATAAAAAAATAAAAGAAATAGCTAAAAAAAATGTACATATGTATAAAGTGTTTAACCAAGCTGAGACTACTGATGCACACCTCTCAAAAAATATAACTACAAGTTGCAACGATGAAGCAAGTGTTTACAAGTGTTGAGTCCAGTGAAGGAGCTCCAGATGAAAACTTTTTTGTGTGTTTACCTTATGATTAAAGTTGCTGCACGTCCACCGGTTCCCGCCTCTAAATGAATGAGTTTGAGCTACTTGTACATTAAGGTAGCGTTCATAAAAAACAAAACACTCGCGAAGAAACTTAATACAGAAGAACATAACATAACCTACTGCCAGCTAACTTTTCGGAAATGTTATTGCAGAGCAACACAAACAGCACACAGAAGTATAAATGCACAACTACACGCAAGGCATGCGCCGTGGGTCACGGCGATAGCTTTACGCATAAGTATAAACAATCCTTAACCTTCATTGGGAGATCATACTGAATCATTCTAAAATGTACAAATGAGATCATACAAATTAATACAAATTACCATCTAAATCAAAAAGTTATGAGTTGCAGTAAGATTGCATTGAATTTTGTCATAGAAATGCAAAACTAAAAAACTAGAGTATACATACAACACAACTTTAAATCACTGGGTATATGTAAAAAACTGGGTCAGTCAGGATTCGATGTACTTCAACACATTTGTTCACATATACAGTTTTCACCAATATAGGCTCATTCTGAAAACATAGCCCTATATACATTTCTGGAGATTGTGTATTATGTTGCCAGTAGTGCGTATGGCTTCATTTCATCTTTAAAACAAACAGGGCGGTATGATGGCGTTCCTTTTCGCACTTATTACTCTTCAGTGTTTGGACTCTCAGCAGTGAATAATAACCCACACTGACCTGACCTAAACTGAACTGAACTTAAACTCTGAAAGCTGAACTGACACCTTCAATTTACTATAATCTTCTATGTGAAGCTGCTTTGACACAATCCACATTGTAAAAGTGCTATACAAATAAAGTTGAATGGAATTGAACTTATCAGCTGACTGTTTACCTCCGTATGGACGGCTTTTCTGCTGTTACCAGTTTGTCCAGTGGCTTGCCACATATGTTGAAGGATTTGAGACTCAGAGTGGAGTTGATGACAAGGTTTGATTCCGGTGAAGAACGGTTCCAGAAAGCAGGTAAAAACAAAAACAAAAGCTAAAAAATAAAAGAAACAAGTAAATAGTAGGGTGAGAATGTGGTAATATCTGAAAATGTGGTAAAAATCAGGCTGCCGAGAGGACTTTTCTTTTTTCTGGATTGCTTTTAAAACACTGTTGGTCGGGTTAAGGGAAGTGGGTAGGTGCCGGTCAAGTGGTGCTTTTAAAAACACTATCGGTTGGGTTAGGGAAGGAAGAGGGTGGGTCAGTCAGTCGGTCGGTCAGTCAGTCAGTTGACAACAGCTTCTGGTGGATTTACGTGAGAACAGTAGACGTGTATAGCACTCGCGAGAGAAATTTGAGATCTGAAAAAACGCACACAGTGGCCACTGGTGGATTCGCGAAAACAAAAACTAAAGAAAAAAAAGTAGCTCCTGGAACATATTTGGCACCCTTCAGAAATGTATATAAGGGTACGTAATCAGAATGAGGCTGGGTTGGTTTTCGCCAAGCTAATATTAAATTTAAAGCACGCTGCTGACATAATAGATCTGGCTAAATACAAAGAGACATCTCCTAATGCGCACACTTTAAAGCTAAAGCCCTGTACTCCAGTGAGAGAAACCTGATTAAAACGGTTGTGAACTATCAGACAACCTCTTGTCATGTGGCAGCCTGCCTTATTAGAGACTAACCTCATTGTCTTTGCCCTCACGCCAGCGGAGAACGTGAACGTGGCCAACATACGCAGCGTGACTCGAGTGTTGGACGCCTGGGGCAAGCGCATATTCAAAGATATCAAGACTCTTTTACACTCACAGCCCAATGCCCTTCTGCCAGACTATTCCAGGTAATGACCTGCATTTCCTAATATCAAATGCTCTGCTAAGACTTTTTTTCAAGCATATTGACGTGCAAAGCAATTAGTGTAAACCAACCAGCAATATTTTAATAATCTGCTTTTCCTGCTGTATCTCTCTTTGTTATGTTCACTACCTCTTTCTTGTCTTGCAAACCTTCACTTAACAAAGTTCTTTTTTGCACATGAAAGCTGCTTGTTGGGCTGTTTTATATAAACTAGAAAAAGGCACTGTCCTTTGGGGGTTTGTTATCCTGAAGTCGGCAGTTTAACAGACTTAGTCTCTGAGCCCTAAGGAGACTGTTTTCGTGAAGCTGAATCTAAGCTACAAGCATTGAAACAGCACTTAAAATGCCAGAAAGGGGATCCTCGGGCAAACACATGCTATCCGAATTACTGGAAGGAAAAGGGAAT
The DNA here is from genome assembly GCA_903798205.1 of Danio tinwini. Lineage (NCBI taxonomy): Eukaryota > Metazoa > Chordata > Actinopteri > Cypriniformes > Danionidae > Danio > Danio tinwini. The sequence goes on from CAIGQZ010032813.1 coordinate 15,580,142, forward strand.
AATGAAGCCAGGCCTCGATGTTAATTCAGACCGAAACTGTTAAAGCCGATCTCTCTTGTCAGCTGTCCAGTGTCTCACAATGGTACATTGAAAAGTCATTAGAAAGAGAGAGAGAATTAATGCCATACAAAAAGCTATCAGCAAAATAAAAGTAGTTTTTTTTTATTGGGAATTCATTTTCCCTTTTTATAAAAAAAAGCTAACTAATATTTTGGTGGTGGGAAAACAGCATTTAAAGTCCCCCTGAAATCCAGATGAAAAGCTTTCAACATGCTAGCATTAAAGTCTGCATTAACTGGAAGTTGCTGAGACTTTTATTCCAGTATGTTGATATACTTCCAAATAAATGGAATATTGAGAAGAGGGCAGGGCAAGACACATACAGAAAATTCCAGAAAATTACCAGCAATTTTCCATAAAGGGATCATATGTGAACAGGCCCTTTTCCAAAATACCAGTAAATTCGTTCCGGCAATTTTCCAGAAAGAGAAGTTGTGACATTGCATGCTTATTGTTGTGACAATTTGCCGGAATGCTGCGCTGTGTGAACGCAGAAGGAAAATTGCCGGAAAGAGCGCGTTCATGATTAGAACGCGCTGACGTGAAACGTCTACTCCTACTTTTTCTAGACACGTTTAGTCAACTGGTAATGCCAACTGTATAAAAAAATTGCAATAAAATGTTTATGATAAACCGCTGGGAGTTTAGCTGCAAGCCCTGCATGTGGTGCTCGTGCATGTAAAGGAGTTCTTCGGTGAGTGCTAGCACACACATGTTGTGTACATCTCGACATACGAAAGTGTTCCTCCATGTGTTTACATCGAAGTTGTTCACAAAACTTATCCATCCACAGAATTTGTAATGTAGTCAAATGTGTAAACATTAAGCTGTGTTTCACGCTTCTGCCTCTGACACAAAAGCAGCTGCATAAATGCTAAAGCTTTAAATAAAAGTGAAACCATCAACAAAAGCCTGACCCCTATTATGTTTACAAATACATGTCGTTTATCAGCCGTTTACACGGCGTTAATTTCTTGTTAATGATGTCAGAATTTACCGGTATTTTGGAATGGATATTCCGGAACGTCCTTGTCTGTGTGAACAGCATTTTTCCCTCATAGCAAACTACTGATAAGACCAGCATGGCTAACGATATTAATATACAGTTGCTATGAAAGTCCTCAGGTTGACAATAACAGAAGGATAAAAGACAAAAGCAAATGGTCAGAATTTGATATAAGATTACCAAAATAAGCTTTTTGTTTTCAGTGGATTAACTTGCGCGGAATAATTATTTGCTTTAAGAATAACAATGTGAGCGAGTAAAATAAACATTGTATATTTTTTTCATGCAGGTTATCTATTTGCTAGGATTCCAATATAAAGGCAAAAGTCAGATATAGAAGATATAAGATCAATTGCTCTGTAGTATACAAAGCGTCTGGCTACCAACTAGACATGACTTTAACAGATTAAATGTATTATTATATTTTTATTATATATTTATTAGAGAATTAAACATGCAAAACCAGCCTGATCTCACTAGGATACATAACTATTTTATGCTTTGTCAGTTTGGTGGCTAATTTTTATGAATTCATACAAGTTCAGCCGTATGAAATGTGTGATTTTAGAAAAGGAAGCGTGGCACCCAACCCCACCCCTAAACCCAACAATCATTGGGGGTGAACAAATCATACTAAATTGTATGAACAAGATCGTATGGATTCATCCGAACTAGCCACTAAATCAAAAAGTTACGAATTGCCAAGAAATTATATTGGAAAAACAGTGTCAGTGTTGCTTTCGATTTATCAGTTCAATGTTATAATAAAGAATATTTCGGTGTTGTAATAAAGTTCACGGCCACCTGGCCGCCGGGAAGAAGGAGGCGGAGAACCGACGGACTTTATATAAAAATTTATTTATAAAAAGGACGGCAGCTCCTCACGGAGACTGCCGTCTAAATCAAAACAAAAGGACGGCAGCTCCTCACGGAGACTGCCGTCAAACTGAAAGCAAAAGTAAAACATGTCCGGGGGGATTTGGCGCCACAGCACCCGCGAGACCTATATGAGACGGGCCGAGAGAAAAGGAGATGGAGAAAAAAGGAGGAAAGACAGAGTAGACAGAGAGGGGAGAGAGGAAAAAAAATGGGGTTCGGTTCTCCAGACACGCTGCCACTCGGTCCTCAAACAACTGAGAGAAGTGACGACATGCTGGGAGCCCTGTGGAGGAATCCATCCACCCATCCGTCTTCTGGTGTCCGGCGGTGATTCTCCTGACTGGCTGGCGGCATTTCTGATCTCCTGCTCCGCTCCCGCTTCGGTGGAGGACGCAGGCATCGGCATCATGGCGGATCGCGGCGACTCCCCCCGGGCTTTCTGGGATGGCTCCCTTCAGCTCTTTCCCATCCGGTGGGGAGCCCCGCGTCCCCTGCTCCTCCCCATGCTGGGAGACGGCAGCAGGCAGATCCTTCCTCGCCAGCCTCAGGCCGCCCCGGCACTCTGGCAGACGAACGGGTTTCTCCCCCACTCGGGTTAACTCCCGAACACTCGCCCTCCTCCTCAGCGGCGAGGGCAACTGGACGACGTGTCCCTCCTTCTCCCGGGTTTTCGGCACCACTGTAATAAAGTTACGGCCACCTGGCCGCCGGGAAGAAGGAGGCGGAGAACCGACGAACTTCAAATAAATATTTATTTATAAAAAGGACGGCAGCTCCTCACGGAGACTGCCGTCTAAATCAAAACAAAAGGACGGCAGCTCCTCACGGAGACTGCCGTCAAACTGAAAGCAAAAGTAATACATGTCCGGGCCTGGTCCTCTCTTTCTGTCCTCTGCCATCGTTCCTCCTCTTATAGTCCAGAGCTCCTTCCGTGGGATTGAAGGCAGGTGCGCGCCACAGGTGCATCTCATCTGTGGCAGGCCTCGTTTCGCTCCCACGGCTCTCGGCCACGCCCCCTCGCCACAGGTGTTGATATTTTATACTTGCAATATCTAACCTCCATGAAGTGAACTGAAGAAACAAACTGAAGGACATTTACATACAGTACATAAAAAAGTTGGAGCTTTAGAGTCACCTCTATCTATTGAGTAATCTTCATGGACCAATGGCATTTTGAAAGTTCAGTCATACATTTTCCTTCAGCTTAGTCCCTCATTTATCAGATGTTTTACGCAGCAGATGCCCTTCCTGCCACAACCCAGTACTGGGAAACACCCATACACACTTACATTCACACTTATAGACTACGGCCAATTTACTGTACTTTATTCACTTCACTTATAGCGCATGTCTTTTGACTGTTGGGGAATCCGGAGCACCCGGAGAAAACCCATACAGGAACACAGGGAGAACATGCAAACTCCATATAGAAATGGCTCAGCTGGGACTTGAACCTTTCTTGCTGTGAGGCGACAGTGCTAACCACTGAGCTGTAATTTGAAAGTGAAATATTGAAGGTTATATATTTTTTAGAAAGTTTTCTTTTCCTTATAAAATTTGTTATAGCATTTAGCTCCAAATGACGTTACGCCAGCTCATTTTTCAATTTTGCTTATTATCATTTATCATTAACCTATGACAAGAGAAACAAGTATAAAGTAACTAATAACGTGTTTATGGCAGGCATTGAATGCATTTAAGAAAATGTATGGCGGATGGCAGAAGACAGATTTGGAGTGGTTTCACAAATGTTACAGAGCAAATGAGCTCCAAACTAGAGTAAATTGTGAAGAAAAGACCTTTTTCCTTTTTGTTACTGTTCTGGAAGCGGCAGGACTGGACATTTGTCATAATGTGGTGTAGAAAGGACTCGTCATTCTATGACACAGAGCTTTTTAACACACCTGGAGGCAATAGCGTTGTGACCTTTAGAGATTTTGAGAGGCAGGTCTTGGCCAGGAGCACCAGAAGCTCAGCCTTGTCATATTAAACTACGTCCTGTTAATGTATGTTCTTTGACTTACTGACCTCACATTCTAGTACGCTAAAGTGAATGCGAAATCTCCTTATTCACATCTCTAAATCACAATTGACAGAAACTTAACTATAAATAATGCCAAGCTAAGTCAAGCATTTTGGGTTGTGCACCTTATAAGAGCTGCATTTTGTTACGGATACAGAAACGAATACAGATACCGGCTTACCTTCTGTTTTGATCTTTATTTTTTATATCTATGTCTTTGGCTGTGCAGAGGAATTGGCGATTCCACGTCACATTCAGCTGACAGAGGAAAAAAAATATTACAATTTATAAACTGTGAGAGTCCCCAAAATTATTTCTGATTATTAAACCAATACCAAACTTGCAAAAACACACAATGGGATTATTTTTTGAGTGATAGACACTGGGTTTAATCAGTGAGTCTATTTATAGATTTGCTAAATGGTGTCTAAAATCACTAAGCCTGCTTCCCTTAGTCTATTTTCTCCACGAACAATGACGCAAGTTACTATGGCAATTCTCATTCAATAGGAATGACCTACAGTGGCGTCATTTTTCACAATAACAAAAACAGAAGATCATTATTGGAAAATTTCCTATACCTGAAAAGCATGTTTCACACACACAAAAAACAACAACATAGCCTATCCATAACTTAACACATTGAAAAAAGTATTTATTGGATTTACAATTGTTTTTAAGGTAAGTGGTTGCAAACCATTTTTAAAGGCTGAATTTAAAGAAACAAATGAAGTTGAACATTACTAAGTGTAATTTGTTAAATTTAGCCCATATAAATTGCTTGCAACTACTTACCTTAAAAAAATGTAAATCCAATGAATCATTTTTTCAGTGGCATAGCGTAAGCTTCATTCTTTTTATGATAGTCGTCATCACTCACTACAGTACACTCAACTGTCTGTGTTTGAATTTTATAAGGTTATCTATTTAGTTATTTCTCTTCCTCTACCTCCCAGCAGACACACAACGTCATAGGACGTTCATATTAGGTTAAATTTAGGTCACCAAGCATCTATGGACAATGTTATTTTGACTTCCAATAATGATGTGAAATGTTGTTGATATTTTGTTGATTTTAGGTTGTGTTGGAAAGTAATCAAAATCCAACGTCCAGTCAACATCCTAAACGTCATATTGATGTCAAATACTGACATTTAGTCATCAGGTATGGCAACCAAAACCCAATGTTTAATAGATGTCATATTAGTAACGTCTATACAACGTCAAGCTGTAACATTACATGAATATATTTTGTTGCTTTTGGGTTGTGTTGGACAAAAATGCAACATCTGTCCAACGTTGGACATTGACGTTGGCCTGATGTTGGGTTCTGACGTCAACCTGATTTTCATTTCTAAACAAAATGCAACGTTCCAATCTGACGTCATGTTGACTTCCTGTGCCTGCTGGGCTGTAACTAAAAACTAGCAGCTTCTGAGTGTGCATGATCAACTGTATGTTTTATTCCATGAAAAACATTATCTGGCTATCTAAAGTGCACTTTATCTTTTTGGAGATGTAAGCATAAACACGGTACTTGGTATTTGCACCTTGTATAGTGTAGACTAGCTATAAGTAGCCATAGGTGGATTGGGATGCACTCAAGACTGGTATGGAGGTCTAACTGGGCACATGCAAAAGGTGTGATCCACCTTACTTTTAACAGTATTGGTAATATATTACAATCTTGGGTCACTTTTATTTTAAAGTTATTTAATGTGTTACTTTGTTATTTTATGCACTGTTGAAAGTATGCATTGTTTTTAACATCATTTTTTTTTTTAGATTAGCTAAAATAAGCTTAAGATTGTAATATATTATCATTTTTAAAAGTAACTTTACCCAGCACTGATTATTAACGTGATCCGTGCTGCCATTTGTAAACTAAACTGGAAGATGTGGCTTCTGGTGTCGTTTCATTATGGGAAACAAATTTCTATCGTATCAATCTATTATCGTAATTGTAAATCTGCAGCGGCATGGTGGTGCAGGTGGTAGCGTTGTCATTTCACAGCAAGAAGGTTGCTGGTTCGAGCTGTGACTGGGTCAGTTGGCATTTCTGTGTGGAGTTTGCATGTTCTCCCTGTGTTGGCGTGGGTTTCCTCTGTGTGCTCCGGTTTCCCCCACAGTCCAAAGACATATGCTATAGGTGAATTGGGTAAGCTAAACTGTCTGTATATGTGTGTGAATGAACGTGTATGGATGTTTCCCAGTGATGAGTTGCACCTTCCAGCATAAAACATGTTGGCGGTTCATTCCGCTGTGGCAACCCCTGAATAATAAACAGACTAAGCCAAAAAGAAAATGAATGAATGAATGAATAAACCAGCCGCTTGTAACTATTAGTTTTACTGAAGGCTTTATTTTTATAAAGTGGCTACTGGCTAATGAACCTTAACTACCACACATTCTAGATAAATATGAATTTAGGCCACACTTGAAATCATAATATTTTTTTACTACTGAATATTTACATATGTTTATTTGCCAGACCCCTGCAGAAATGGACAAATAAACGGCAGTATATCCTGCACTTTCTCTCGAAGTTTTCGCACATACAGACTCACTGTTTTGTTCCTCTCAGGGTTCGTCCTCTCTCGGAGTCTCTGAATGATCTCTTCAGGGAAGTTTCACATTTACAAAGACGCATCACAGACCTCAACAATCGCCTCTCAACCCTGGAGCCCTTCCTCCGCCAGCACGGGTACCGGGAGGAGAGGGAGGACGGAGGGGACGGCAGGGGCCCGGAGAGCGCGAGGGCCGGGCCGAGTCAAGCGAAGTTTCCGCGGCGGTACATGGTGCGAGTGGTCCGTCCTGTGAACCGGGCGCTGAGAAGCAGACGGGTGAAAGTGATCCAAAACGAAAGCAGAAAGGTCAAATCGAGTGAGAGTGAAAGGTAGATGGAGAGATGGAAGAAGTGCAAATATTATCCTCAGATATGTAATGTTGTTATTCAGGATTATATTTGGATTGGAAATTTAATCTTTATATTAGACGTGTTCGTAAAGGCTATATCTACTTTTGTCCCTCACGTTTAGGCCTCAAAGGTGCGATTAAAGTTTCCTGGCAGAATAAAACAAATGTTGGGAATGTTTATTGTGGAAAACTTATCCAGGAGCAAAGAAACCCCTCCACTTTCCAAACAAGACTAATAAAGCTAAAGTCAAGTTCTGTGGGGATTATTTAATGAATGTGTGGGAATAAAACACTTTAAATATATATATTTGTCAATTTGTTTTATTTTTTACATACCCTTGTAAAAATAAACCATGGTGTTACAGATAAAACCAAACACAACAACATTAAACATTTACAAATTGACTATTTTACTAATCATTGTTTAATCATGATATATTTTACAAAAATGGCAAATGTTTGTACAAATGGTAATCAAAAATCCTTATTATACTTTTACCATAAAAAGCCATGGTAAATTTTTATATGGGGTAAATCAAATGGGTTGGTTGACACTTGAATAATCATAAAGTCTGAGAATATTGAGGCACAGTGCATGTACCTGTTAAGCTATATAGATGTAAGTCTAATGAATTATTAAAATGCTGTCATATTACACTCCATGTGTCAAATATTCCCATTCACATGCTATTCATAAATTATGTAAGTCAGTCAGCATTATTTCCCACAGGCTTCTAAATAGTCTAGTTTATGAAAAATATGATTCTTATCTGTATTTATGAAAGAATCATTACAAACCATTAACCCCAGAATATATAAATTACACATTAAATGAAATTCACATGAGTTTGCTTGTTTTTTTTTAAACTGCAATAAATATAACAGCGGCAGGCATGTGCAGCATATCGAATCAAATCAAATATTGAATCAATTCAATACTCTGAACATCTGCACTGAAACGCCCACAATAGTTTATAGTCTCATCTGACTTTAACGCAGTATTAGAATACATTTTGGACTTGTTTTGTTATCTTATGTAACAGACAGAATTACAGTGCTGCATTTTAGAGCTGAGAGGATATAAAGCATAGCGCCACTAGCCTCCAGATGTGATGACGATGGAGCTGGTGTTTTGTGACTCCGGCCACAGGGTGGCAGTGTTGTGACGACATTCAATGCGCGCCACCTTGGAAAGCGTCTGTTTTGGTTGCCACAGGACAGCTTAGCGTTGTAATAACAAACTGAAGTGGATATTTGGTGAGTGTTTTGTGTTGGTGAGGATGGGAGAATATAATGGGAGCGTATGACTACATACATAGGCCTACAGATTCATTTATACGGTTACGCGAAACTTTTAGCATCTTTAAGAACTTAAGTGTCTCTACGGAAACATGTTTACATATTATTGATAATAATTGTTATATTGATAATTATTAACGTATACAACAATTGTTAAGAGGGTAATGTCTAAGTGCTGTGACGACATTCAATACGCGCCACTTTGGAAAGCGTCTGACGTCTGCGTGCCAGTGAGTTTTGATTGCCACGGGACCGCTTAGCGTTGTAATACAGGGTGTCCGCGGGGTCTTAAAGTCTTAAAATATCTTAAATCTCAAAAGCAAAATTTTAGGCCTTGAAAAGTCTTAAATCTACTGAAATGCTGTGTTGTATGTCTTTTTAACAGTTCTTACTTTTCCTTTGTTCATATACCAATCTGGCCATTAACACCCATACAATCACCAACAATCCATCTCAAAAAAACTTTAAACTTTTATTTTAAAATAGCATTTAATTACTTTCCTTACAGTAACATTTGCTTAAAAGTTCATAATTTATTTACTGCTAAGGATACTGACCATATATATATATATATA
>CAIGQZ010032813.1:15589299-15615121 GCA_903798205.1 Danio tinwini
ATTAAATTATTATTATTGTAGACGTAAGTAATTGAGAGCTATGTTTTGTTCCATTCTTGGTAAGGGTTATAGGGTTTGTGAATGGATATATATAAAGATTAATAAAAAAATATTCAAACAAAATTATGTTATTGTATTATTAAATGTATTAATTTTTAATCATCTTTTAATGGGGCAAGTGAAAATCTTTTCTAACTGGGATATTTGAAAACAAATCCTAATAATTCATAATGGTCTTAAAATGTCTTTAAATGTCTGAAATTTAACTTGGTGAAACCTGCAGAAGAAGAGTAGTTTGTGTTGGTGAGGGTGGGAGACTATAATGGGTGTGTATGACCATATACATAGGCCTACAAGTTTATTTATTATTCGGTTCCAGAAAACCTTTAGCATCTTTATGAACTAAAGTCACAGGAAACATGTTTACATATGAATAATTGTTATTTTAATAATTATTACCGTATACAACTATTATTAAGTAGGTAATTTCTTTGACAATAAGTCTTTTATTTTGCAATATTAGGCTACTTCTGCCATTGCGAGTTTAAAATCTCACAATTTCAGTTAGAATTGCAAGAAATAAAGATAATGTCAGAAAAATCAGAAGAAAATCAGTTGAGATGAATCAAGATCTTAAAAGTGTTTGTTTTTCTCTCGGTGAATCCCAATATCTCAAAGTTCTGACTTTTCCCCAGTGAGTTAATACCTTACAATTTATTTTCTCAGATTTTTATAGAAATAGTTCACTCATAAACAGTTTACTCACCATTTAGTCACCAAGTGGCTCCAAACATGTATTTATTTCTTTTGTTAAAAAAAGATTCTGAAGAAGATTGTCAACCGGTGTTACAGTTTAACTGGTGTCCGTGTTAACTGGTGACCCTTTCCAGATTTAAGCTATTTACGTTTGCTGATTGGCAGATTCGTTGCTTTTTCACAGCAACAAAACATGCCCATACCAAATAAATATTCTTATTACTTGGTGTCAGTGTCATTGTAAACATTATTGATTTTAATATTAGTGTGGCAGAACAGTATATAATCAAAATTAAACTTAAAAAATAATTATAGTTTACACATCATCAACAGCATTCAAACTTGTATAGTCACCAATTAAAACGGTCACCAGTTAAATCGTAACAACTCTAGTTATGACACATGAAAAAACATTAAAAACCCGGTTTCAATACTCGTATTATCTTCTTTCATTTTTTTATTTGTTTATTTGGGGGGGGGGGGGTAAACTAGCCCTTTAAGTTTATATGTTGGGTTTCTGACGTTTATACATCAAAACTATAAGGAAAGCAGAATTGTTAGATATAAACATCAGAATTGTGTGAGTCACGGTTACTTTTTTTTAACTAACTATTTATTATCCTATGGCAGGAAAGTACTTCCATTATCTCTCCTCATTTTAATGAACGTGAAGGGTTCAACTTGCCGAGCCTTATTAATTACTTTCTGAATCTTTCCATTCATGACTCCCTCTATCTGTGTATCTGTCAGTCGTTCCTTCAGCTTCCCCGCGTGCGTTTACCTCTCTTCATCTGTCGCTCTCTCTCTTTCTCTCTCTGTCGCCTTGGACACATGTGGGTGTTGCATATCATCTGTACTTGCTGTTTTTATGTTATGTGTCGTAGAATCCAAACCGAGACACAGTAAACTACACACATCTTTTTTTATTCTCTCCCCTTCTCTCTCTCCCTGCCTCCATCTCTCTTTCTTTCTCTAAAGGTCCAGTTGCTAGGTAACAGTTAATTGTCAAGAAATAGTTACATGTGTTGCAATGTATTCTGTGATTGGCTGCTTGAAGGAAGCGAGAAAGAGAGAGATAGAAAGAGAGAGAATGAAAAAGAGAGTGGGGGAGTGAGACAGGAATAGAAAGAGTAGGTTTGTGAAATATTGAATTGCAAATGGTTTTAAAATAAACAGATATTAGTTTAAAAATAAATAGCATGTACATCATTTTCACGATTTAAAACATATTCACCATTTCTCACAGGAATCGATAGTCAAGATAAGTTAGAAACTAAACAAATAGTACAGAATTAAGTGTACACTCTTAAAATCAAAGGTTTTTTGATGGGCATATCTGGTTCCACAAAGAACATTTACATGTGTGAAACATCCCAGGATCTTTATAGTGAAAAATTATTAAAATGTTCTTCAAACTATGAAAATTTGTTTTTTTTGTGAAGCCTTCACTGCCAGGTTCTCCTATAAAAACGCCATTTTGGAAGCTTCATTTTTAAAAGTGTAAATTCAATGACATCAGTACTTTGCTCACACATTGTGATGAGATGAACCTGATGCATCTAAGCAAACACCTGAGTATCAGAAGCTCTACTTCACATACTGTCAATGTAAAAAGCTAAAAGAAGCACATAGGAAAGCAAAAAAAGAAGAAGAAATGTGACACAGACATATATATTAGGGCTGCACGATTAATCAAATAAAAAGATCACAATCTTGATTAGACCCTACACACGATCTTATTTCAGCTTTTCTACGATTCAGCCAATTATATTTTCGAAGTCAGAAGAGAAGTGTAAAGGTGAACACATTGTTCACATTGTTTATATACGTTGCTCAGCAACGTGGACACCTCCAAATGGTGTTAAAGTGTCACATGCTGTATATATAAGCTATAATTCATGTATAATTTATGTCATTTCTGTCATAATGTATTGACGTATTCGTGGACGCAAAATCACACATGAGCTGAAGCATTGTTTTTTTACTACCAAGAGGACGCACACATGCCCGCCAATCATGCTTACTTTAGTGAACAGAACCTGCATAGGCTGTGGATAACAGCTAATAAAGTTGTTAATAAAGTTTAGTTTGTTGCAAACTGAACTCAAAGTGACGGCAGCCATGACATGAGTGCAAACGGCAATAAAAATTTAAACCGAAAGCGCGCACATCATTTAAATGTTCATATCACATTTTAAAGTTATGATTACCACAAGCATTTGATATGTTTTTTCTTTCATAGCGAACACAAAGTGTTGTACATGAAAATAAACCTTTACTGGGTCCGTATAACTACTATAGCCTATATAATGTTGAATATAATGCAAAAGGGAATTTAATAATGACAAATGTTTCATTTTACCAGTGAACAAAATGGTCTAATAATGTTGTCAATGACAAATGACAAGCATATGTCTCAAACATAATAATTCAACTTTAGAATTATGAATAGTTGCATTCTGATCACTTTAGTGTGAATTAACAACCAGGACATATTTAAAGTCTGTTCAAGTCCACCGTTCCAAGTCTATTCAAAATTAAGCATTTTAACCAACAGTAGATACACAAAGGGCTAATAAAATTATTGTTGTTTTACCATGTTTAAGAGTTAACAATAATAATATCCTACTAATCTTAACCTTATATATATTATCAGATTCATGGACCATCCCATGTACTTTATAGTGAAAAAGATTCTTTAGGATTTTAAAATGTCCTTCACATTATGAAAAAAAAAATCCTGTTTACTGCCAGATTCTTCCAATAGTTTCTGGATTTAACCTTTATGATGCAAGCTGAGATTGCATTGCTCAGAGATGCAATGTCAGACACATTGCAGTCAATGGAGCTGATGACGTTGCTGTGACATGTAGGGTTAGGGGTGGGGTTAGGTGAGCCCATTCAAAAGCATTGCATGCAGCTCAGATTGCATCTGTACCGAGTCTGCAGCCAGACCCCTCGGTTTTTCTTTGAAAACACCATTTTGGAAGCTTTATTTTTAAGAGTGTAAATTCAATGACATCAGTACTTTGGTCACATGTTATGATGTGATGAATCTGATGCATCCAAGCAAATACTAGAGTTTAAGAAGCTCCAGTTCACTTATGTAGGCTCTCAATGTCAGAGGTGGACTTAACCAATAAGCGAGGTAAGCAGCCGATTAGGGCCCCGGAAATTAAGGAGCCTGACCAATGCCAAGAAGCCTACATTAATCGTATAGCTCTTTTATACATTTTCTATTATATGTTGTAAAATCTCATTAAGATTTTAACAATATTACTTCTTTTTAAAACCAAGGGCCCCCCCCTGAATAATGGAACATTCCTTTCGTACTGCACATGCAGATATTCACTGTACATAGTTTGTGAATTTATTGTATTAATTATACATTAGGAAGATAAAGGTTCCACTTAAAATGTATTTTTAACATGCAGTTTATTTACAAGGAAAAAACGAATCTACAGAGAAAAAAAAAATATCTATAGAGAAGGAGTGTTTTATGTTTTAATGCTAGAGCCCCATACTGTGCGCCCCCAAATCCACCCCTGGTCAATGTAATATGCTGAAAAAAGAAGAAAAATGTGAAACACACACACACACACACACACACACACACACACACACACACACACACACACACACACACACACACACACACACACACACACACACACACACACACACACACACACACACACACACACACACACACACACACACACACACACACACACACACACACACAAACCAGATGAGATTCAAATTTGTAGACACTATAAAAAGGAGTATCAACATCTCTTCTCAGATTCATAGTATTGAAAATTGAAAAATGGTTCATCAGAATATTAAAATGTTCTTCAAATTATGAAAAATTGTCAGTTTATGAACCCTTCACTGCCAGATTCTTCTATGAAAACACCATTTTGGAAGCGTCGTTTTTAAGAGTGTAAATTCAATGACATCAGTACTTTCCTCACACTTTATGATGAGATGAACCTGATGCATCCAGTCAAACATCAGAGTATCAGAAGCTCTACTTCACTTATATAGGTTGTCAATCTAATATGCTGAAAGAATCACATAGAAAACCAAAAAAGGAAGAAGAAAAAATGTGAAACACACACACACATATATATGTATACATACACAACGCAAACCAGATGAGATTCATATGTGGCACTTGTAGACACCAAGAAAAAGGAGTATCAGCATCTCATCAGATTCATGGACCATCCCATACACTTTATAGTAAAAAAAAGGTTTTTCAGATTATTTAAATGCTCTTTAAATTATGATTTTTTTTTCTTTTATGAACTTTTCACTGCCAGGTTCTTCTATGAATACTCCATATTGGAACTAAGAGTGTAAATTCAGTGACATCAGTATTTTGCTCACACGTTATGATGTGATAAACCTGATCAGAAGCTCTACTTCACTTGCTGTTAATGTAATATGCTCAAAGAAGCCCATAGGAAATAAAAAAAAAGGATAAAGTGTGGCAAATCACACACACACACACACACACACACACACACACACACAAACACACACACACACACACACACACAACGCAAACCAGATGAGATTCATATTAGGCACTGAGAAAAAGGAGTACTGTATCAGCATTCAGATTCTGGAAATGTATGGAAAACGACAGAGGACTGTAGGGCTTGAGATCTCTCCCTTTTATTTTGTTTTTAGTCAACACCGTTTTGTACAAAGAGACAGAAGAATATATCTTAGCACTTGTTTTCACACTGTGTCTGTATTCTCAATAGCTTAAGTATTGTGAAATGTCTCATTAAATTATTATTGTAGCCTTAACACGTAATCTCTCTCTATACAAAAACAGAAAAAAAGAAAAACAATTTCTGTCATATTTACAGAATCTGTACAATTGTGGTTTCGAAGTAACATTGAAAATAAGTGGTTAAAATACAAGAAGGACAGAATTAAAGACAACAGAGGTGTACATTTTGTCTTGAATTCTGGTTCTCGGATGCTATTAGAATGGCACTGTGCTCCTGGTCCAGTGGTCTAATAACGTTTTCCCCATGTGGCTATATAAAAAAGTCTTCCAGACAAAAAATGTATCTCAAATTTCAATATTTTAAATATTTGTCTCCATATATTAAAAGGCTATGGAAAGGGGACATCATTATTTACAGCAGAGATAATAGATAACCATTGCACTGTGCTCTGTTTCCTTCTCTCTCACACACACATACACCTGCACGCACACTTGCCCACTCACACACAGAGGTAATCAAGCATATGATTTCTGATACACGTACAATCATATGTGACGTACCTTACTGGGGAGGGTGCTAAAATGACAAACCAAAAACTAATGTATTCATATCCTCCCAGAAATCGGAAAAGAAATAAGGGAAATAAAACCATGAAATAACACAGAACATTGGCTACTATCCCTCTTTTGCCCAGTTTTTCGGCCCACCACCCTTGTGTCTTCTGCTGCAAATGTCGTCTCACACTAAACCTGTTGTCATTTGTCGAATGATATTAGAGTGCTTTTACAAGGCCACATCTTCAAAAAATGAAATACAAAACTGGAAAGCTTTTCAGGACGAGCAAAGGCAACTGTCCAGACACACAATCACACAATACTTCCGTTACATACAGTAGTACTATTAAAAATTATAGGCTCGACTCTCCAAAACACACAGAGTTTGGCAGGAAATGCAATGGTCGAAGTCTGTCACCACATCTCTAGCTCTTAAAAATGCCACGTTGTTCAGGTAAATCGAAAATGAGAAAAGTAGACCAAGCATAAAAAATCTTAAGGGTACTTAAAAATGGTACCATGCAAAGAAAGGTATTGTGAGAGCAAAAAAATCTTGTGCTAAAAAAAATAGCTGTAGATTCAAGAATGATCTTTAAAAATGATGCCCGCTGTGCCAATACTCCAGACAAAACCTAGCGAGTTGTTACTCCATTTTGTATAGCCCCAAACCTGTATTATGCACAGTTTATAAACATATTCACCCACAAAAAAGCAGGCATGATATCTAAAATTTGACATAAAAAGCTAAAGATATGGCAATAAATAAGTAAAATACATGCATGCTTATCTTAAACACAAACCCTCACACAAAGACAACTGAGTCAAAAAAGAATGTGGCAAAAAAGTTAAGATAAAAATCCACAAATTGATAGCTATACATCAATTATAAACCAAATATTATAAATATTGTGCTTAAAGTGGAGATCTGTTTGCTTAACAGTTCATTCACAAAGGAAACGTAATCTGCAATAAACACAACAAACTTCAAGTAAAGGATTTTATCTAAGCTGTGGGCCAAAAAAAACCTGTCTTCAGACTGCCCTGCCATGAGTTAAAAATGGAGATTTTTAAAATGAGAGTCTTAAGTACTTGCAATGAAACTCACGTGGCTCTCGTTTATCCAGTTAAATGAGTTCATTGGTTTATTGATTTATGTAATTAGGTAATTTAGTTAAATGATATGTTTGTTTTGCCTGTGCCTATCCAAAAATTCCTGAGAAATGCCTTTACTTCAAGTGGGTATTAAAACTGCAAATTAAATTAAATGGTGTCATCCCCACCGTTATCATGTGTTAATTGATATTAAAATACTCTTGACTGGCATTAACTACAATATCTAGAAAATCTCAGTTCTGTTGTGCAGGTACAGTAAAGGATTGCATTTGGCTAAATAACAATAGGGTGGATGTATGTGAATGTATGTTAGTTTTTAACTGATAAAATTTGCAGCAAAGTTGGGTTGTTGACCTTTAATTTAATACTTTAAATATCTAATCAATATGGTAAAACATAAATCTGTAGAATTACATCCTTTCTGTCTATTTACTGTACAGAGTGGAAAAAAATGAATATTTACATAACAAAATGCAAGCATTTTCTGAGAATTTTGCAAAACCCTACATACTGTGCACTGGCATCTCCCTAAGGAAAGTACAGATAAGCATATCTAATACTAACTAGGAAATAAATCCATAACACAGGTGTCATTTTTGCTGCTTGATCACATCTTTCTTTGGGAATGGGGGGCAGTGGAGAAAAAAAGACTGATTTTTGTTTCTGTATTGTAGAAAGCCATACAAGTGTAGCGCTCTACAGCCTAACTCTCAGGAAGTATACTGTGCATTATACAATGCTGTGCAAATATAAAATATCCTGTTTCTATTATCATAATTTATTAGATTAATAACTGAACTGGTTTTCTTTTGAACTCGGTATTAACACTACGAACACATTCAGGCTACTTTATGTCTCCTCAATGCTGGATATTCCATATCAGTGCTTATATCATTAAAAGGAAAATTTCAGAATAGCATGAATCATCCCATGACAAATCTGTGTGCAGTGACCATAAAGTTACCATGGCAATATGACCTGTAAATCTGGTATTCTGTAAGTCTTGGTAAGGCACATAACGTGCTGTGTATTAAACCAATATTGTTCTTACAAACGGAACACTATAAAATAAATACAATTCCTTCATAATGATATCTCAAGTACAGTTGAAGTACTTTGCAAATCATGCCTTGTACACACATTTTACAGCACTCCATACTGGTAAAATAAACCTGAATAACCAATAATTGAGAACCTTTATGGAATCCAAGTTTGTCAACAACTCGATTAACAATCAAATATGTTCAACTGAGAAATCAAGTAAGCCTCCCGCTTAGTGGTTTGTTAACTAAGAACTGAAACTACAGTACAAATATATAACAGCATAAAACATCCAGAAACCAAGCCCAAATGGAACATCATAAACATTGTAATAATATATAATAATATTATTATCAAGAACATTTTCAATACAATTATTGTAAGTTTTACCCTGTTGTTTAAAAAGAGTAACTGATTTCCATCCGAGATTGTACAAATTATTGTACACTGTTGTCCCCATCTGAATTGGCCACTATTTGATGTTAGGAGCAGGGAAATTGTGAGATATACAAAAAAAGAACAAAAAAGAGAGAAAAAATAAGAGAATAAAAGAGAGGAATGAGCAGGCTTTTTTCCCCAAATCTCAGCTTTTTCGACAGTGGGCAGGTCCCCTCGCTCTATTTACATACGTATGCTTGGCAGCGCATGATCCGTGTAACTTAATGAAAGCATAAGTCAGTTCCTCACACACGGTTTCCTCTTCTTTTTGTGAGCTTGAAGGTACTAATTACACACTGCCTTTTCAGTTTTCTTTTAATCATCATTCTGTATGTCCGTTGGCTTCTTTTCCAAAATCCTATCTTTTTCAGTCTATCCTCTTCAGACATCAGATTCTATACTGGAAAGCTTTTCGTAAACATGTCCATTGCTTGAGCCATTAAACGGTCTCTGTCCTTGACCCATTCCTAACCCATCCCTTGCTGACAGCAGCTTGTTGTTGCTAGGTCCTCCACCGTGGTGGTTGCCAAGAGGCCCACCTAGACATAACTCCTTGGGGAACCGAGGGGCCACATTGGAAAGCACCCCAGAAGTTGCAGAGGCTGGCAAATAGGAAGTCACCCCCATGGAGCCCCGGAAGTCAGCCCGACTGTTGTTGAGGAGCTGTTGCTGCTGCTGCTGCGGCGTCTGTTGCTGCTGCGGCTGTGCCTGCTGCTTTTTGATGTAGTATGATTTGGCACCGTGTAATAGACACTGGTCGTCGCCGAAGGTTGGGATGAATGGGTTCTGGTTCACCTTATCTGGGTAGAGAGATTTAGACAAGGAGTAAGTCCCGACCCCTCGGGTACCGCCCACACCTCCTCCCATCATGCCTCTATCCCTGTCCCTCATGTCTCTCTCACCCACGGAGCGACGGTGCAACCCACCTTCACCCCCACGGAATAAGCTAAATGATGAACCCCCACCCTTTCCTCTGTCCCCAAAATACGATGTCTCCCGCTCCCCTCCCGCATACTGCTCAAACATCTGGGCGTAGGGGCTCGCGCCCTCCATGTAGCGGTCTTTGTCTTTTAGGCTCACGCTTCGGGGTGGAGGAAGCATTGATGCTCCACCACCACCTCCAAACCCACCCATCCTGCCCGCCCCTTCCTTCTGCAGTTCTACAAATGTGTCATAAGAGTGCTGCCTGCGCAAAACCTTACCACCTGGGCCAAATTTCCGCCTCTGTACCTGGGTTTGGGCCCCTGTGCCTCCCCCTCCCTTTCCGCTCTCCAAAGGGTGCTTGCCCGCAATTTGATCCAGGAGGAGGTTGTCCTCACTAATGTCATACAAGTTGCCCGGTTTCTTGCACGAATCACACCGCTTGCAGGTGGCTGAACTAGGGCGGCTTGAGATTTGTCCACTCCCTCCACTGGATCCCCCAACTCCCCCAGCGGCTGGATACCCTCCGGCCCCGCCTCCCCCATGCATGCAAACTGGCTTGCTTCCTCCACTTCCAACTCCTCCACTGTGGCAACTGCGACATTCCCAATCCCCGCCGGCCAACCCTCCCACCCCTCCGATGCCCTTTTCCCAGCATGCATGGCCCTGTTGCCCTGGTGATCCTCCTCCCATTCCACCCTTACATTCTGTCTTCTTGGATTTACCTTTCAGGAAATCTTCCATGGGAACCAAACTAGTGCACGCTCCCCCAGCACCACCGCTACTAACTACTCCACCGCAGCTGCCTCCGCCCAGTCCCACTCCTCCACCCATTCCAGGAGCATCACTTAAATCCAAATCCCATGGGGATGTGCCTTCCTTGGCTCGAAACTGGTCCACATAAAAGTCCCTCAAATTCTCTTTGTCTCTGAACAGATAGGAGGTGCAGTTACCACCTCTCTGGCTCTTGCGCTCCACAGGTGGGGTGGCTGAGCGGTGTGCTTGTGTTGCTGGATGATGGTGGTGATGATGATGGATAGTGTGGTGGGGACGTCTCCTGAAGCCAAGCTCAATCTCATCCTGCTCACGGCGAGACTTGGCAGAAGCGGGTCTCTTTTTTAGGCTGTCCCTGTACTGCTTGCGCCGTTTGCTGTGCCCTTCAAGGTTCCCGTAGGTCACAGTGTGAGTGGAAATATCTGACACGTCGGATCGAATGTTTCCATCATCCCCTCCCGATCCCACCCCACCTCCCCCGCAGTACCTGTCATGTCCTGCAATAAACCCTGAACTCGATGCCCCACCCTTGAAGGAAAACTTTCCATATAGGTCAGGCAGGCCAGACTTGAAGCTTGACTGGGTTGGGTGACCTGCAATTAGGTCAAACTTTTCCCTGTTCCGATGTGTCAGCGACTGTCGTGGCTGGGTGGTGAAGATGGGCGCTACCCCTCCCCCTAAGCTGTCACAATCGTACCCACCCTCCAATGAGCTGGCACTCCCTAAGCTACGAGGTCGGTTAGGCAGGGGACCCGACATACCGAGAGCCAGTTCAGATCCCGTGCCCCCATGGTGGTGTAGGTAATGATCCTGGTACAGGTTGCTGTCCTTCAGGTGCAAGTTCCCAAAAGTCCTCTCCACCTCGCTTACATAGTCGCTGAACATGTTGTCCTCTGGTAAATATGGTGGAGGCTTGCAGTCTGAGTGGCCTGCTAGGCTGCGCCGGTGTTCGCTGATGTCATAAACGGCTGATTCACGGTGGCTGTAGTCCAGTGCGCTGTGGGGTGAACCATTGACCCCAGGCACAGAGGTCATGTTTTTGGCAGTACGCAACAAGCGGAGAATGTTGGAGTGGGTATTGTTCATGTTCATCTTCATAGTGGCTGATGGTGAGTTAAGGGCTGATTTGTTCTCTTCAATCTGAACACCGTGGATGCAACTGTAGATCCCCTATTGGACAGAAAAAAATGAACAAAAGCAAAAACAAAGGAAAAGAGAAGGAACAAACAATGTGGGATTAGATCACCATTTAATGAAAAGTACAATTAACACCAAACGTTCACAATTATGATGAGAAGTTTAAATCAAACCGTTCAAGGCCAACTTTTGATTTCTAGGGATTTTCTTTAACAAGCCATGTTTAAAATCAACAGTTTGTTCATCACTGTCTTTAATCCTCTGACATATATCCAAGACGAGAAAAAGGAAAATGAAGGAGACAGAAAGAGTTGAAAGGAGAGAGAAGAAAATAGAATTTGTTCAAGAAAGAGAAACGGCAGGGGTGAAAGAGGTTGTAATTGATGATGACATGGTGACAGGGTTGCAGTAACTCTGTGGTTTTGACTGACTATCAGTGTCTTCAATCAATGCGATTAAAATTCAGCTGCCACCACTGTGTCTACTTCTCTGTCTCTCTCCTTCATGACTGCCGTGACAAATTAATTACATAATATTCTAATAAACCTCCCCAGCTCATTCAACAGTCATACAGATTTGCTGCATTTTAATCCATTTATCTGTGTTGGTTTGTCTGTGTTTTATCAAACTCATTTTGTAATGAGTAATGGTGTTATTGCGACACTGACTGGAGGTCAAAATACTTCATTGTCTTTTAAACTGTTAGGTGAATATCCAGGCCAATTAAATGTTACGATGCACTATTTTGCAATCTCTTTTAAAAAATGTAAAGAACACAAAACCATTAAAAACCTTTTCATTACAAATAATGCATGAAACGCATGTGGAACGAATAGAATTCTTAAAATATTTCAAAGGCTAAAGGTTACTCTTCTACTGGCGATCGGTCCCTCCGGTGAGGCAACATGTCAGAAATGTTTCCTGTCTCGCTCTTAGTCACGCTTAGTGTCTATCCACTCCTGTGTAGTTTTTCCTCTTCTCTTTATCTCCTCTACCTTCTGTCTTTTTTTAACACAGGTCATCCTTCCCAGTGTGACTCTTATTCTCATTCATCTCCTGACCCTTCAATTCGATTGGGCTGGAACATATTCTTCATTCACATCTCATTTCTTTTTCTCTTTCCTGCTTTCTCTTGAGGGGTGCCTTTCTCTTCATTTTTGTCTGTTGCTTTTTTCCGCCTCTATTCCCTTTACATTCTTCTTACCCGCACAACAGTAACAGTGCTTTAGCTAATGTTCAAACATAAATCTACATCTCAAAAGGGAATATATTGAGTTAAAAATCAGTTTCCTTTCTTGTAACTGGTTATAAACATTTTCCTGCTAGCTAACAGATTAAAATAGTACTCGTTTTCCCCACAAGACTGAATAACTTGTGAACTCAAGTATAGCCAGGTTTAAGTCATTTGCTAATTTGGTCACATAAACTGATATTCACACCATGTATTCATCCCTGGAATTATCTGGGTCATGGCACCACTCCAAATTACTTGAGGCGTGTCTTGATGTCTCGGTGTCTAAAACGTGAGACTTCTGCTCTTGGCCTTTTGCTCAAGATCAAGGGTTGGATTTCCAAATGTTGCATAAGCACAAAATGGGGATTGAAAAGTATTTGGCCTGTTCCACTCACAAATCAAAATTAAATTAAGCATAATTACATGTACAGTGCATCCGGAAAGAATTCATAGAGCTTCACTTTTTCCACATTTTTTATGTTACAGCCTTATTCAAAAATGGATTAAATTCATTTATTTCCTCAACATTCTACACACAATACCCTAAAATGACAATACGAAAAATCTATTTAAAATAAAAATTTATTAAAAATCAAAAACCTGAAAAATCACATGTACATAAGTATTCACAGCCTTTGCCATGAAGCTCTAAATTGAGCTCAGGTACATTCTGTTTCCACTGATCATTCTTGAGATGTTTCAGCAGCTTAAATGGAGTTCACCTGTGGTAAACGCAGTTGATTGGACATAATTTGAAAAGGCATACACCTGTCTATATAAGGTCCCAGGGTTGATAGTGCATGTCAAAGCACAAACCAAGCGTGAAGACAAAGGAATTGTCTATAGACCTCAGAGACAGGATTGTCTCGAGGCACAAGGCTGAGGAAGGTTACAGAAAAATTTCTGCTGCTCTGAAAGTTCCAATGAGCACAGTGGCCTCCATCATCCGTAAGTGAAAGATGTTTGATACCACCAGGACTCTTCCTAGAGCTGGCCGGCCATCTAAGCCGAGTGATCGGGGGGAGTAGGGCCTTAGTCAGGGAGGTGATCAATAACCCGATGATCACTCTGTCTGAGCTTCAGAGTTCTTTTGTGGAGAGAGGAGAACCTTACAGAAGGACAACCATCTGTGCAGCAATCCACCAATCAGGCCTATATGGCAGAGTGGCCAGACAGAAGTCACTCCCCGCCTGGAATTCGCCATAAGAAACAAAACTCTCTGGTCTAATGAGACTAAAATTGAACTCTTTGGAGTGAATACCAGGCATCACATTTGGAGAAAACCCGGCACCGCTCATCAACAGGTTAATACCATCCCTACAGTGAAGCATGGTGGTGGCAGCATCATGCTGTGGGTATGTTTTTCAGCAGCAGGAACTGGAAGACAGTCAGGATAGAGGGAAAGATGAATGCAGCAATGTACAGAGACATCCTGAATGAAAACCTGCTTCAGAGTGCTCTTGATCTCAGACTGGGGAGATGGTTCATCTTCCAGCAGGACAATGACCCAAAGCACACAGCCAAAATATCAATGGAGTGGCTTCACAACAACTCGGTGAATGTCCTTCAGTGCCCAGACCTAAATCCTATTGAACATCTCTGGAGATACCTAAAAATGGCTGTACACCGTCGCTTCCCATCCAACCTGATAGAGCTTGAGAGGTACTGCAAAGAGGAACGGGCAAAAATTCCCAAAGACAGGTGTGCCAAGATTGTGGCATCATATTTAAAAAAGACTTGAGGCTGTAATTGCTGCTAAAGGTGCATCACAAAGTATTGAGTATTGAGCAAAGGCTGTGAATACTTATGTACATCTGATTTTTCAGTTTTTTTTATTTTTAATAAATTTGCAACAATTAAAAAAAAAATGTTCTTTCACATTATGGGGTATTGTGTGTAGAATTGTGAGGGAATAAATGAATTTAATCCATTTTGCAATAAGACTAACATAAAAAATGTGGAAAAAGTGAAGCGCTGAGTACTTTCCGGATGCACTGTATGTATGCTTTTTACATAATAAATCACATGTAATACACTTTTACACAGCAAATGTGTGTTTGTCTTGTTTTATTAGCATAAAATTACGTAATCATCCCTAACACAATTTACCAATCACCAAAATTCCCCTGCCAAAAGTTGCTTAAAGTGGAAGTGAAGCAGTCAGCCAAGTTTATTTTGTAAATTGATTTCCACTTTAATGAAAATATATATGACAAACTTGATTAATGAAACCATTTTGAAGAAAAGAGCATGCTTTACAA
The DNA here is from genome assembly GCA_903798205.1 of Danio tinwini. Lineage (NCBI taxonomy): Eukaryota > Metazoa > Chordata > Actinopteri > Cypriniformes > Danionidae > Danio > Danio tinwini. Next base: position 15,604,280 of record CAIGQZ010032813.1, read on the forward strand.
CAGTTTTTAGAACTACGGCGCCGCAATGTTGGAATATCGCTGTGTCATTACAGGGCTCACTCAAAAAAATTTTTACATTTTTTTTGCTTGTTTAAACTAATTTAAAATAAGCTAAATCAACACAATTCTTGAGATTTCATTGGGACAACTTAATTTTTTATGTTCAAGCCACATAAATTTGTTAAAAGTGTTAAGTTAACTTAATCGATTTGTGTTGGGACAACATTAATGAATTGTGTGGAACCCTGCATTTTTGCAGTGTTGGTTCCATTTCTGAACAAATACATTGGAAGTAATGGACTGAACACAGAGACTGCAAAGCTAATTTTACCCTATGCATGAACTTGTGGACGTGCATCGCAGAACTGGTGCGAATACACGCATCAAAGTTGTGTCTAATATATAATTTTTCTATCTTTAAATTACCAATCGTTTCATGCACTTTGGTCCACTCTCTGTTTTATGCTGCCTGACTGGGTTTCATCCATGGTTTCTACAAGGTCCGGTACCGACGTCGTGGGTGCGGGTACTTTCACTTTTTACTACTACAGCCCCTGACCTCTTTTCGTGTTTAAAACAAAGATCAGCGCGTTTTTTCACATGTCAGTTTACATCCTTCATACAGGTTGAGAGATCGAGTTTATCGACTCGAAAAGGCGACTTGACATAATCCGCAAAAACGTGACTCAGTAAAGCGTGAAGTCATGTACCATTTTAATCAAGAGTGGACCAAAGCACATCAAGCGAAAGGTGTTTAAAAAACTAAAAATAGAAAACGTAAATATATTTTGTAAATATTAGATACAACTTTAATGCTTGTATTTGCACCAGCTCTGCGATGCACATCCACAAGTTCATGCATTGGGTTAAATTAGCTTTCAAGCCTCCGTGTTCAGTCCATTACTTCCACTGTAACTGTTCAGCTGAGAAAACGGAACCAACCCTATGACATCAGACACAGCGATATTCCAAGATGGAGGCGCCTTAGCTCTAAAAAGTGTAGTAAAAAAAGCCCTTTTCTTCAAAATGGTTTCATTAATCAAGTTTGTAATATATATTTTCATTAAAGTGGAAACCAGTTTACAAAATAATGTAAACTTGTAAGGCTGACTGCTTCACTTCCTCTTTAATGTTACTGTTAAATTGAACTTAAACTTAATTAAATAATAGTTTAATGAAAATTTGATGTTCTAGTTAAAATAAAGACTCATTTTCTCAATGAATGACCTAATTTATCCAAACTTTTCATTTCAAAATATTTTTAATGGTAAACAAGACAAAGATGCCAATACATGAAATGATAAACAGTGTCATAACTATCTTAAATCTTCAAATTGAGGTCTAGAGTTCTTATAATTAAACACAATAGGTAGCACGTCATGATTTTGCCAAGTACAATGCAATCCTGAATAAACATCTATGTTGATCCTGGAACATGAGTTTTGTTCAAAAATGTAATCTATATCTATTCCCTATCCCCAAATCCAACCATAACTGTAAATTATTTCCAAAACCAGAGGGGAATAATAGTTGGATAAAAATCACGTAGAAGTGCATAAATCTAAACATAAGCCTAAACTTAACATAATTGGTAAATGTACCCTTTAATTCTGATTGGAATGTTGTTCCAGGCTCAACATAGATGTTAATCCAGGAACAGGTTCTACTTGGTGAAATCAGGTTGGAACAATAGGCGAGTGATTGAGATGACCCAAGTGCATGTTTGCTTATAGATGAATAACATAAAGCTGGCACTCACCCTGCTGATGGAGAAGGTGATGCCAGGCTTGCCCGAGCACACACCCATGAAGCAGAATCGCAGCTGCCAGTAGAAGAGGTGCTCTGCTATGAACGTAATAAGGGACAGGGCCATTGCAGCTCCCAGCATGTAAAACACACCGGCCATGTTGTCTACATCCAGCTGACTGCTCATCACCTCATTTTTCTCATTGTGGCAGATGCCAGTCAGCCACAAGGCCTCGAGTTCCTCCATTTCACCTACAAACACAAAGGTAAAAGACTGCCATTTCTAGCATTTGGTTTGCATGTGGGTTAGAAACAGAGCGATTGCTTGTGCATCTTTGAATTTCTACTTTCTGCCTCTCCATCTGTGTGCTTTTTTTCTACGTTTGTGAGCTTTGAATGCTCTCGAGCTTTACTGTTAGCAGACGTGTCTGTTCATGTTTGTCTGTCCATGATGATTTCAATGGGTTTCGGCACTGCATGTATTTAGAGCCTCCACAAAACTGTGCACAGTAAACAAATTACGGCCCCTGTGAAGTGTAACATTTGTCATGACGGATTAATCCAAACTCACACACACACTGGAGCTCTTCTTCTCATTAATGATTGCTTATGGGAGTCGCTTGAGATTTGGTTCCCAGCTCTAATAAGGGCCCTGAGGGGCCTGACAGCCCGCAAAGGAGGGACAGGATCCTTCAGGTCTGTCTTGAGGAACAAATGCAGATAGTCTCAAATATTGTTCTCACACTCAATAATTCATACCAAAAAACACACATTTTAAAGAATCCAGGCTACATCAAAATGAATCCAAATACATTTAGAAAAATGTGTTTTATTTTGAAATGTTCTCTGTTAGCATTTTCTAATAGTTTCTTTCCCATATTTAAAGGACTGTTTCAAGAGTTCGCCCTTGTTGATGTTTGATTATAAAACGTGTTTAGCATGCTGTCCCAGGAGAAAGCCCTGAGCTCGTAAGATCCTCGAGCCCGCCCCCCCCCCCTTCCCACACCCCATTGCAGGGCGAGAGGGGAGTCTGAGTTCAGGTAGGTCTGGAGAACTCCCCCTGCTTGATAATGGTAGATGTAGATTATGAATCCGCTATGGAGTGTGAATACTGGATTCAACACTTGTTTATGGTCAACTTAGTTTTATCAATTTACTTGTGATACATGTTTTTGGTCTGTGGGAGGAAACCGGAGAGTCCGGGGAAAACCCACGCAAACACAGGGAGAACATGCAAACTCCACACAGAAATGCCGACTTGGCCAGGTAAGATCTGAGCCAGTGACATTCTTGCTGTGAGGCAATGATGCTAACCATACGACCTCCGTGTTGCCCTGACAGGGAAATGGGAGAAGTAGGGGTGGAAGGGGGGATTCTTCAAGACGAAGATGGTGAATCCTGATTGGTGAATCCTGTGTTAGCTAATAAGGACCAGCTGTTAACAATCATAAGCGCGTGCTCCTCTCGAAATTAGTTTATAAATAAACTTCACTTATGCTAAACTGAATAGTTCATCCATACATGAAAATGCTACCATTTACTCTGTTTATCATTTACTCACTCTTGACTTCAAACCAGTTCGCTGAAACTGAAAACAAGCAATGTTGGAAACCTGTAATCATTGATTTCCATAGTAGGCAAAGCAAATACTATAGAAGTCAATGGTTACAGGTTTCCACCACTCTTCAAAATATCTTCCTATGTGTTCTTCAGAAGAATGAAACTCAAACTGGTTTGTTTGAGGATGCTCAACATATAAGAAACATCATTTAAAAAAATGTATTAGGACAATTTCTCAACAAACTCAACAATTTTTAGTCCCTGTTTACACCTGTATTCAGCATTGTCCACTTTTGTTTAGATCAACAAAAATACATCTAAAGAGGCACCTATTTGACCCCTTTTTCAACATTTAAGATAAGTCTTTTGTGTCTCCAGAATGTGTCTGTAAAGTTTCAGCTCAAAACACCCATCAGATTATTAATTATACCTTTCATAATATTGGAATTTTCTGCTCTGAACACAATGTTGCTGTTTTTGCTGCCTGTGCCTTTAATGCTAGTTCTCCCCACCCATTGTTCTCATGTGCCTGTCAGAGTGTGCCTCAATCTCCGGCTGCGTCGGATAAGCAGCACAGTGACAGACATAAAGGAAGCAGATCTTGCGTAACATTTGTGAGAAATATTACAGTAAGAAATTTCCCAATGATTGTTTGATGTATTTCTTGTGTTAATTCAAGCCTTTCTGCAACGATGAGTCACATACAGTGTTGTTACAAAGTTCACGCACACAGCATGGGACAGCATGGGCGTTTAACTTTGCACGGCAAATGTGACAGGATACACGTTAATTTCCACTGCTGTATGGATATCCGTTATGCTAATGTACAAAATAAACCTGATTTAATGTCCACCAACCAGGATTGAAGTGTCATCTTTTGTAATTGTACCAACATGTTACTGCAGTGATTAAGACAGTAAAACCGCTGTAATTGATTACAACCATGCACTGACGTTTTAAACTTGTAAAACTCATTCTTGATCACATTTGGTAATGATTGATGATCACAGCGAGCTCAACAGATCTTTTAATCATAGTTGTTTTGCACACGTCCTGTCTTGATATGATCAGTGTTGTGCAAGTTACTTCCAAACTGTAATACATTACAGATTACTTGTTACTGTTATTTAAAAGTAATCCCTTACATTACAATATTACTGTCTCAAAATTGTAATATGTTACATTACTCATATTACTTTTTAGTTACTTTCTCAAAAATAACTACAGAATTAGAACTTAACATTCTAAAACGACCAAATGTACTGCAGAGCATTTTACATCCAGTAGAAAGCGATATGATGTAACAGAATGACTGTGACCTATCCAGGCTACTAACAATATAGTATATAATTGGCAACATGAAAGCTCAAGACAATGCAAGAAAGGATGACAGTCAGATTCACAAATGATCTGTTAAAAGTATGGTAGAGGTAAAGTGGTTATCTGGCAATATCTGTGAATAGCTTGACTATATATTGTAAATAATAATAGTCTAAAACATAGGCAGTATAACTAACCCTCAAAAACACTAGTATTTTTTAATGTACCCTAACCTGTAGATAAATAGTGTAGCAATATATAAACCATATCACCATTCTTGGGATAACAATTTAACAGGAGGATCTCTGGAGAGCAAAAGCACGAAAAGAGGAGGAAACACAAGGCACAAATTGTGAATCTGCATCATCTGATGGAGCGAGAGCAGATCATACGTGAGCAGCCCAGCCAGTGTTTTGAATGCATGCAAGGAGTTTTGTCCACGAACAGAGAAAACCGGCGCGTTCGCTCGCTCGTATTACATGAATGCGCTCTCGACTTCTAATACCGCACTTACGACATTTGTCAGTGAAAATCTATTTGCCGCTTTTACGCTGTGCTTTAGGGCTTAACGTTACTGTGAACCAAACTGAACCAATAGCCCCGGACCTCGAGCTGAGAGGCTGAAATCATTCCGCGTACAAAGTAAAAAGTTCCAATAGTCAGAGGGAGATTAATGACAACTCGCACGTATGTTTACTCACCACGAACAGGAAATAGAACTGCAGTATTTTTTTATTTGTTAATGTCTTGCGGGTGAAAAATTTGTTGTAACACACACGTTACTAAACATGTACCGAGTAAAATATTACTGAAAATGTATAAGTAATGCCCAGGACCAGGCAAAAAAAATCTGCGGATTTCTGCGGAATTATTTTGGGAGTATCATATCTAAAACCTTAATATGTGAAATAAAAAATACCTTTTTAACTTGTATTTAATGTTTAAAATGCAAATCCAATTAGATTCACTTTATTTGGTAAGCAAAGCAAGTCTCTCATATAATATATCTACTAAAAGACAGAAAATATTACTTTACAAAATGCATTGTACAAAAATCAGATGAACATTTTCATGTCAATAATATTACTGTAATTAATTAAAAAACTGAATATAGATTTGCACACATTTACTCAAGTAAATAAACAGAATTAATGATAGGCTAAAACTCTGGAATTCTGCGGAAAATGCGAAAAATCTGCGTAATTCTGCGTGCGTAGATTTTGCGTGGGCCTAGTAATGCCTTACACTACTGCATTACAGGAAAATGTAATATGTTACTGTAATACATTACTTTTGTAATGCATTACTCCCAACATATGATTATACGCGTTACTAAGGAGACATGTTAATACATGGCTGAATTTGTCAATCAATTTGGTGGGTGTGGAAACCGCACTCCTACGTTGCGGTCGTCCTCAAAATAGGAGGGATTTGGATTCTATTTCAACATCAGGAAAAAAATAGACTTATTGTGTTTATATCACCCCAATATGACTGTGGACACACTGTACCTACACACAGTTCTGTCCAAACAGCTTACAAAAGAACCAGGTGTAAAAAGATAGAAAAAAGTATTATTTACCTTCTAGCCTGAACACTGTGGTACGATATGCATCACATGACTAATTATCTGATTACCTTTTTTACACTGCACCTTTTAGCCTACAAAAACACTTTCAAATTGATCCACTTTGGAAAACATCATTAAAAAGTCAATTTTCAAGATTAAAACATCTCTGTGAAGGCTAAAAAGCAGAGCAAAAGATGCAATCCCGATTAATGTAGATGCTTCCACAATTGGCTGGATTTTTATTACACACTAGGAAGTTCAGTTGGCGACTTAAGCCTTCAAATCCATCAAATCCCCAGCACTTATTTGAGGGTGAATGTGTGTGCGGGTGTTCGCATGCTGTGGCGGTGCATTCATGTGTACCTACATGTATATGTCACACAGTCGATGCCTTCCCAGTGTACTTTTGCGATAACACAAGCGCCCTCTTGACACTTGCAAATAGGACTCTCTTCCTGCTCCTGGATCATACGTTGGCTTATATAACACACACACAAGCGTACCTTAGATGCCATACCGGTGTCAGTGTGCTGAACCGAGGTGCACTGCCTGCTTGTCAATATGCATATAAACACTCACCATGCCACTAATCTAATCTAACACATCCAGCTTGCAAGACATCCCTATGCATGCATGACGAATCGCTAAGTAGGGGATATATATTATATAAATCTATCCAGATGCCAATCTGAGAGGATTTTGTATGGCCGTGCCCATATATCTATAAGCTCTCTTTACAATATATCATCCTGAATGTCTGAGATCATTAACACTGTTTATGCATGTGTGGAGTGCATAGGGCATATTCTGCATGTGTCTTTGGATGTGCTCCAAACAGCCTGTCATCTCAGATGCTGTTTGCGAAAGAGAAGATGATATCCAGAAATGGCCCCTGGAACTGGATCACTAGTAGGTTCTGAAGGAAAGCTTTCAAATCAAACTGAATTAGAGATGGGGAGATAAACACATTTCAGTGCTGTACATCTGACGCTCTTACAGTAAAGCTATTACAGTATTTGAACATTTCATTAGTACAGTTTTCAGTGAAGCTTTTTGATATATTTATGCTCACTGTATCTAGACATATATTGTAATGTTTCTTTTTTAAATGTATTTCTGTAATGACAAACCTACATGTAGGGATGGGTATCGTTAAGGTTTTAATAATATTACAACTTTTATCGATACCACTTATCGGTTCGGTACTTTAGCGGTACTCTTATCGGTACTTTTTTATAGTGTTTTTTTAATGAACAGAATTAACAACACTTTATTTTATTTTTACTTTATTGTAAAATAAAATAAAAAACAATAATTGTAAAACAATAAATACAAAAAATCCTGTAAAACAATGTACAATGGTTTGAAGGAACACAGCTGGAGCATGCAGGTAGGCTGCAAATGACTCTCAGTTAATAACCATTCATCTGAAGAAAAATCAACATGTTTGCCTTTTCTCACAGAAGTCAGGACCTTTCTTGGCTTATTGTGCTCCCTCTGAAGTTTAAAATACCCCTTTGAGTTGCAAAATGCAGTCAAACATACATCTGTGGCTAATGTTTATGAGTTATTAACACATTCAAATAAATGAGTTACATGAGTGTTTGGGATTAAAGGTAATACATTTTTGGAGCTTCTTGGAATGTAAAAATAAGCTTTTTTTATAATGTCTTAATAAGCATAGTTTATTATGATTCGTCTATTTGTAAATACAGTGATGTAAAAGCATTTTTTATGTTTAAGATTTATTTAGGCTACTGCAGAAAAAAATACTAATAATGTATATAATAATATATACTAATAATAACTATTAATATTATACTAATTTAGAGAGACCGTGTGTGATTAACTGCTAGCATATGGATGGGGATGATGTAACATTAGTAGCTAAGCAGTCGAAAACTTTGCATTTGTCTTTCTGCAGTTAATGCACTTTTGAAAGATGCTTAGACGCTTATACAAGAAAACAACTTGTTGCATTTGTTGCAACGAGCGTTATCAACTTGGGTAATATACCAAACTCTAGACTGGTTGGTTCTCTGCCATTGTCACTCTATCGTGTACACTATATACACTCTATCTGATCTGTGATGAGTGCATGCGCACAGCTGAGAACTGTGAAGGCTTTTATACTTGACACGCTCGCTGTTGTATTGGGTGGAACAAGACGACATTTCTAACATGAGACTGCCAACAGTGCAGACGAATATCAAATATCACAAATTAGAAAAGGTTGCTCAGTTAAATTATGCTACTGTAGGTAACGTTTATTTAGCGATGATTCTCCAGTACTGATAGCACAATCGGTAATGTCAGAGCTTATCGATACTTCAGTCTTTTATAATTTAGCACCTTTATCGGTAAAGCACTGAGTTTCGGTACCCATCCCTAGCTATATGACAGCTTTTTCTCTATTCTTTTCCCACATGATTCTTAAGAAATGCTTTTTTATAGCAATTAATTTTGAGATAGTGCTAAAAACATTTCTTAGTAACAGTATTGAAAACATTTTATAGTTATTCCCACTTATGATCAGTTTAATGTGTTCTTGCTAAAAAAATATTTCTAAAAAATGACAACATTTTTAACCGCAAAAGTATTTTGCTTCATATTAGCAAATATCATATTTCCTTGTCAACAACTTTGATTTGTACATTGCATCTTTCCTAATTTTCCCCTAATAGTAAATGTAGTTATATGATACATTTTAATAATCGCACATACAATGTATTTGTCAAAACCACCAGCAGCTTAGCATTTGCAAATCGCTGGACAACTACACATCCACCATTTTAATGAACTACAACTCCCATCATGCAGCTCAGACACACCTGTTTCTGATTCCCTCTGACCACACACACACACCTGGAAGCTCATTGTGGATTAATCAGTTGGACCATATAAACAGCGCATACACATACTTTGTCTTGTTTGCTGTAACATTTCTATGCATTCCATTGTATTGTCTTGCAGTGCTTCTGACCTTTGCCTTGTTTACTTGTCTATGTTATTTTGCTCCCTGTATCGACCATTTTGCCTGTTAACACGACTGCTTTTGGATTACCGTCATGCTTCTGTTTGTCCCTGCTTTGACCATTGCCTGCCTGAGTAATAAACTGCATTTGGACCCTCTCCTCAATTGTCACTTTGACTCCTAGTGTTACAGTATTCATTGTGCTGACACAGACAAACATGCTAATGTAGACAAGAAGACAAATATGCTAAAAAGACAACTTAAATTTGACACTGTTACAGTACTGTAGATTTACATCACCTGTAACACCTGCTAAAACTATGTGATCTTATTACTGATTGAGATGAATTCTTGATAATTTGACGAGTACTTTAATTTAATATCAGCTTTATTATAATGTGATTTTCACACAAAGGACGCTTTGAAAATCAGGATGCTACATTTTCACACATCTAATAGCAGTTTGTGTGGCATGCTTGTTGGCGTTTTAACAGACAGTGTAGGCACTTGTCATCTCTTGCCAGGTATTCTTCAAAACTGTTTGCCTTTAGGGCACATTGAGAAGCATTTAAAGAAGAAGTGAATGAAGTAAACATCTCAAGCTGTGAATCCTCTACACATTCACGCCACTTTTGCAAACAGCATTTCAGTGCAAAAAACCTGTCTTATTCACTAACCACCCACAGTCCATTTTAACCAGGCACTGTCTGCTTCCTGTCACTGCCTTATATCCAGCTAAAACTGAATTTTGGGGTTTGATTGCGTGGTTTGCAGATTTAGTGAATCCCATGCTTGAGAATGGAATATATTTTGACGTGGTTTGTGCAGTTGTGTGATCTTTACCATCTCCAAAGAGCTGCAGAATGGCGAGATCCACTGCTCTCTTCCAGCCTGAGTCTTTCTGAATGGCAATGCCATATCCTGTAGTAGCGAAGATATAACCACTGCCAATGGTCACCAGCTTACAGCCCTCATCACGTCCGGCCATGTAATTCAAGACCGCCGCATCATAGATGAATGCATCCAATTTACTGAACAGGAGGAGGGAGAGGAACGTTATGTTAGAATGGTGGTACATCTTTATGAAAATTAAAATGCTGCCAAACACATTTGTGTATAAGACATTTCCAGTGCCCTGTCTTTTGTGTGTGAGAGATCATTTTCAAATATCTTTACAATTTTATACGTATAACATGAATGCAAGTCGGAAACAGCATTATTTGAGCATGCAAAACATACTCAAATAATATTTGTTTTATTTAGAACTTAGTATTACTGTGTTTAATGTATTATGTGTAGGGCTGGGCGATACAGTGAAAAAAATGATCACGATATAATCTTTCATATCATTCGTTATCAATAATTATTGAATATTTTTTTACAGTCCATTTAGGATTTTTAGGATTTTTTAAATATTTATTTAATTTACCCACATTACTAAGACAAATACTTTTAATAATTAAAAACCAAAAATTGAACAAAATATCTTGTCTTATAGATTATATTGTATTATATTATATTGTATTATATTATATTACATTATATTATATTATATTATATTAGCCTATATTATATTATATTATATTATATTATATTATAGTAGCCTATATTATATTATAGTAGCCTATATTATATTATATTATATTATATTATATTATATTATATTATATTA
>CAIGQZ010032813.1:15615131-15626947 GCA_903798205.1 Danio tinwini
TATATTATATTATATTATATTATATTATATTATATTATATTATATTATGTGATTTGATTATATGATTTTTTATATTAAAATCGAACCCAGTTTAAATTTTTTTATGACAGACGAAAGTTTTAGAGGCAGTGTGTCAATGCGATTCAGACAACATAAGGTCGGATTTAATTAATGTGCAAAAATTACAAAAAATTTTTAGGATTCAGTGTGCAATAACCTTAACAGTTTGAATAACACTTTCTTTTAAAAAAAAAACTAAACAAAAAAAACTGTTTCACTCACATTGTACAAAAACTACATTGTCTATAAACACAGAAAGCAGACTACACCTGAATATGGTCTTCCCTGTGTAAATTACACAACCACCTAAAAACTTTAGTTTTTTTTATTTACTTTAACCTAGTAACCATTATTGTACATCCAAGATGGCCCTCATATTGATCAGCACAAAATAAACAAACAAAAAAATCTGCCCCTTTAAATTGTCCACTTTTAGTACTGATATGACAAAGAATAACAGAAATCAATTTCAGGATGAATCCATCAATCAGCTACTCCAAACACTGCCCCTCCAGGATGCCTCATTTTGATGCTATTATCAGTCCAGATTTCACCACCCACGCACACACACACCTCCCTGTCTTCCCCTTTTATTCTCCCCCTAGCCCTTATATTCTTATATGCAGATATCATCTCTCTCTTTTGTTGTTTCTCACCCCGACTTCAGGCTGTGAAGGGCCTCATTTACGTTCTTCTGATGGAAGCTGGTCATATAACTGTGCATCTCCTTGTAGTTGTTCCTTATGTTTCTCTCAGTGCTGCCATTGGGCACAGTACCGAAGCGGAACGGAGGGGAGAAGTCATTTGGATGTTGAAACTAGAAAAGAAAGACAGAAAGAAAAAAAAAATTATATCTCAGCAGTGTCCACATTGTCAATGAACGCTCAAGGGACAAAGTGCAAGGAGAGGTGTCATTTCAAAAAAGCCTCAAAGATACAAAATATCTCTTTTTTTATCTCCTCCATTCATAATAGAACTATTTCTCTTGTAAACACTTGGACTATGTTCTCTAGACACTCAAAGCTTTGCCAGACATAAAAAGTAAAGCATGACTTAGAGTAAAAACAAATTCTCACCACATCAATTATTAAACAGGCTACAGCACCCTCTCAAAGTCAAGTCTTGTTTTCTGTTTCAGAGCGGTTGACTAATTCACATTAGCCCAATTTTTCCCCCATGCAAATATATGACACACACACAAACCTCAATTACCACAAAAACTAGTCAGCATGTGGTTGCCCAAATGTGTCACCAATCATTGGAAGATAATAAAAAACTAGTATCACTGTGTCACGCAGTGTAAGCATCTGAACAAACATTACTCCAGATTGGAATGTTTTTTGTCTTAAATTATTTTTCATAGGTTATTTCACCAACTCATGTCATTGGTTAAGCCAGAAACTGACGTGTTGGATCACACAAATGACCCCAGCAGGCACGGGACATCAACATGACATCAGATTGATGTTGTACCCCAACATTGTGGGGAAGGTTGCATTTTGTTTGGAAAGAAAATCGGGCTGACATCAGGACCCAACGTCAGGGTGACATCAATGTCCAACGTCCAAGCAAAAATCAACCAAATATCAACGTCTAATAATGTTACAGCTTGACGTTGTGTGAACGTTACAATTAGATTTTAGTTTGCCATACCTGACGAATAAATGTCAGTATTTGACGTCAATATGACGTTGTTTTAAGATGTTAAATTGATGTTGGATTTTGGTCACTTGCCACCACAACCTAAAATCAACCAAATATCAATGTCATTTAATGACGTTATTAGACGTTGAAATGATGTTGTCTTTAGATGCTGACATTGAATTTTGGTCATCTGACGTCACAACCTAAATCTAACCTAATATGAACGTCTTATATTCACATCCAAATTTATTTGAATTTATTTTGTTGAACACAAAAGAATATTTTTTTTAAAAGAATGTTGGAAAGCAGCAGCCATTGACTTCTATATACATTTTTCATACTATGGATGACAATGGCTACCAGATTAGTAGTCCAAAACATCTTCACTGCAAATAATATGGCACATAAATATTGCACAGAAATAATTCATTCATTCATTTTCTTTTCGGGTTAGTCCCTTTATTAATCTGGGGTGCACAGAAATAATATGGCAAAATTAAGTGAGTTTTTCCTTAAAACAAGCAAAATAATCTGCCAATGAGGTAAGCCAAATAATCTTACGTCAAAAGAAAAAACAGGATTATTTGGCTTATCCCATTGGCATATTATTTCTAAAAACAAGACAATATTTTTTGCTTGTCTAGAAAATGTTTCTTGATTTAAGACTTTTTAGATATTTAGACTAGAGAAAAAGATTAAAAGAGTCAGATTGGTTGCACCATGGCGCATTTGCTATTTACATGGCTGACTTTGTACGTCAAAAAACCGAACGCTTCACTAGCCAGAAAACAGTTAAACAGATTATCTGCAGAGAGGATAAAGAACGAGCCTCCTCCATTCAGCAACTTTACTTTCTCTTTACTTTACTTTTACTCTTTACTATAATCATTTACTTTTGTGAATAAGGAAATGGTGTTGATGACAACCATTAGCCTACATAATTTTGTTTGTTAAGCAAAAAGATTTGTTTCAAAACTATTTCTAAATTCAGTTTTAATAATAATTATTTATTATTTAATTATTAAAATAATATTAATAAACAATAATAATGAAGTGTGGTCAAAAAACCAACCAAACACGAGTCCTATTCTTCGCTATGTTGCTTAGCTTGTTTTTATTAAAACAAATATAAATATGAATATAATACATAATACTACTACTAATAACATTATACAAATGCAAATGGTCATAAATAATCTGAAAAAAGCCCTCCGAGGTGAAAAAGGCATGGAGGTGGCAGTGGTTTTTATATTTATGTAGAAAAAAAAATATTTTTGTAACATTTTAATCCTTTATTTTTTTCATATGTAAAGATATTTGTATATTGCTCTACATCCTGTGTGTATTAAGCACAAAAAGTTTTGGACCCACATATGTGCATAACTAACGGGCACTGCGCTGGACTTTAGACCAGCTTTTTGTTGGTCAATGGTGCAGTTTATTTCAGTTTCTCAAAATAGCAGCGCACCGATTATGCGCTTTAACACCTTCTTCATAGACCGGCACACCTATAAGTCCACAAAGTGGCGCAAATGGATTTGCTATTTAAACAACGTGGCACAAAACATGAAAATGACAGTTGCGCTGGTCTGAAAATAACAATAAATCGCGGCAAACACGTCTTGTGTCTTATTGCGGTAAGTGTATGATAGGGCCCTTTGTGTTCCACAACCATAAAAAAACTCATAAAGGTTTGGAAGCACTTGAGGGTGAGTAAATGGTGAGTAAAATTTCATTTTTGGGTGAACTTTAAAGCACCAGAGCCATAGAAAACCCACAAATGACACACTCATCATTGTCTCTGCACATTACACTGACACACAAGAACATATCATGACATCATAAAATTACACAGCAAACCTTTAATATTGCATCATTTATCGGCAAGTCTATGCAAATTAACATTAGCAGTTTAAGGATAAAACCATGTCTATATAGTCAAGTCAAGTTCACTTAAGGTGAAAAAGAAAAACATTTCTTTTCATGTTCGAGAGTTAAAGTAGGTGAAATATTCTGACAGTAGGACAAATGAGATCAATGAGAACTATATTTTTAATGACAGCTTTCAGACACTCATGCTTCACTTTCGCTCATGCTGTTGAAATTTGACCAAAGCCTGTTACCTTTTTATCGCTCAGGCCAGTCACCTGATCCACATATTCCTCTTGAATCATAAATGCAGCCAGGTTGGCAGTGTAGCTGGCCAGGAAAATCACAGCAAAGAAGGCCCAGACCGAGACCATGATTTTGCTCGTAGTGCCTTTGGGGTTCTGCACGGGGACAGAGTTATTGAAGACCAAACCCCAAAGAAGCCAAATAGCTTTTCCGATGGTGAAGGAGGGACCGCCAGGCTCTGATGGAGTGTAAAGAGGTAGAGAAATTAAATTAGGAACTTATTATGGTTTAATTTAATAGGAATCAGAGAGGAGTAAAAGGGCAGATTAATCATATCTGTTAAAAAATTGCCATAAATGAAATGATCAGTTTTGAACATTTTATATTTAAGGTGTATATAATCAATGAATTCCTATTTACACAAATTAAGGTCAAATAACGGATATTTATATTAGAAATTTTCAGTGTTTTCATCAACCCAGGCTCAATCTGAACATGTACTGCTATATACATTTCTGGAGAGCTCCAAATACGTCCCAGGAGCTACGTTTTTTTTGCAGTTTTTGTTTTCACAAATCGATCAGAGGCTGCTGTGTACGCTTTTTCAGATCTCAAATTTCACTCGTGAGTGCCATTTGCACCTGCTGTTCTTGTGTAAATCCATCAGAGAGCGTTGTCGACTGACCCAACCTCCTCCTTCCCTAAAACCAACCAATAGTGTTTTCAAAAGCGCTGATTGACCCGCCAACCCACTTCCCTAAACCCAAATACAGTGTTTTCAAAAGCAATCCAGAATAAGAAAAGCCCTCGTGGCAGCCTGATTATTACCACGTTTTTTAGATTTTACCACATTCTCACCCTGTTATTTACTTTTTATTTTATTTACGTTTTTTTTTTTTTGGCTTTTGTTTTACTTGCTTTCTGCAACCGTTCTTTACCTGACTCGAACCCTGTCGACGTGGTCAACTCCTCTCGTCTCAATTCCGCCGACGTACATGGCGAGCAACTGGACAAACTAACAGTGGAAAAGCCATCCATACGGAGGTACGTGCGAAAAGGAATGGTGTCATACCACCCCGTAGCATACGTTTTAAAAACTAAATGCAGCCATACGTACTTCTGGCTACATAATTTGCAATCTCCAGAAATGTATATAGAGCTAGGTTTTCAGAATGAGCCTTAGTTGGTTTTGACCGTCAAACTTAAATGTATTTTTGTAAATATATATTCCTTTTGATTTTGATAGTGGCAACACACTGAAGTAAAGTTGAGACAGAGGCCAAATAAAAGTGAAAAATCTTCAATATCTGGTGATACTTGAGAGTTTCATGTTTGGGTATAAAATGAGCATCTCAGTCTTTTCATCATAGATCATGGAAATTGAATGATTGTTCATCATTTTGTTTCAAACTTCATCTTCAGAATAATCAAAACTTCAGAATAATCAAAAATCACATTTCTCATCAATATTATTTGTAAATAAAAGATAATCTAAAAAACAGCACATCATTATATGACTATTAAAATGTTTAAAAAAGCAAAGGCATAAATTAATACGTTGTGTATCAAATGTATACGGCTGTTAGATATATGGGAGAAAGATTTATGTGTGTGTGTGCAGACCTCGTCCGTCTGCCAAGCAGCGATTATAGCCGACAGGACTGAAGTACTCAAAGACGAAGACGGCCACGGCTGAAACTATCAACAGCATAACGAACATCATTACCCACACATCAGCGCTGAAGGGCTCTGAGAGCACAGGAAAAGAGAGGGAAAAGAAACTATTAATGAAGACTGGAATTTGATCTTGAATCTCAATGGACTGTGTTTTTAGTACTTACCTAAAAAGGCAGATGGAGACACTGTGCCATTGCTACGAGATACCATGACACTGATCCCAGTCTCGATGAAGGGCACTGAGAAGTCAATGACCTCTGACCTCTCTTCGTTTATGGTCAGAGAGCCCACTGCCATGTGGGCATTCTTCAACACCACCTAGACATGAAAAAAAGGCACAGTTAAAGCCTGCTGACACCAAGGGTATTGACCAATGTATAATTCGCAACCAATGTATAATTCAAACAATGTGTAATTCGCACCTGCGACAATATCGACAATATCAAATATTAAGAATTAAATATTGAAGAGTCCATACCAAAACTTTGTAAGGGGCTCCTGTCAGTCTGTCATTAAAAACCCTAAAATTACCCTCCTTTAAAATGTGATCGTCTCAAGTATGTAAGCAATTTCCACTCGAGAAACTCACCTATGACATACATGAAAGTCTGATGATTTTTGGCAGCTATGGACACCTTTTTGGCATTACTGACTGACTGTATTATCTTGATTACTTGTTTGTATAGTTCCCTTTTTTTCCCTACTGTATAGCTGAGACTGTATTTGTATGTGCTGATGTATTAAAATAACCGACGATTAATAAAAAAATAAAATAAAAAACCCTAAAATGAGCCCTAAGCCCTTAAATCCAATATTACAAGATATTCAGTCATTTTCTTTTCAGCTTAGTCCCTTTATTAATCTGGGGTCACCACAGCGGAATGAACTGCCAACTTATCCAACATATGTTTTACACAGCGGATGCCGTTCCAGCCGCAACCCATCCCATCAGAAACACCAACTGACCCAGCCGAGGCTCGAACCAGCAACCTTCTTGCGGTGAGGCGAACGTGCTACCCACTGTGCCACCGTGACTACAAGATATATACAAGTCTATTTAAAATCTGCACCAATACATTGTTGAAGTTCTCATCGTGTGTTGTGTTTTTGTTCTCTGTTCACTCCCTATGATATGCTGGTTGCCCTTGGCTCTGTGCCACGCCCTGATTAGTAGTCATGGTTACCCTTGTTAGTTGCCCCAGTGATTAAATGAACACTTCACACAGTTTCTTGACTATTATGCTAGAATGAGAGTATAGTTTCTAGCAATATTGGCATATAAAATGGTCATTTTTCATTTTCCGTTGGCTTTATTACACAATGTAAATGACTACAGAACTCAAGCTTTAAATTGGAAAATGATCAAAACTCTTTTTTGAATTTATTTTAACGAATGCTAATGGTTAAATCTGTTTATATTCATTACGCTATGCTAAAAGTGACCATGCCAGAACAAGAAATAAGTTAAATTGATAAAAATATACAAGCCAACTGATTAACTCTAGGAGATGAGCCTTTTGCCAAAAAAAGGTGGTGTTCCTTTAATTGTCTCCACCCCCTCTGATACATTGTGTGCTTGTTAGCCCCTTTGTTTCACTCAGTGTTTGTAAGCTGTTTACCATGTTAGTTTCTTTGTGAAGATGGGAGAAACAAAGCCTTTTAAAGCTTTGAATCAAATGAACCAATTGCTTCGCAAAATGATTTACTGATTTGACAAAATAAAAACACAACATGCTAGGGACAAAACCGTGTAAGTCAGGGGTTTCCAAACATTTATGTACAGTATGAAGGCCTAAAAACCAAAAATCATTGAGAGCCGTGGGCTGAAGGTAAATATGCTAAATTATATTACATTAAAGGTGCCAATTTACTTCATAATATTTCAAAATAAATAGAAAGCATTACTTTAAATCGTATTAACTAATGCAGTGTAACCCTTTAAAAAAGAACTTATTGTAATAAAAACAATCACATTTATAACACAGTGGAGTTCAATGCTGAATACACTAGTTAAGCAGAATCTGCCTTTGACTTGATTTGCTCACCAAGTCTCTGCATTGGTATGTACATTTAAACTAAATCGGATTAATTAACACCACTTAATTGAAACATTTAATTTCAGTTAGATTTTAACAATAAAACAAACAAGTTACATTCAATTCCGAAACCACATCCCCATCATTTTCCCTCTCTTCTCAGATGGGATGGCAGGCTAAATCAAAGATTACCATGGGCCAACTTTGATCTGTGGGCCCTAGTTTGGGCATCTCTGGGGTAAATGCAACAAAAACTCAGGCAAGCATTAGAAATGGCTTTTTTTTTCAAACACACTCCAAACTTTAAATGAAAACTATATTATTAAGTCATTGAATGCGTAATATGCATTCTTTTGTTTATTTTCAAGAATTATACTGTTTGTTCCATTGTAAGCTCTGCTAAACAGGACAACAAGAGGCTGTTAACTACTGTAAAACCTATAAGTTAAGGTAACTCAAACCATTTGAGGAAATTGATTGCAACAAACCATTTAAGTTCGAAAACTAATCCTAGTGAGTACTGTGAACTTAATCCATTTGAGTAAACAAGGCAATTTGAGCACAGTAAAACCCAATAAATGAAGAGAACTCAGACCAGCTTAGTACTGTAAAACCCAAATAAGGTAAGGCAACTCAAACTGTTTGAGGAAACCGATTGCTGCAAACCATTTGAGTTAAAAACAAATCTTTATGAGTACTGTGAACTTCATTTAAGTTGAAGTAATGAGGTATTTAATTAATTCATTACCTTCAACACTGAGTTCAAAACTATTTTCAAATGAGTAGAATCAACTTTCAGTAAATTTTAAGTTAACTACACTCATTTCATTTGATAAAGTTGACTGTTGGGTTTTACAGTGTAATATTATTCCTTGTTTAACAAAGGTCTCATTAGAACATCAACTAACTCGTAAAACTGATCCGAGATGTTGAGTGTTAATCTGAGTAAACGCAGATTATTAGTTTGGATTTTATTGTATTACTATAAAATCACCCAGCAAAATAGAACCATTTTATGTTCCATATGTTTCGAAACAGTAACAACATAACAAAGCCCTGTTTACTGAAATCATGTGATCTCACAAATTTGATACTCGCTCCGATCCACTGATTTGAAACAAAAGGTTGATAAAGGTTTTGAGGCTTCATGAAGTAGTGCTTCGAAAAAAGTAATCGCCAGTTCTTCATGTTCCTTGTTTGTATTTTCCTTAAAATATCTTGCTTTTAGATCTCTGCCTGCAGTTCTGCCATCAGTAACTTTTAAAGAGAATAAAGTGCAAAGATTGGATGAGGATGAGTCTTTCTAGTGAGCATGTGTTGAGCATCTATGTTTGCACACACATCAAATGCAGTATACTGTATTTTGAAAGGTGAATTTAACTGTGTGTGTGCTGCTAATGTACATGTAAAAAAAATCATTTTGGGCATCTGTTCACTCAAAGTAATTTTACTGTCAACAAACAATGGTGAAATCGGTAATATAATAAGAAAAAAAACATTTCAAGCAATAGAAAAACAAAATAAATAAAAGAAACAAATTAAATTAAACAAAAATACAAACAAAATGAAGATCTTTGCCTACAAAAAAATTGCCCTAGAACACAGCCATTGAATAATCAAATGCAAAAAAAGGCTGTCTTGAGAGTATGAATTAAATATACAGCTCTTTTTAAAGCTTTTGTGAAGAGCAGTGAATAATTCTTTTATTTTCTTCAGTGGTTCATTAGGCTGCTGTCACTTTAAGACTGAACGCACAGATCTAATAAACTGACAAGCATTCAATTACTTTCCTAACTCTTTTTGTTCACTCAACACACATAACTGGCTCTGTGTAAGTGAAAACTTGCTAAACTGACATTTTTATCTATGTGTGTGTGTATCTGTCTGAGTGCATACCCAAAGCCCAAAGTAGCCTGTACTTGTCCATGTTTCGCTCCCTCTTGGTTCACACACACACCTGGGGAACCTTTCACAGCTCAATATGCTTTTAACTCTTTTATATATATATATATATATATATATATATATATATATCGAACTTGTTCGACCGAAGACTTTAATGGAAAGTAACAGAATGTGCCAGTGTGCTTTCATAATGTAAAAGTAAAAAGCAAGATGATATTAATTGCACATTCACATTTTCTAATCAGCATGAGATCACAATACAACAAACGTGCTGATGGCATTGGAAAGTTCTGCAAGAGATGTACCAAGTTAAAGAAAACAGACATTTCCTGTGTAGCACGTTAAGCATCACACATTATGTTGCAAAAAGAGCTGTTAATACTAAGGTGCGGATAAGATAAATAATTTTCTGTTTGTGATTAAGTCAGCTTTTTTCAGGAAATACCAGTAAGCTATCTGATGACTGCTAATGTTTGTAAATCATATTACATGATTTATTTAAATACTGTCCTACCATCACCTTTGTGTCTGAAAGGGATTTCATAAAAAATGTTTTTGGTAATTTTGGCCACTAGAGGGTGCATTTTCACAACAAACAAAGTTGCATTTTGATGATGCTGTGACTGAGTGTGGAATCATGGAAGTTGTTGTCCTCATTACATCCTATGGGACTCATGGATGTAATTTGTCATGGTAGTATGAAGCAGAGTAAATGTCTTTGCAGTCTGACGCGTATAAATTTCCATTACAAAAAATGGCAAACATTTTTGAGTCAGTTCAAAGAAAGAGGAATAGGCTACATATTGTATTCATTAAATACTACTGTTACATTACTGTACATTCCTGTGTTGCGTAATTATTATTATTTTTTTCTACGCTAGACTCTCTCTCTCTCTCACACACTCTCTCTCCCTCTCTCTTGTGCACGCTCGCTCTCTCTCTCTCCCGCTTCCACCCATACAGTGACTCCGATTGGCTACCGCTGCCCAGCTGTTTGCCCTATCCCCCCTGACGTCACTCCCACGTTCTCCAATCTAGCCGCTGCCACTGTGGCATAAAAGTGGTGACAGGACGCTACTCGGGAGGCCCTGAATTTCTGTTGTATTGTGTGTCAGTGAAATTGCAATCCGTTGTCAGTGTGCTACAATTTGGTATATGTCCGTTGTTAATTGTCTGTTGTCCGTTTGTCTACCATCAGTGTTACGCGTACCTGAGGTTGGAGAGTGGGACAGGTAAGAATGTCGCACAACATACATTGTGCACATGTAGCTTGAATATCACTTTTGTTAGACACACTAGGTAAAGGGAGTGCTCCACCCACTGTATTTTTGTTTTCTCATATATATTAGAGTAGGTTATGTGTTTCACCCAAAATTAATGTTACTCTCCTTCCCCTTGACTTAACATCTTAAGAATGTAACAACGACATAGAGAGGAAGGAGAGTTCAACTCATTATCGAAGATCTGCGATGGATTATTCCCAATTGTAAAGTATATTTTAGGAAATCAGTGGAACATTGCTTGTGATACTTTACACATTCAAGTACGTAACAAATCTTGAACAGAGACTGCCAGTACCTTTAGACATTTAAAAAGATGGCGGTTGCGTTGACATGACTGAAAGCGGACCATGCTTTCTATTATAATGTCTATGAGCAGTACGTCAAATGTATGGACACACATACCCAAGCAGCAGCAGGGGAGAGGTGTGCCAGTCACTGAATCCAGCATATAGAGGTTCTCAACGCTCCGCCGCATTCTGTCTTTATATTATGCACTGAGTTTGTCATAAAGGTATCTCTGACTCAAGAGACGGTATTTTGTATTTTGCTTTTCACTTGTACGGTGGCTCTGAACTATTAAACACCTCTCAAATCACTTTATCAGATGTGAAAAGCAAAAGTAAATCAAACCTTATTTATGATGGACGAAAGTTTCAGAGGTAGTGTGTGAATATGATTGACACAGCGTGAGGTCGTATTCATTTTTTAACGTGTGAAAATTCCGACCGAAAGTTTCGGAGGCAGTGTGCAATAACCTTTACGCTAAATGCCATGGAAGCATAATAAGATGCTGAAGCAACTGCTGATGAGAGACGAGCGTGACATGGGGGAAAAGAAGCAGAGCTTTTATTATGCGACAGTCCACTGCTTCCGGTTCTTCTTCTCATGATCACACAGGGTAGAACTAGACCCATTTTATCACAGTAAATACATGTTAAGATTCTGTTTTAATGCTTTTCTGTGCAGTCTAATAAAACACACAACATATTATAGAATCATGGATGTTTCCTTAATTTCTTTAAAACTAAAAAAACTAAACTGAAAACTGAGTGTGTGTGTGTGTGTGTGTGTGTGTGTGTGTGTGTGTGTGTGTGTG
>CAIGQZ010032813.1:15634846-15652036 GCA_903798205.1 Danio tinwini
AGCATAAATACAATGTAAAAACACAATAAGTACATTGTAAAAAAATAAAATATATATATATATATATATATATATATAATATTTCAGTTTTAGTTTTAGTAATATTTTATGAAATAAAAACTCACATATTAGCTTTTTTCAGAATAGGAATGATTAAAATATAAATTAATATTGTTATCAGAAACATGCTGCATTTGTCTTTTTTAAATTTGTCTTAATTTAAAAATTTAGTCCCACTTTATATTAAGTGGCCTTAACTAATATATACTTATGCTGAAATTAATATTTTTTTACAATGTACTTATTGTGTTTTTACATTGTATTTATGCTTGATTACATACCTGCATGTAATTACAGCTTTAATAATATTTGTAATTACATTTATAATTACACTGTTGACTATCCCTTACACCTTTACCCACTCTTAAACCTATCCATACCACCAAACCTGACCCAACACCTGCCTGTATCCCACCAGACGTTTTCTGCAATACATTATAAACACATGAAGTACATTGTATTTATATTTTGACGTTACTACATAGTTGTTAGTCACTTAATATAAAGTGGGACCAATCATTTTCTTAAATTTTTCTTCATTTTTCTTCATTTATTTTACATTAGTATATATTTTTTTTACATTAAACTAAATCAAAGTGACATATGTTTAATAATATGTTTAAAATATGTACATATGTATAACAATTTTGTTAACATTTTAAGTGTTAAAAATTATTTAGTTTTATGGTTTCAGTTCGCTCCTCAGATATTAGAACTCTTAATAAATTGAGACTGTTCTTATGCCACTTATACACTTGCCGGCCACTTCATTAGGTACACTTTGCTAGTACCGGGTTGGACCCCGTTTTGCCTTCAGAACTGCCTTAATCCTTCATATTAAAGATTCAACAAGGTACTGGACATATTCCTCAGAGACTTTGGTCCATTTTGACATGATAGCATCACACAGTTGCTGCAGATTTGTCAGCTGCACATCCATGATACTAATCTCCCGTTCCACCATATCCCAAAGGTGCTCTATTGGATTGAGTTCTGGTGACTGTGGAGGCCATTTGAGTACAGTGAACTTATTGTGATGTTCAAGAAACCAGTCTGAGATGATTCACGCTTTATGACATGACACGTTATCCTGCTGGAAGTAGCCATCAGAAGATGTGTATACTGTGGTCATAAAGTGATGGACATGGTTCAGCAACAATACTCAGGTAAGCTGTGGCTTTGACACGATGCTCAATTGGTACTAATGGGCCTAAAGTGTGCCAAGAAAAAATCCCCCACACCATCACACCACCACCACAAGCCTAAACCGTTGAAACCAAGGCAGGATGGATCCATGCTTTCATTTATTGCCACCAAATTCTGACTCTACCATCTGAATGTTGCAGCAGACATTGAGAATCATCAGATCAGGCAATGTTTTTCCAATCTTCTATTATACAATTTTGGTGAGCCTGTGCAAATTGTAGCCTCAGTGTTCTGTTCTTAGCTGACAGGAGTGGCACCCTGTGTGATCTTCTGCTGCTGTAGCCCATCTGCCTCAAGGTTGGACGTATTGTGCGTTCAGAGATTGTGCATACCTCGGTTGTCAAGTGTGGTTATTTGAGTTACTGTTGCCTTTCTATCAGCTGGAACCAGTCTGACCATTCTCCTCTGACCTCTGGCAACAACAAGGCTTTTGCGCCCACAGAACTGCTGCTCACTGGATATTTTCTCTTTATCAGACCATTCTCTGTAAACCCTAGAGAAGGTTGTGCGTGAAAAATCCCAGTAGATCAGCAGTTTCTGAAATACAAAGACCAGTCTGTCTAGCACCAACAACCATGACATGTTCAAAGTCACTTAAATCACCTTTCTTCTCCATTCTGATGCTCGGCTTGAACTGCAGCAGATCGTCTTGACCATGTCTACATGCCTAAATGCATTGAGTTGAGATGTGATTGGCTAATTAGGAATTTGCGGTAACGAGCAGTTGGACTGGACCTAATAAAGTGGCAGGCGAGTGTATATTTTACTTCGTAAACTGAATCAAAGGACCAAGATGATAATCAAAAATGAGCAGAGCATTTAGTCAAAGCCTTAATAATTTTCCCAAATCCTGCTATTTATTTAGTTTCAATTACATTTTGAGACTCATGTTTTATTTAATTACGTATTACAATTACATGTTATTATTTACACTTTATGGTTTCAGTTTGCTCCTCAAATTTTAGACCTCTTGAAATTGAGACTATTCTTATGCTTATTCATATTTTTTGACTCATATACAGTATTTGTAGACTAGAACTGAATTAAAAGACCAGGATAATAATCAAAATAAACAAAACATTTAATTGAATCTTTGAATTTCCCAAAGATTTACAGTTTATTTAGAGTTTCAATTACATTTAGCGTCTCACGTCTTCATTGCATTTCTATATTTTGGGGTTCAGTGTATTTAATTAATCCTTAAATCTATTCATTTCTCCAATGTCAATTGCCAAATCTGAAATGACTGTGAAACTCAGCAGCACATTTCCCTGAAAACAGCTAGTACTGTATTCTCACTGGAGTTTGAGCTGTTTTCGACAGGGGACTGTATTCCTCATGCAGGTGCCGCTGAGGGGATCAACGTCCTCCACAATAACGAACGGAGCCTCCTCCAGTGTGACGATGGATAGATGGTCGTCCTCGCGCTCCTCGGCGTCCGAGTACAGCTCGAAGCGGGGCCACACGTGGTACTTCATCGCCAGAGACCCGTTCTCCCATTTACCGACCTGCGAAAGTGCAAAGAGGCCGAGATGAGAGCTGAAGATGAGAGACGGATAACAAGTGAGATAATGAGAGGGTGTTGAGGTTGAAGTGGCTGAGATTGGATTAGTGCAGGCTAGATTTAAGGACGGCTCAAATCCTGAATTAAGATAAAGAGTAAATGAAGGCTGATAATTACATCTGAGAGCTGTGCAGTCACAAGTTAAAGGGGCTATTCTGTCTGCATGTAAAAAAATAGCATGTTTTAATCACTTATTATTGACAAAGTGAAGCTAAGTTAAAATCGAGATCTTCCGATACTTTGCAGGTTGTCTATAGAGCCTTGTGGATTGATTTTCTTTCTCATTAAATGAATTAGTATCTCATTATTTCTGTACTGTGATGCAAAGACAATGGATTCATTCAAAATAGAGCCTTAAATTTGTTATAATTAAACACAAGTGTCATTTCAATCCTTTTGCATTCTTATAGACATGTTTGTGTGATTTATTTTTGACTGTTAATGTAGACAGCATGCATTTTGGCAAAAAGATGTGTTTTTATTAAATGTTTTACATTTCCTTTGCCAAGTCTATTTTACACTAAGTACAAAGAATTACACTGGCAAATGTTTTAAAACCAGTGAAACCCATTATATCTGCAGTATTTCATCTCAGTGCCGTTTAGGAAAAAAGGTCATACATTCTTTGTTAACGTGCTTTCATTTTGTTGGCAAATCTTCAACATTTTAACTGTTAAAAATGTAAAATGTGTTAAATTTTGGTGCTTTTTTTTTTCAAGTTTGGTCTGTGGAGCAAATATACATTTTTTGTTTTCTGGTTTTGTGCACAGGCATTATGTACACCAGTGTTTCCCAACCACGTTCCAGGAGGACCACCAGCTCTGCACATTTCCCATGTCTACTTAACTAAACACAACTGATTCAGATCATCAGCTCATTAGCAGAGACTGAAAGACCTGAAATGGGTGTGACAGACAAAGGAGACATCCAAAACATGCAGTGTTGGTGGCCCTCCGGGAACGTGGTTGAGAAACACTGATGTAAACAGTATTTTAAAGGGTTAACATCTTTAAATATGAATACATTTTTGATGGTTATCATCAGGACTGATGCTAGTAAAGAAATCCATGTTGGTAAAAATAGAAATTATCATTTTTTTAATAGTGTATTTTTATTTATTTTTTGACATGGACATTTTTGTCCTCTATTGAACCTTGTGTAACTGTTTTAAATTGATACACAAAGGTTAATTACATCATCTGTCAACCTGATGCCCATGAATACAAAAAAAAATATTTACACTTTGCTTTATTCATCTAAACATTGAACATACCTTATAATACCAGTGTCATTTCAAACCTTGTGCATTCTTATAGACATTTTTGTGTGATTTATTTTTGACTGTTAATGTAGACCGCATGCATTTTGGCAAAAAGATGTGTTTTTATTGAATGTTTTATATTTCCTTTGCCAAATCAATTTTACACTAGGTACAAAGAATTACACTGGGAAACGTTCAAGACCGAAATGTCTCAGTTGAAACCCATTACATCTGCAGTATTTCATCTCAGTGCCGTTTAGGAAAAAAGGTCATACATTCTTTGTTAACGTGCTTTCATTTTGTTGGCAAATCTTCAACATTTTAACTGTTAAAAATCTAAAATGTGTAATATTCAGGAATTTTTTTTATGTTTGGTCTATGAAGCAATTTATTACTTTTTTCTGTTTTCTGCTTTTGTGCACAGCCATTATGTAAACAGTATTTTAAAGAGTTCAAATCAAGTTAAGTTAGTTATCAACAAGACTGATGCTATTTTTTGACGTGGACATTCCATCCTCTAATACATTTTGTGTAACTTTTTTAAATGAATGCACATGGGTTAATTATAACATCTGTCAACCTGATGTCTAAGAATAAACACTTGGCTATTTTCTCACTGCTGTCATTTTTTTGTGTTTATTTGTTGTTGTTGTTGCAATTAAAGTGATCATAGTAGATTTACACATTCATTTAAACACTGAATATACCTTATAATCAAACAAAACAGTGTCATTTCAACCCTTTTGCAGCCTTATGTAAACAGCATGCATTTGGTATAATATACATACATTATGTGATACAGTTGAAATCAGAATTATTAGCCCTCCTTTGAAGGTTTTTTTTATCTTTTTTAAACATGTTAAACAAATGATGTTTAACAGAGCAAGGAAATTTTCACAGTATGTCTAATAATATTTTTTTCTTCAGGAGAAAGTCTTATTTGTTTTATTTCAGCTAGAATAAAAGCAGTTTTTAATGTTTTTTAATTAAGGTCAAAATTATTAGCTCCTTTAATCCTGCCTAGTTAGCCTAATAAACCAAGTTAAGCCTTTAAATGTCACTTTAAGCTGTATAAGTATTTAGAAAAATATCCTGTAAAATATTATGTACTGCCATCATGGCGAAGATAAAATAAATCAGTTATTCGAGATGAGTTATTAAAACTATTATGTTTAGAAATGTGTTGAAAAAAATCTTCTCTCCATTAAACAGAAATTGGAGGGAAAATAAACAGAGGGGCTAATAATTTACTTAAAATCTGTGTGAACCAGAAGTTGCTGAGACTTTTATTTCAGTATGTTGATGCACTTCCATCTGTAACAAAATATTGAGTTGGGGGCGGGGTTTTTTTTTGTGCATCATTCCCTTATAGCAAACTAAAGGTAAGAGGGGCATGGTTAAGAATATTGTGGCTGAAGCCATCAAACTGACATCATCATTGACCATCGCCACTCTAAAAGCTGATTTATACTAGTGCGGACCTCCGCTGACTGCGCGCGCACCTCATGAAATAGATGAGGCTTTTTTACTTGACGCGTTCATCTTTGAGATATTCTTTAAAATGACAGCTTAAAAAAAAAGAAATCGTCCGTAAAATCAGACGGATAAACATAGTAAAAGTAGGAAGTTTCCGAAACTACACTGTAAAAATGCAGGGTTCCACACAATTCATTCATGTTGTCCCAATACAAATCTTAACTTAACACTTTTAACTAATTTATGTGGATTAAACATAAAAAAAAATTAAGTTGTCCCAATGAAATCTTAAGAATTGTGTTAATTCAGCTTATTTTAAATAAGTAGTTTAAACAAATAAAAAATATTTTTTGGAGTGTACGTCATATCATTAATATCATTCAAGATTTTTTAACTAATTATTTTTATAAATTATTTTAAACTATTTTTATGATTATAAAGATTTTTAAAACCATTCAAGTTTTTTTTTAAATCAAACTTTGTTGCATCACGTTCATATGTTAATATCTCAGACAGTTCTACTTATTAAAGTTTATCAACATAATGACAACAGAACATGGGTTGCTCTACAAATATATATTTTTTATTATGGCAAGAATAAAAGTAAAAATGTACACCTACTAAAAAATACTGACGGTTTTTAAAGATTTAGCTCACTCCACAATTGACACATTACTGTCTGGCTAGTTTGTGTCCTCTAGTGATATGCTAAAAAGGCAATAATGGTCCAAGATTCCTGACCATTATCACTAATAAAGCTTAGAAAGCAGGCCATCAGTATATTGTAAACCGATAGGTTCAAATATTCCTGTCCAGTTATCAAAGAAATAATTTGTTCCTTAATTATAGTTTTGTAACTATAATTTTTTTAATTTCTAAATTGTAATATATACATCAGTGTAAAACCTATGAATGGTGAAAAAAAATTTTTTTAATTGTTAATTATTAAATTATTTAAATATTAAAACCACCTGGGTCTCCACTTTTGTAATGGCCTCCTTTTTAGGCTTTAACAAACTTATCCCACAAGTTTTTCTAAACTTTTTTACAAAAACTTTCTTCCTTTCTCACGGCTGTTGCAATTTCTAGCCAAGAATTATTGGGCATCTGGATATCCCTATGATCACGCATGGACGGATCATAAAGATGTCTGTACAGGTGTACCTGTTTTCTTCAAAGTGATTCATATTCAGCTCAACTGAAATGTGGCACCATGCAAACTGCTCGCTTGAGTCTCAAAAAATCATGTCGTGCATATCCAAAGCGAACTTCCGCAAACACTATGATGATGTCACAGTTGCCGCGCGCACTCAAGTAACCTAGCGAATGCGTAGAGTATAAATCAGCCTTAATCATGAAAGCAAATGATCAGACTTTGATTAAAAATGACCAAAACAAAATTTTTCAGTAGATTAACTTGGAAGAAAGAATCGTTTAGATATTCATATAAACATTGTAAATTTTACTTTCACACAGACTTTAAAGCCCACTAGTGTCACTAATAACAAA
Organism: Danio tinwini; assembly: GCA_903798205.1. Classification (NCBI taxonomy): domain Eukaryota; kingdom Metazoa; phylum Chordata; class Actinopteri; order Cypriniformes; family Danionidae; genus Danio; species Danio tinwini. Next base: position 15,641,923 of record CAIGQZ010032813.1, read on the forward strand.
GTTTCTGAATAATAAAATATCCCCTTAAAGAGAAATCAAAAGGTGAGAAGATGAGATACACTCACCCTTTCGTACTGCCTCTCCTTATTTAACAGTATAATAACCAACTTTGGGTGCATCTGAAAACCGTCCTCACTGAAGGAGAGGTTGCGTCCTTCAAACGTCACATTCATGAGATACCTGAAGGGAAAACGGAGAGAATATATCAGATCAAGCACAATTAATGATTATAAAGAAGACAAAGACATGTGCAGCACAAACAATTTGAAGGAATCTTCAGGATATCTCCTTGTCAGCATTTTACATGGTTTTCCAGTGTTTCTAGTGTGGGGGTTTCTGCGCACAATCCATCCACACATGTCCACACACATTTATAATGCAGGAAAGTAGGTTTGTTGCTAGAGGCTATGGCAAATTATATTCACAATGGTAAATGTGAATGTGGCAGCCTCCTGGTCAGAAAACCATTATTATGACTTTTAAATCCACTCAGCGGAAGAGTCTTGAGGAATTGCTATTGCTCGCAAAATGCAATAGTCATGAACCCGACATAATAGTCAGGTAATGATTCAGAGAAGAACCATTTATTAGAGGTGAGTGATATTTTCTAATACCCGATAGTTCGGCCTTTGGTCAGCCATCCATAAATGCCTTAATAGTAGCTCTTAAAAAAAGGTTATATTGTTATTCTTTAAATACTGTTGCATTTCGAAACAGTTTGGGTCCCAATTGCTTGTACAGAATACAGTGGATGACACAGCAAGCGTTGCGTGTTGAGTAGTTTAAACCAAATGTCAACCTTTCTCTAAAAACAGCATGCTTGACCCCCATTACTTAGAAATTAAGTCTTGTCACGCAAGCTTACCACTTACAGAGCGACTTGACTACACTGCACAACTCTGCCTACAGCTTTTGACACGGTCAAACGCAAACTGTTTATTTCAGTGCTGACAGAGCTAATTTGCCGCTTTATTTCCTACTTGAAGAACAGATCTAAGTTATCAGGAAAGCTTCATTATCTTTCCCTTCACCTCGGAGTCCCTTATGGCTCAGAATTTGGTCCTTTCCTTTTTTTTCCTCTCTACATCAGATCACCCCGCACTGCCATCTAATCACAGTGTAAATTTGAATCCTCCTCACTGGCCTGTCAGAATTTGCCAAATAACTCCTTTAAGTTCATACAAAATGCGTTCGGTCGAGTTGTAATTAACCTCCATTGTAATTAACCTCTTTCGTGTCACTAACCTCTTCCGCAGATAAATTTGGGAAACGTTAATGGAGTGTCTGAGTTTAGTGGCTCGTCTTTACTGGCCCGATCTAGCACTCAGACATCTGTACTGCACGGACAAGGTTTTTGCATCCTTATATTGTGTTGTTCTTCTAGTTGTCCTTGAGATATAACTTAGCACTTGACTTCTTAATATTTATAGCCACCGTTCCAACAATTGCCATTTACATGACATGTATACAGTACATGAGTTCCTCATTAAAACATGAAGAAATAAATATACCAAATGTATAATGCATGAATATAAAAAATATGGGGGAAAATGGAATCAAAATCTGTTTATAACATTATACAATACATAACATATAACTCTGATATTGTAATAAGAGCTATATGCAATGCAAAATATTATATATTTATACAACAGTTCTGTCTGGTTCTCGAATCTGATTGGCTGATAGCCGTAAGATATTAAAGTAATATCAGCACTCGTACAGCATTATCACCCTTTTGTATTACTCCGCCCACACAAGTGGCAAGCAGAGAACTACAGTTTGATAAATATTGCAGCTGTTGGATGACATAATGTACTTTTGAGGCTTTTTTACGAGAGAATGTAGTTGTTTAGATTGCAACTATGCAGTTTATTTATAATTTATATTTATACAATTTTTTATATGATTTTGGAGATTCAGCACGTTGGCGGCCAGCCTGTCATACTGAGCAGAGCAAAGACGGTTGACGTTCCGCCCCATAATATATAAGTCGTAAGAGGAGAAAAACAACATTTTTCAGCGTACGTTTCAAACTACAGCTGAACAAATCCTTACAAAACAGGTAAGTGTTGTTGTCGTGATAACCTAGTGGTTAGCGCGCAGACATATGGTGCAGTAGCACGTCAGGGCGTCCCGAGTTCGAATCCTGGCTCGAGGACATTTCCCTACCCTATCCCCTTCTCTCTCCAACTTCGCTTCCTGTCTCAATACTCTCCTATCTCATAAAGGCCAAAAAAAAAAAAAAGAACAGGTAAGTGACATTCTAAGTCCATCTCTCTCTTTTGTATGTTGTATTGCTGTATTTATACTATAATAATCTGGTAGTGTTTGATTCGCTTTGGCTTTTTTGGGATAATTATTGTGACCTCCCGATTGAAACAGAGAAATACTGGGAAATCTCTATAGACTGATGGCATTTCATGGCGTTCAGCTTTACAATCTTAAAATGTGGGCAAAATCACTTGCTTTGGCATTACTTTAGATATTACGCTAGAGAATCATTCAAATACTAACTCTAAAGTGACGTTGGTGAACGTTTCTGTTGTTTTGAAGTCAGCTGCATATGTGAAGAAATGGCGGAAGAAAGTAGTTCCTTATACAAAAGGCTCTTCAGACTCTTTGTGTTTGATTTTTTATATATACATAATTATGCTGTCAAACAGTTGTATAAATGCAATATCACACTCGTAGCAGTGCGATGTGGCTATATATTGTCACTGGTGGGAACTAATGCACGCCTCCCACCAGTGCCAGTATACAGCCACATCACACTGCTACTCATGTAATTTTGCTTATATATACAACAGTTCTGTCTGGTTCTTAAATCTGATTGGCTGAAAGCCATGAGATATTAAATATCAACACTTGTACAGCCTCTTTACCCTCGTGTATTACTCTGCCCAAACGAATGGCAAGCAGAGGATTACAGTTTGATAAATATTGCAGCAGTTGGACAACAAAATGTACTTTTGAGGCTTTTTTAAGTGAGAATATAGTTGTTTAAATTGCAACTATGCAGTTTATTTATAAGGATAGTGCCTATTTTAAATATTCATAATTTCTGAGAATCAGTGTGCTGGCAGCCATCAGCCTGTCATACTGAGCAGAGCAAAGATGGTTGACGTTTCGCCCTTACAAGGTGGCGACAGAGACTGCATAATAAGTCCTTAAGGGAGAAAAACTACATTTTTTTTGTGTACGTTTCAAACTACAGCTGAACAAATCCTTACAGAACATGTAAGTGACATTCTAAGTCGATCTCTCTCTTTTTTGTATGTTGTATTGTTGTATTTATACCATAGTAATCTGGTAGTGTTTGCTTTGCTTTGGCTTTTTTGGGGATAATTATTGTGATCTCTCGATTGAAACTGAGAAATACTGGGAAATCTCTGTAGACTAATGGCATTTTATGGCGTTCAGCCTTATAATCTTAAAATGGAAGCAAAATCACCTGTTTTGTCATCAATTAGATATTACGCTAGAGAATCATTCAAATACTAGCTCTAAAGTGATGTTGGTGAAGTAGCAACAGTTTCTGCTATTCTGACGTCAGCTGCAGATGTGAATGAATGGCGGAAGAAAGTAGATCCTTTCACAAATGGATTTTTAGACTCTCTATGTTTGATTTTCTTTTTCATATACAGTACACAATTATGCCGAACTGTTGAATAAATGCAATATCACACTCGTAGCATTTTTTCATAATATGCATTAAATCAACTGCATTTCCTTTTCCTGGTAAAATAAAATTCAATAGCCAAGGTATGTGCCTATAGGGAAACTGATAATATTTCATAAAAATAAACCCAGACTAAGAAATATTATGTGACAACTAACCTCAGTCTTGGTTATTGATACATATGACAAGGTGCTTAGATGGATCCACTTTCCCAATAATTCACCATACTGTGTCAAGCACCCAACATAAATATCCGCACAATAATAAAACACATTAGCAGTAAAACATCATGAGACAGAATTGGACAAGTGTCAAGTCGTTTCCCTTTTCTTTCATTCTGGGTGCAGAATTTATGACGTAGAAGGACTGACCTAATTTAGACAGCAACTGTAAATCAGTCAGGTGCGTGTGTGTGTTTGTGCCCTTGAGCACTGATATGCGTGCAGATTTTCATTATAGCGTGAGTATCATGTATGTGTGTCAACAAGTTTTGTGTCGGAGCCAGTGAAAACTCTCTGCTGCGCTTCTCGCTCTCTTGCCTCCATCTGTGGGCTGTCGTCGCCATGACAACAACCGGCCTCATGAAAACGACTTACCACACAAGCAATAACTAAACAAGAGAATGAAAGACAAAGATGTACAAATAGAGAAGCTGGAGAGGAGAATGACTGAACAAATAGGCAGCATGCCTCATGCATGTACAATGCAACAGAGTATGATTGTGAAGACATTTTGGATGATTATTCATTCAGAAGCTAACAACAAAAAAGAAATCGAGCATCCAGTAAGAGATCTTTAGAATGCTAGCCATTAGCATTGGTGTTCACCTCAATAGTCATTGCTTGGCCGGCATGAGAGGCTTTTTTTTTCAATAAAATTTCAAGAAAATGTGACTAATTTGATTTCAAAATGTACGATTTGTAAAAGAAGGTATGTCCCCAAACCCCACCTGAACCTTCAGGCTGCAGGGATTTACTTGACATTAAGGTGAAAGCAGATTCCATTCACACAAAGGAAATTATATTTAGACTGTCAGTATCCATATTATAGTACTATTCACCAAATAAAAACAAACAGTATGAGTAACAGATTTAATTTCCTAGTTCCCTGTATACTGACTGTTTGCATTTGGGCATTGTAAATTGGGTAAAGTGGGAAATGGGCAACTGTTTCCAAATGACTAATAGAGAATTCAAACCGACACACTTTCGGCTACCATTTGATATTTTCTTTAATATTTCTTTATAATATTCTTGCAAGTGTTTAGGTGAAGCCTAAATGACAATTTCAGGGTCAGCAATACGCATCTAGAAGGAGGTGGGACATATCAAAAACTAGGTAGAATTTGATTGGTCCGGAGATTTTATGGAACCCAGGCCCATTATGGATAAGTACCCCTGTATACATTTCTAGAGAGCGTGAGATATGTCGCAGGAGCTACGTTTTTTTGCAATTTTGTTTTCGCGAATCCACCAAAGGCCACTGTGTACGCTTTTTCAGATCCTAAATTTCTTTCACGGGTACCATTCGCACCTGCTGTTCTTACGTAAATCAACCCGAGGCCAACCGATACACCCACCCACCCCCTTCTCTAAACCCAGGGCTTAATTTGTGCCGGAACAAGCCAAATCTGGATCTGGCACCTCTGAAATCTGATCTGGCACCTCATTTTAACCATCCCCCTCCTCCAGGCAACCCTCCCCCTACTCCACTTTTTTCAACGACTACCCAACCCTCTTCACTCTTGTCTGCGACACCTGCCCACCCCACACCCCCCACTTCACTTTCGTCCACGACCCTGCCTACCCCCCAAACCGATAGTGATTTCAATAGCACCGACTGACCATCGCCTTCCCTAAACCCAACCAACAGTGTTGTTAAAAGCGATCCAGAAAAAGAAAAGCTCACACAACCACCTGATTTACCATGTTTTTAGATCTTACCACATTCTCACCCTGTTATTTACTTGTTTTTTGTTTTTTGTTTTTTTTTGCCTTTTGTTTTTGCTTTACCTGCTTTCTGGAACTGTTCTTCACAAGACTTGAACCCAGTTGTCATGGTCAACTCCTCTCTGTGTCTCACGTCTGCCAACGTATACAGCAAGCTACTGGGCAAACTGGTAACAGCAGAAAAGCTGTCCATACAGAGGTAAGCGTCAGCTAGTGAGCGAGAAAAAAACAGAAGCCATCGGGGGCATCATACCACCCTGTGGCATTCGTTTTAAATACAAAATGCAGCCATACGTAACTCTGGCTACATAATTCGTGCTCTCCAGAAATTTAGATGGGGGTACGCTTTCACAATGAGCCTGTTTTTTATACGTTTTTTATTTTATGAGAAACTGAAGAATGAGATGTCATCAAAACATTTGTTGATACATTTTGCTGGAAGTGACAAAACTAGAGCTTTGAATGTTTATATTTTCAAAATGTGAATTTTGTCACCGTTCTACAGTTATACTATCTATACTAGCTAATAGATAACCATAACACTATTCATTCGTTCATTTTCATTTCGGCTTAGTCCCTTTATTAATCAGTGGTCAGAATTAACAGCAGAATTATCTACCAAATTATCCAGCATATGTTTTATGCAGCGCATGCCTATACAGCTGCAACCCAACATCGGGAAACACCCATACACTTCGCATTCACACACATACACTATAGCCAATTTAGCTTATTCAATTCACCTATAGAGCATGTCTTTGGACTGTGGGGGAAACCGGAGCATCTGGAGGAAACCCACGCCAACACGAGGAGAACATGGAAACTCCACACAGAAATGCCAACTGACCCAGCTGGAGCTCGAACCAGCAAACTTCATGCTGTGAGGTGACTGCAATATCCACTGCACCCCGGTGTCGCCCCTACCTTAACACTAACATATGTATAATAATTTCAATATATAATTTTGGTAAAATTTTCAATATAATATAATTTCACAGGGACTTTAAACTGGGAAAAGACTGAACCTAAAATGTCTTAAGGTGTCAAGCAGCAGGATTGACAAACTGGATTGAAATGTTTATCAGAAGCTCCATTGTCAGCAATTCATTCAGGGCAATAAAAAAAGCAAAGCTGTTCCTTAAAACTGAAATAATGAAATGGCCATCCCACAGTCCTGTCCTAAACCTTAATGAAAATACTATTAGTGAAAACCACTTTGTATCGTCCACCTGAGCTATGCATTATTTTCTGATAATTCAACATGGCGTCATCAATTATTTCTTTCTAGTATATTTATCAGAATATACGCAGAGCATAATAAAGTATCACAGCACTAAAACAGCCCTCAGACTGACATATACACACTGCAGTAGTTACTAAGTGCGCATCTGATCCATTTAACCTACAACCTCACAGACTCGCACACCATCAATTCCCCAATCGTTGTGTAAGGGCAGTCTGTTTTGATTCCTGACACAAGAACGTCCGTGCAACCCCAAAGTGCTAGCAGACAGAATGAAAGTGAGAGGATGTGTGTGAAAGAGAGAGGGAGAAGGAGAGACCCAGCAGCATATAAAATGAGCTACTATGGTGCCCACAACCATAGCAATCTCCAAGCAATCTGCTGTGTTGCCATGGGAACAGTAATCTCACCCGAGAGAGCGAGGGAGAATGAGAGAAGAGAGAGAGAGAGGCGGCATCTTTTGTACTTACAGCGAGACACATGATGCAGCAGAGGCCCATTTATCTGTCGCTATAAATACAAACAGATCAATATTCGACATGACAGCCAACCAGATTTATGATATCTAGCATATTTCAGTTCCAGCATTGATCTGACATTAGAAAACTCATCTTCAGATTTACCGTACGCCCCATTTAAAAGCGCAGGTCATTCAAGGATCTATGAATTACTTGATCTTGCATTCAAGAGTTTCCCTCTCGAGTTTAATTTTGGTCCTGACATAACTGCTCCTGGCTTGACACTTTGCCACTACGTGATGCTTGTCGAGGCTGTAAAATAGCCTCTCAGGTCAACAGGGAACATCTTTAACAACTGTGGAAAACTTGAGAGCGAGTGAGGACTCTGTATGTTATTTCATTCATGTCTAAAGAGCAAATAAAACACAATGGTTACCAAAAGAATGATTTTTAAAAACTAGAAATATTGTCTTTGCACAATATTTAAACTAAAATATTAACCTAAACTATTAAAACACTTTCTTAACTAAAATAAAATGAAATAAAAATATTATATTTAAAATGAAATATGTTGCTTTGGCAACTAAATGTAGTAAAATTTACTAAAACTCAGTCAAATAACTAACTTTATTTTAAATATAAAATGCTAAAAGTAAAGCCATAAGAAATGATTATATTAAAAATATTATTAATTAATCTTTAAAATATTTATTAATCGGCATCGCCACAACGGAATGAACCACCAACTTATCCAGCACATGTTTTACGCAGCGCATGCCCTTCCAGCCGCAACCCAACACTAGGAAACACCCATACACTCATTCACACACATACACTACGGCCGATTTAGCTTATTCACTTCACCTATAGCGCATGTCTTTGGACTGTTGGGGGAAACAGGAGCACCTGAAGGAAACCCACTCGAACACGGGGAGAATATGCAAACTCCACACAGAAATGCCAACTGACCCAGCTGGGGCTCGAACCAGCGACCTTCTTGCTGTGAGGCGATTGTGCTACCCACTGCACCACCGTGACACCCTTTTATATTGTTATTATATTATTTTTTAAACTATATCTTTACAATATTTATTATTTAAAAGGTGTATTTGAAGTACCAAATAGCCTGTCAAAAGTCTTGCCGTCGATCCCAGTTGTAAGAGCAACAAATAATAACTTGTCTTCTAGTTGATCATTTGGAAAAGTGGCAGAAGGTAGAATTTTCAGATGAATCATCTGTTGAACTGCATCCCAATCATCATCAATACTGCAGAAGACCTACTGGAATCCACATGGACCCAAGACTCTCACACAGTCAAGTTTGATGAAGGAAAAATCCTGGTTAGGGGTTACTTTCAGTATGGGGGCGTGCAAGAGATCTGCAGAGTAGATGGCAACATCAACAGCCTAAGGTACTGTATTAAGACATTTGTGCTGCTTATTACATTACAAATCACAGGAGAGGGCAAATTCTCTAGCAGGATAGCGCTTCTCATACTTCGGCCTCCACATCAAAGTTCATGAAAGCAAAGAAGGTCAAGGTGCTCAAGGATAGGCCAGCTCAGTCACCAGACATAAACATTATTGAGCATGTCTGGGGTAAGATGAAGGAGAAGGCATTAAGGATGAATCCAAAAAATCTTGATGAACTCTGGGAGTCTAGATGAACTCTGTCACAGACAAGAGTGAGGAGGGTTGGGTAGTCATTAAAGAAAGTCCATTCCAGATGACTTTATTATTAAGTTATTTGAGTCATTGCAGAGATGTATGAATGCAGTCCTCCAAGCTCATGGGAGTCATACACAATATTAATTCTTTTTCCACTGCACCATGACTTTATATTTTATACTGTACATTATTTCTGTTAAGTGACAAGACTTTAGTCTAAGCAAAGTCAGACCTTCCTATAATTAAATAATTTAAAATTAAGACATGATCATATTTTATTTTGGTAAAATAAGCGTAATCTAGAGGCCTTTGCCTTTCATATAAGCCACTTCTGATACAAAATGTTCAACTAGAAGTCAAGTTATTATTTGCTGTTTTCTAAAACTTGGATAGGCGACATGACTTTTGTCAGGTAGTGTATGTTCTGATCTAAATTTAACATATTATAATCTTTCAGCTAAGCAGTAGACTAATTATTAACACTAGCAGTGTTTAATAAAGGAATGAATCTTCACATCATTCACATACTTTCATAGGTTAATGAAAAGACACTGAAGAATGTTAATTAGGCAAAGATATATACAGTATAGTGAGTATAAACCACTAATTTTAGCACTAATGCATAACTTTTCAAAAGAAGGTAGTGTGTGTTTTTGTTTTGATTTTGCTCCTTAGAGCCCATAGGTGTCTTGCACCAATACTTTTTGAAGGGACACCAGTGGCTGTCCTGACTCACTTGGTCCTCTGGCATTATTAGATATTAGATAACAAAAACACAGCTTTTAACAACTTCTTTACAGTCATATAAAAACTCCAGGTCTAGTGGCAAAGTGTGTAGATGGACCCACAGTCAAATATAATTTTTAATTTAACAGAATTCATAAATTTTCCTTTGGCTTAGTCGCTTATTTATCAGGGTTTACCACAGAGCAAACTGTGGGGAAAACCAGAGCACCCGGAGGAAACCGACGCAAAAACCAGGAAAGAACATGCAAACTCCACACACAAACTGGCTCAGCTGGGACTTGAATTAGTGACCTTCTTGAAACCCACGCAAACACCAGGAGAGAACATGCAAACTCCACACACAAACTGGCCCAGCTGGGACTTGAAT